>CAOLHI010000042.1:600000-1167808 GCA_948474755.1 Ctenosaura bakeri | reverse complement strand
TGGGTCAGCCCTGATTAGTACTTAGATGGGAGACCACCACTGAATACCAGGTGCTGCAAAGGAAGGCACTGACAAAATCATCTCTGAGTCTTCCCTGCTAAGAAAACTCTATGAAATTCATGCGGTTGCAAGAAGTCAACAGATGAGTTGAAGACACACACCTACACATTCTTATTGTAATGATGTTTATTTTTTAATTTGTTATTTTCATCTTGTGAAAAATGAATAGAACTTTTTTGTTAAAAGGACACCATAAAATATAAAGGTAAATAATCCTTGAGAACCACTATAGTGATTTGAGTGATCGACTAGGACTCCAGGACACCAGAGTTCGGCTCCTTGCTTGGCTACTGAAACCAAAGGTGAATCATGCTCTTGCAGCCTTAGAGGAAGGCAATGGCAAATCTGCTCTGAACAAATGTTGCCAAGAATACTCATTAGAGTTACATAAACTAGGTTCAGTTCGGAGGCACACAACAACAAATAGTCTTCTCCTTAAGATGTTCTGTTGTGGGATATGTGCCCTCATCCATTTTAGATAAACAGGCAAAACACGTGAGATGAAAGCATTCTAGTTTAAAAAACATCTCTTTTCAGAAATGAACACATTTGAGACCATATGACTGCTGAGTCTTTTTTCTCCCTGGAATCTCTTGTAATAGTTAGAAGAAGAAACTGAACAATCTAGACTTTGTGTAGAATATCTCTTAATAACTAGAAGAGGAGTCTTTGAATGCAACTTCCAAAATTCTGAATTCTCCAGAAGCTAGAGAACTCTGTAGGCTATAGTCCAAAACAGTAACTTTGCCACACTCAGACTGGATATATCAACTTAATGCAATGTCCCTTAGACGATTCCACACAATTTCAAATAGTAATACAATAAGACAAAATATTTGGCTATTTCCATAGCTGTCTCTGGTTGTTTTTTCAAGTTACCTTAGCATGTTAATGGAAATATACTCACAATGCCAAATATGTGCTTTATAGGACTAAGAGCTCCTTGGCAAGGAAGTACAAATCTAAGTCCTTTCATACATACAGAACAGAGAACATCTTTTCAGTAATAAGTCTTCTTCTTGGATTCAAAACAAATTTAGAAAAATTAATCACTGTTTGGTTGACACCCAATCATCATTCAAAAAAGATGCTACAGTTAACTATAAAATCCACCACAAAATTACAAAACCATTCAACTTTCCCTGCTTCCCAAAATTAACATTAATTGGTATTTCTAAGGATGACACTTTGAAGTATTCAGGGAACATCTGCGACTATTTGGCCTACACAGTAATTTTTCAAATGGATGCTTTTCAAAAGTTCTATCATGTCTTGTTTAAAACCAATCTAAAGGCCACAAAAATGGAGGGGGGCTGGCAAGAGACCAAAGAGGAGGGTTTGTTTTAAAGCAGGAAAGAAAAATTCTCACTTTCATGGCTGAGAAAGAGGTGTGAAATTCATGCAAGAGAAAATACCACAGAATTACTTAATTTATTGTTTATCTTATATTACAGAAGAGTACGCCAATGTTTTCCAGCCATGCTCTTTTAAGATTAAGTGTTAGGCACAGATTAAATACTCTAAAGGTCTAAGCTGTTTGCCTGCAATTAAGTGCAAAGTAAATATTATGGTATAGCTCAAGTTTTCATTCACATTTTCTCTGCATGAAGTTTCCTTACATCACATTGTGCTTCCTTTAAGCCAGAAGTCCTCTACCTGAGAAGGGTGTTTTGTCCTTTTCTTTTAATACTGTTCTTTAATACGTTTTAATACTGTTATTTTAGTACCTGTTCTTTTAATTCCTTTAGAACTGTTCTGGACCCCAGGCTCCTCGGAAACCTCTGAAGAGGGTAGACGCTTGTGGAGGCAGGCCCCTCACTTCTGAGTTCCCCTCTCCGAGAGCCACCCCCATTTCCACTGAACATATTCCTTTGTGTAGTGATGACAGCAGATTAATTACCCTGTGATACTCTGTGCACTGAGCAATGGAAGTTGCTGTTTGTTGCTCAACACAAGAGAAAAGCTACCTCTTTCCCTACAGTTGATCTTTCAGCAGGGATCAAGAGAGGAGGTGAATCCCAGGAGAGAAAGAGGGCACCATGACAGCCTAGATCCAGCCTGTTGACTGGAGATTCCCCATCCCAGAATGCTGGTTATGAAGTTCTATAATTATAATTACCACATCTTCTTAGGCTATTTCCACATACTTCAAAAGTAGACTGAAGCACACAGCTGTAACAAGGAGTAAATGAAACTATCCTACTACATAGATAACTCCATACTCAATCGTTTTTAATAATTAAAAATGTTTCCATGGTTTACAGATCTGATTAAGCAGAGCTCATTTAAACTGCATTATGTTTGGACTCATCTTCTTTCATCCCATTTCAGTCTTTCTTTTATTTTGGATGAACTCCACAACATGGAAAATGGGTGGGGAGGGCTATACGGCATAATTTGTGGTGTTTTGTGAGGTGCATGGAACAGAACGATGCTTACCATGGATGTAGTAATGGTTTCTTTCCTCCTCTTATTATGCAATTCTAAAGAGCTTCTGGGAAGGCTCAGAGCTCTGTTCTGGCTACTGGTGCACTGGTACAACAACCAACTTCAAGGAGTTAAAAGCAAAGCAGAGCATGAACTCTTGTCCCAGTTCCAAGAAGCTCCCCATCCTGTTTTGAGGGCCAAATCCCAGCAACCCAAATAGCACTGAAACAGATGTGAGTCTCTTCACAGAGTTTGGTGTCAGTGCCAAGAATCAGGCTCACGGATTACAATAATGGAGGAGATAGATGCTCCAGATCTCTAGTATGTGAAAAGGTACTCTCTTCCACATAACATCTGAACTGTGCAAAACTAGAATATAGCTGCTACTTGACAGCTGCTCAGGCAGGCCAAATTCACTGCATCCCAAGAGCAGACCTAAGTCTAGGTTCAAGAAAAAAAGCCAGTAAGCACAGTTGTCATGAGCACATTGTGTTATCTCCAACTGTGACACCCAATCTTTCTCATTATTTTCCCAACATATTATGTTCCTAATTTGATATGCTGGTTTTGAATACCTAAACATTGTTATAGAAAAACACACTGAAGTAAACAAGATGCTTCTTAGTTCTTTGGGCAAACAACCACATTCTAAGGCTATAGGTGCCTATTTCCCTTGCTATGTAAGCTCCCACTTTCCTTGGCAATTTCATTTCCTGCACTCTTCAGCAACCCAGACAGATAAGTATTTAATGTACAATGTGACTACGATTAAATTTTCAAAGGCATTCTTCATCTGGATTCCAGCTGGTATAGCATCTCAATTACGCCTGCAACATTCCACCAGAGATCCACTATTGACATGTTGAGCCTTAGATGAAGGTGCTACATTTAAAATCTCCAAATCTGAACACGATTCATTATTTCTTAATGAAGGCAGAGAGTTTCCCACTTTAAGGAACCCCTTAATTGGGAAGCCCACATGGTACATTACTTGGCACTTAGCTTCCTTCTTTTTTCACATTGGGATATCCTGGATGAAAGAAAAGCACTCCTAAACTGCTAGAAGTTTTCTTAATTATCAGTTTATGTATTTTGTTTGCTTTTCTGTACAGCTTAGAATGCACAGTTCCAAGTTTGGGGAGGGGGGTTGTGATATTGCACTCAGTGGGAGCCCCAACACCAACCAGATGCTTCCACTGTCTGGTACCACATGGCCACCTTGTTGCAGCTACCAGTTTGCCTTTATTCCTCCAGGTTGAACTCTCACACACAGGCTCAGATAGAGGCAACAGGAACAGCAATGTTACAAGCAGAGTTGTGCACCTGGTCAGCTCCTGGCTCATAAAAGTGCCATCACCAAGTAAGTTCACCATCATGACTAAAAAACAGAGACAATGCAGTTCACACAAACCTCCCTGGTAGCAGCCTTGCCAAAACAGGTCAGAGGGTAACACTATGCATGACTGTTGATCGCATCTGGCTGGGAGGGTAGCAACTGCAGCAGCACTACTGCCAGACACAAGAAGCAGTGGGGGAAGGGACCAAGACCAAGGCACCCCCACCCTCTTTAAGAGCAACCATCAACAGCGACAAAGAGAAGTACTTTTGCTGCTGCATTTTTTAAAAAATCCTGTTTCTTCTCAGTTCTAGCAAAGTGAAACACTTTGAATATTCAACAAGCGCTATATGAATGCTAAGGATCATGGGGCTGTTAAAATTTTTGCATATGTTTCTTCTGAGCAATGAATAAGTGACAAGAAAGAATCACAAAATTGTTCAGTACTGTATACTGGACAGTACAGTACATGCAAAAACAATTATTTCTTTCACCTCATCTTTGTAAACCTCTGTAGCTAAAGCGGGGTGGGGACTTTGCAGTCCCAGATATTGTTAGACTACAGCCTTCAGCATTCCTCATCACTAGTTACACTGCTAAGAATTGTTGGAATGGACAGTCCAACAACTTCTGTACAGCTGATGGAATGTACAGTCCGATAATATCTGCATGATTTCTACCCCAGAAGAGTGTAAAAAAGTTTATTTTGCAGAAAAAAGTGCAAGTTTGCTTGAAAGTAATGATTTTAAAAAAGGAGAGAAAAAGAAATGGAGTCAACGTGGTAAGTCTGACACCTGATGCTTTCTTTCAAATGTGAATATCTGAAGCAATTAAAAATATGATTTATCTGCTGTCCTCTAAAGCAGAATGCATTTGCCACATAGCCTTCAGTATGCAAGACAAATTGACACTTCCTATATGCTAAGAAAGGCCATATTTTGATGCTTTACTTTTGCATTTTTTGCTTCAGTAGAAAGATGAGCCATGGAAACTCACTGGGTGACCTTGGGCACATCACACACTCTCATCGCCAGAAAACCTTGTGATAGGTTGACTGTAAGTCAGAAACTACTTAAAGGCATACCACCACCACCACTACCACTACCACCCACCACCACCACATTACTTTAAAAAAAAGATTAAACTTTACGATGTCTATTACCAGCTAGACTAGTAAAAGAAACAAAAGTCAAACCTCAAAAAGAAATCATGTGTTGCACAAAGCTTAGAGGTAAGCAAATGTGGTGATGCTTTGAACTGAAAGCCAACTGCACCCTGACCAGACAATGATTGTTCTCCCTTTCCCCAAGAAGAAAAAATATCTCAGAAAAGATGGTAGCAGGTGGCATGATAGTTTCTTTTGCCACCAGGTATGTTGAGGCTAAATGAAGCACATCAAAAAACTAGAAAGAGAATGGTGCTTAATGAAGCAAATGAGCAAGGAGGAAACAGGTCTCAGATATTGCCAGAATCAGCCCAGTGCCCTTCGGAAACCAAAGTTTCCTTCCTCAGGGGCAATCAGCAACTTGCAAAAGCAAGTTCCATGATTTCTCAGACTAAGTCAGCAAGGAGAAAGAAGGTGAAGGAGTTTTCTTTCACTGCTTGCCAATTGCCCCAAGGAAGGAAACTGGTTTCTCAGTTACTTTGGGCTTGAATAAATTCTGGCCTGTCTGGGAACTTTTTCTCCTCCTGTTCAATGTGGATAAAACTAAGAATCCCATGATCTCTCCTGGGGGAAAAAAACTATATTCAGAATGGCATTTCTACCAGTGGTTAATTAAGAAGCCTTAATGTGGCTTCCCTTCAAACATACAACAAAGAAGTGAACTAGTTTCAGTTGTGAATAAGAGTTCATAGTTCATTCCCATTATCTATTATTTTCTGACAGGTTCTTAAACTGTAAAAAAAAACAAAAAAACATGGCAGATAAGCACAAATAATGCACCCATCATATCTAGACAAGCCAGAGGATTGTGAATTTTATTTACTTAGTTTTAGTAAGAATTTATCAACATTCACATTTCTTTATAAATTAAAAGGAAAGAATTTGGAATTTTAAAAATATTACATGAAAGAAAATGAAAATGACAAGACATGCCTATTCCTGTTGAAAAATATTTCTGAGTGGCAGCATCTGAACATTTTTTTTATCGTTATGGGAATGACCCTAGGTGCACATATCATTATGAGAATGACCCTAAATTCTTCCTTGATCTACTTCCTCCACACCATTGCCTCCTCTGGTGCTGATATGAAGAAGCAATTTACCACAGTTAAATGAGAATCTAAACTATGTTTAATCTTAACTATCCAAAAATGTCAGCCTCAGAAATCAAAGTTTGAAGTTGGCTTCTTTAGTGAAGAATAATTAAGATGAAAAATACTTTCTCTTTATCTAGACATTATGTTAAATTTCAGTTAATAAAACACAAAAGCCAATACTTCTGACCTATTTCTCCAGGTTATGCTGGTCAGCAGAGGAAAACCAACTATTATTCAACGTTTCTCTACTTTTTAATTAATAGGATTCTGAGTAGATGGCCAGGTGTAATCCTGGTATGGCCAGCTATTTTGCCATGCCAAAACTGGTGGTGAGGGGGATTCCTGATGCCTTGACATAGCCCAGATGAGAGTATTTTCTTCCATATCCCACCATAGTTTTTCAGTGCCCAAAGCTTTACAGAGCTGATGGTGTACATCTTTCTGAAGAAGGAAATAATGCTATTCGTGGGAGATCCGCAACAGTAGGTCAGCACCTGATGGGAGAAAGGGACTAAGCAGATGTTTGTTCCTTGTCCATGGCAGGTAATGAACGTAGAATATAAGAGTTTTGGCGTATATCTTGGCACCTTTTTGGTGAAGGGTGGGACTCTGGAACTCCCTCTTTAGGTCCTGGAACCTGCAGGTAGGAAAGGACTCTACTCTTGAGGTGGGCCTGGGGGTTTTGCTCTCACTTATAAAGTCCTAGGAGGTGGGGGAGTGCCCTGGGTTTGCCTTCCAGGCTGGCTACGGAGCAACCTAGTTATTGGATTGCCTTTGGGAATCGATGTGTTTAGTTGAAGGGATGGCTGATGAAGTAGCCAAGGGGTGACACCTGGCCTCAGCTGAACCCACATCAGGTTGCTCCCCTCTCTTGCTCCTTTCCATGTCCATCACAATTTAAATAGTTTTTTTTAAAAAAAATTGAAGAAAATGAAACAGATTACATACAAGAAAAAAAGAAAAATACTAAGTAACTAGTACTAAGAATTAATAGTACTTAGTATTTTAAAAGACAGCTTTTTAAAAAATTCTAAGGAATACTAGAAAGGGAGGGAAATCCACACTGGTTTCCAGCTTCCCTAATGTAGATTAGACACGGCTCTATAAAATAACTTTTCTGCTTACAAATACCATTCAAATAGTTCAACTGCTAATTTTCCAAATATAGTAATTATCCAAACCTACAGTCAATGTATTGTACTTTTTTCTTGTGAAAAGCCTATTAAAGGTTCCCAGTGTTTAAAAAAAATCAAGACTGATTTTTCTCTTATTAATTAAATGGTTTGTTCTGCAGCTCCTACTGAATGCAGAAACAGTGGATCAATGTGTTTTGGATGTTCTGATTTAATCTATATTGTAAGCCACTTTGAGTCCCATTTAGGAGAAAAGCAGGCTACAAATCAATCAATCAATCAATCAATCAATCAATCAGACGCACCACTCAGAACTGATAAACCAAAAATCCTACGGTTCTCTGGCTTATTTTGCCATTCTCAGTCGCATAGCAATGGGAGGGGTGGTGGGGGAGATTCGCCCCTAGCGGCAATGTTTTTGGGGCATCCCATCCCGTAGCCACACCCCTGTGCACTCTAGCCATGCCCCCCAAGCACCCTGGCCACACCCGCACACACTGCAGCCATGCCCCCATGCACTGTGGCCACACCCCTCATGTTGTAGCCCCGCTCCCCTCATGCCCCCACTCCACACACTCCAAGCTCTGCCACTGGCCATGCTGTTACCATGACCAATTATTGCTCACCAGTCTCCCTCTACAGGTGAGAGACAAATGGAATATAAACAAACAAATGGAACAGAGGCAAAAAGTAGTTGTAGGAACTGTTTTACTCACAGCCAAGTCTCCTCTATACTGTATGCAATCCCTTCTTTCCAACATCAGCTTATGCCCCTCCTCCCAGTGCTGTTGTTTCATCCAAGTTGGTAGTTACAATAGAGTGAAGAATAGATTTGCTTTTGCCTGACTTATGTGTTCTACAAATCACTTGTGGTTAGAGAACCTATCAGATGGTTAATTCTTAGGTAAGTACAATGAGATCACCCTCAGACATTTCCAAAGAACAAAACAAGGAAGCAATAAGTATTCCACAGTTCTGATACTTCTGAATCAAATTTTTCAGTCCACACCACTTTTCTTTATTTCAGGAAGACCACATCATCCCTATGTTTCCAATTACTTCTGATTAAATAAGTCTATCACTTTATTCCTAATGGCTCCAAATGCAATATACAAAATTAAAATTCAACACGTTCAAAGCGCAAAGAGATGGTCACGGAGGCAAAGCAGCTCAAAAGTTTTGTGCAGAGCTATTTATTCATCCAGAATATTGTTTCTCAAAATGTGACTGTCGTCACTTTTACACTATTGGATACTCTAGAGCAATTTAAATTAGAACCTCCTTTACACTACACTAAGATGCAGAGATATATCTGTCTGCAAACTGTGGTTACAACAGAATTTCAGTTTGATTAATCACCTCCTAATGCATATGGGTTGTATCAAACTCAGATCATTAATATATTTAATCATTGAAGGAGAGAGATACTTCAATCATGCAATAAAAACTTCAGAAGGGCACTAAAAGTACATATGGATCCTTACAACAAATCTTGAACAACTATTTGGTGCTACTAACAAGATTCAATTCATCTAGAAAGCTTTTGTAGTGGTTATGAGTAATGGCTATGAATGACTGAAGCATAAATTGAGAAGTCATAAGGCATCACTCGGAGGATAGGGAGCAGGAAACTGAAAGGAATACCTAGCTCACTCATCACAGCTATTCTTCTCACCCAGAGAAAAGCAATCTGAATACAGAAATCCAAGAATAGTAATGTATTTTATTCCTCATGCTTTCTTGACAACATTTTTTCCCTAACAATATACCTCCTTGCATATGAAACAAAAATATCAAGAAGACCTTGAATAGCTCAATACATTTCAGAAGTCAGGATTCTAGCAGTGTTACAAATTGGCCCATGTGTAGAAGCTACACCTCTTGTTTGTGATTGCTACTCAAATCAATTTGCCTTTTGAATCAACACACACCCATAGAAAACTATCAGAATGTACACTCCTAAAAACAAAAATGAGGCAGCTAAAAACTGGAAACTATTCACATTAGAATATAATCCTTTATATCACATTGGAACACAAGGTATACTCAACTGTTTTGATTGATATTTTGGCTTTCTGAATCAATAAATCAATGGGTGAGTTCAAACCACACTAAGCCATGTTTGAGGAACTGTAAATGTGGATTGTCATGAAATGCCCATCATTCCACCACCAGAAGAGGCTCCATCATGGAGACAGGAATGACCTTATGAAGTTTACAACTGGCAAGTTGGGAAAATTGGTGAGTGAAGAGAAAAAAGCTTTCTAAACCATGGTTTAACTGTAGCACAACTGAAAGATTTAACCAGAGTGGCTAAAAACTAGAGCCCCTACCTTCTCAAAGTGATCAGCCCCATTTGAGGTTTGGTCCAGCCAGCTGTAATCCAACTGGATAACAGCCAAAATGAGCTCATATCCAACTTTCTCTTTTCCCACATCCACCTTGTCAATCACCCACTCCCAATATAAAATCTTATATTGGGAAGAGGGAGGGAAAGGGCAAAAAAAGAGGTATAAGACAAGACCTTTGTGAACTTTAATACTTTCAGAAGCAAACTGTGCACTTATTTCACTGTACATCCTACAACAAACAGTAGAAAATGATGCATAGATCATGTCATTTTTCTCTAAGAGTTTTGTTTTGCCTGTTACTCTACCCACCTTCCACAAGCTACCTATCTTATTCATTTTTATTTAATGGAGAAGGATGAAAAGGGGAGGAAAAAGAACAGATAAGAATTCTTTTACAAGGAACATTTCCAGCTGAAAAACAAAGCTGTTATTCAAGAGTCCAACCTGACCACTCAAGCAGCCCAGCTTGTTCCAGGTGCCAAGCAAGCAGGTGGTTGCCATCCCCTACGGTCTTAAAAAACGTGGTTTAGTAAAATAGGAAAATGGAGCCAGAAGCTCTCCTACATCGTTAATATAGTGTCATTAATACTGACTATCAGAATAATAGCTTATTATTCATTCATAATAGATTAATGAAAAGTAAATGTCTCTGCTCGCAAGCTTATAGCCTAGGTCACTAGAAGGAAGCTTCTTATTTTCCCCCATCCCTTCTAAGCCTTATTCCCTTGGAAAAATTAGAAATTTGTCATGGTCACATTGAGTGGAGGTGGGGCCAGAGTCAAAAGCAGTTGAGACCAACTCTTTTTCTTTCTCTCTTTTTGTCCCTCCTCCGTTTCTCTCTCCCTCCTACATCGTTGTGGTATTTAATATGGCTCCCAAGAGAGTAGAGTGGTCCATGCACTCCAGGTTTCACTCTGAATCTTAAAGGTGCTATCCAAGGTGCTGAATCTAAGTTGGTGATAGGATTCTACATTTTAGATTCCTCCTTCAAAGTCTCTACTAAAACCTTCAATAAGTGGGTTTCCATGGATGAGTGGAGATTTGAATCTTGGTCTCCTAGAATCCTAGTTCAACACCCACACCACTACACCAAATTGGCTCTCACAATACCAGATTCACTGGCCTTGATACAGAAGCCATAAGTTTCCACTGCCTTCTTCCTCATTGTCTTGTGGCTTGTGATAGAAGACATGGGCTTCTTGCTAAGAAGTCTGTACTGATCAGTTCTAGAGGGCTTTGGCCTCTGATGTCTAATGGCCACATACACTTTTAGATTCTCAGATTGCCCACTACTGCTCTCTACAGTAATCCAAGTGTTAACGGGGGGGGGACATTGTTCTCTCCCTGTCCCTCTCCCTCCCTCCCTCTCTCTCTCTCTCTCTCTGTGTCACTCACACACACACGCAGAAAGCTATTCTGTTTCAGAAAAAAAATGGTATGAAAAAACAGAAACCAATTAAATAAAAAAAATCAAACGATAGCGGACACTAATAAATAGTGAAATTCCTGAAACTTAACTCAGCATGGGTAATGTTTTCTAAATGTTTTCAGAATGTTTCTGAATGTTCACTGATGAAGGACCAAATGTATCAGAGTCAGCACAGCAGGCAATGAAGCTGGAACATAGTGTCTGCGTTATTATTTAAGGTTAGATGTATCCAAACCACACCAGGTTATGACATTAAATTAAGTGTGATCATATACAAACAATTACTCAAACTGACCTATCTTCTATGTCTGGAAAATTTAGCAAGAAACACACACGCAAACCCCAAACCCACCAATCCTGTGGGAAGCTGAGACATCTATACTGTGGTTTCTTTTTCCAAGCACCAGTAGCCCTTATATCCAAATGGCAATTGCTCCCATCTTTTCCAAGAAAGCTTTTCAAAGCTGTATTACATGTATTTGATCCAAACACATTTAAAATGCTGTTGGTTGTGAGAGGAGTCATGAGCCAATACCAAGGAGTATCTTTCCACAGAAAAGCGGGTGCAAAACAGAGAGAGTAAATCATTCATCACCACCTATTACATGTAATATGCAACTCTGATCTGGCCAACATGCGAACACAACACTAGGCTACATTTCCCCGTCCTAAGGAGAACAATTTCTATTCCACCAAAGATGGTACGCTTCTGTTGCTCTACCTGCTGCCCGTTCTATTCATTATTTATTATTCACAAAGCTTGTACTGCATGCTGTCTGTAGTCTTTGTTCCTTCTCCATGTACAAACAAATTGATTTAGAAATGGGGAAACTGTCTCCTATTATTCATGATGCCCCCTTATATCAGTACCTTGAGCTGTTTATTACTACTGAGTTTTAGCCCAGAAAAATGGCAGGTCAAATAAGATCTCCAATGCAGATTGAGAGCTAGTAGGTTATTAGCTAACCAAAATAGGCTAACAGACATATGGCTAACTAACTGAGCTGTGAATCAGGATTTTTTGCATTGAGATACTCTCTCTGTCATTCATTCCCCCTGGGACCATAGATAAACAGCTATCTTTCAGACTGAGACTCCTCAATTTGAAATCTGGAAGTAATACATGACTGATTTACAGGGTAGTCGTAATAATTAGTGAAAGAATATTAATCAGACATCCAAATACTCCCAAGCGCTAGATGCACTGTAAGAATTATGAATAGATATAGGCTGTAATCTTATAAACACACCCACCTGAAACTAACTGCCATCAAACACAATGAGAGCTACTTCTGAGTATACATTTTTAGAACTGTGTTTAATCAACACACACAATAGGTATGCATACCACTGTGGAACATAATTGTCTTATCTCGTGGTTCTAGAACAGCAAATTACATCTGTGTACTTTAAGCAATTTACTGGTTCAAATAGAGAGGAAATGCATTCCCTATAGGATAAAACTAGACTGATTAGTTTCCCCTGTGAATGACAATCCTATTTAATATATGCAGTACATATTAAAGGAGCACAAAGATCAGGCATACATTTGTTCCATCAGTGCTTCAAGTGGACCAACAATCAAAATGGTATCAGTTAATGCTAGCTATCATTGCAAGATGTCACTAGTTATCAAAAAGTGATTAACACTTCTAATATGGTAGAAAACAAAATATTTAGCAAATTAGCAGACTAAAAACAGTAAATAAGCAAAAAAGTTTTTTTACTTGCTATATCTTATTCGTGATTCTCTTTGCTGTAAGAAACCACTCCATGTCATGAGAACAAGGGTACAAAATGACAATTTTCCCTTTTTCTCTGAAAAATGCCTGTCGTCAGAACATTCTGTAAATACTTCAGGGGAAGTGTAACAGACTTTAGGAATGCAGGCTTCCCATTCTTAACTACACTGTTTTCTACCAGCGCTGCCTTCTTTCTTTCGGTCCTTTCTTTGGTCAGGTTGACCCTGCCTCCAAGGTTTTTCCCCCTCCTGCAATTTCAACTTCAGCCTGCACTTCAATGCCCTCAGGTCTCAGGTTTTTTCAGCTTCTGTCCTAGACTCTTGATTTCCTGTGTTTGCCCTCCTTGTTTGTCCCTTTGTGCCTGTTTCATTGCTTTTCTTTTGCTGTGATTTCATTATACACACATATTGACTGCAGGTATGCACTAACTACAGAACACTCTCCAGCATTTCACTGATGAAAACTGAAACACGTGTGGCCAAGAAACATAATCGTGTGCTCAAGATAGCAAAGGTTCTTAATGAGGAAGAGCTAGGAGGGCTTGCAGTATTTCACTTTTGCCTCAATATACTGGGAAGGAAAAGACTCTGGGCCTTTCTGCACCACACTGTTATAGTGCTATTATTCCACTTTCAACATCCTATGGAATCCTGGGGTTTGCAGTTTAAGGAGGGGCCTTGGGAATTCTCAGCCAGAGAGCTCTTTGGCCTCAGTAAACTACAAACCCCAGAATTCCACAGGATGTTGAAAGTAAAATAATAGTACTATAACAGTGTAGTGTGGAAAGGCCCTCTGTCTCCTTCTCTCTACTCACCCCCTCCAACAGCTTGGAACTCAGTTTGCAACAACTGAAGTAAGCTGGGGATAAATGGTAACAGTGTAAGAAAGAGAAAAAAATGAGGACATTTTAAGAAAAGCTGAAAAAATTTGATCACCGTGGATTAATTGGGACTATCACTGCCACGTTAAGACAGTTGGAGGATACACATACATCCATTTCCAGTTTCCTGTCTCTAGTTTTCCTATTTCTCTTCAAAATTTCTGCAATATCATAGAAACTCGTCCAGCAATTACATAAAAAGGTTATGACAACATTTGCCTCTAGTTTTATTCTATTTAAAATCAGCTCATATTTGTAGGGTAGAGATACTGTCCAAACTTATCTTGGTTTTGATCCGATGAAACATTTTTGGTTTGATGCTTTATTCAGCTACATCCACAAAGGTAAAAAAATAAACCTGGGGAAAATTACGGATCACTTTCATGTGACATCCTCTGCTCCTGGATCTGTCTAACACCCTGCCTAACACCCAGCAGGGTGGAAGTAACAATCCTTCCATCTTCTGAAGTGTTTTCTGTCTTTCTTTAATAAAAATCCTTTTCATTGAAAGGACTGGGAAGGAACTAATATAATCCATTTCCATGGCTGTTCTGAATGCTCACCTGGATTGAGGCCTGAGAAGGCTGTAAATTTAGCTGATCCATGACCTTCCCATCTGTCATGCCCCTGTTCCCAGACCCAGACAGGACCCTTCCCAACAGCCACACCCTAGAGACAGAGAAACAGCACTTATGGTAGCCAGTGTAGGTGGAAAAGGGAGGGACCAGGCATCTGGCAGTGTTTATATAATAAAGACCTATTAATTAGGCCCGCAGCTGGGTAAGACTCTGAGCCTATACAACAAGAGGCCAGAATAGGAAGAGGCTGTTGTAGCCAACCGATCCTATCAGTAGATTCAGCCCAGTTTACTCATAAATTCCTTGCTCATGCTCCTAGAACACTTGACCTTCGCCTGGACTATAGCTTTTGCCACTGGACACATTCTCTCTCTGGACTTACAGTAAACTTTGTCTCCCTAAACCTACTGAGAACATGGACTGCAAAACCACTAAGACCAACTTTGTTTGCTAGTTCCTGTCAACAGGCTAATCAGACAGCTGGAAGCCTTGACTGGCTGCCAGCACAGGACACCATCTTTGCTGTTGTTAACTGCTATCAAGTCCACTTTGACTTATGGTAACCCCCCAACTTTTGAGTGAATCTATCCATCTGTAATATGGCCTTCTTTTCCCATTGTCTTCTACCTTACTAAACATTAGTGTCTATTGTAGCAATAGTTTGCAGCAGTTAAAATAAGCTGGAAATAAATGGGAAAAATGGGAAGAGGAAAGAGCAACTAAGACATCTTTACCCACTTCCATATCCCCAACATAGCTGTCTTTCCCTTTCCAAAATCACAGAAGGAATCACTAGTGTCTTGCAGGGTACAGGAGTGGTATTTTTCGTAAGACCAGAGTTTTGTCTAAGCCAGAAATGGGCATAATATGGTACTCCAAATGTGGCTGGCCTGTAATTCTCACTAACCTGTGACTGAACACCCAAGAGGGTTAATGTTGATAACTTCAATCCACCAATATCTTTCTGGGCTGAACCTTGCCAACTGCTGGTCTAAGACCTTTGAGGGTTCTTTGACACTGTCTGCTATTTAACTGGGCAACCTGGCATGCAGAGAAGCTCTATATTCAGGGTTATATATATTAATTCTAAACAGGTATTTCTTATTTATAGACAGTGTATACATGCTTTCTTTTTCCCACAGAAATTAGACATTTGTAAAATATCCAACTGCTTTCAAGCAGCACTGTGGGAAATGTTTAATACGTGCAATTTAGTCAGTTAGCTAGTTCTGCAGGTCACTCATTTGCTTTTAAGAAATGTGTACCAAATTTTGTAGGGAATCTCAACTTCAGTGGACAGGAATCTGGCACATGTGTATTTCCCTCTCCACACACAAATGGAACAGCTTGCCCTCAAAATTCCCAGTCATCCTTTCAATAGTGATTTACAAGGGAAAATGTCTCTCTGATGAAGGGAAGCAAAATGATGAGTACACACACTCACAGCATGCCTTAAGTCCTAATGCAGCATAGATTTTGCCAAAGCAAAACTGACTGAGTGATATATGAAGCACAGCATATCTCTTCCCACATACAACAGAACATTTTGCTGGGAAGACATTCTTGTCTCCTTTTAAATATGCAGATTATACTCAATTTACGAAAAAAGCATCACTCTCCAACTTCAAACAATTCCATCTTAGGACAGTACTTAAAAAAAAATGCCATATGGCAATATGAAAAAGCAGTAAATGAAATTCTGGCCAAAAGCCTTTTGATTCCTCCTTTCCTCCCTGAGGAAAAGCAATGAATGCCAGATGTTCTAGTGAAATGTCTTCATATCTTCCATTGTAGCCAATCTGTCTCAGACAGCCACAATGCATTTTATTTATTATTACACAGGGGTCAAAAGGTATTCAGCAGATTTATATGAAAGCTGCAGACATTTTCAGTCTCTCCCCCGCACACACACACCATTTAATACACCAAAGCAATTAAACAAGTATTAAAACCTCTCATTGTTTCCCCCTTTAAGTCTTACATGATGAGCTCAAGACCAACAAAGCATCCCATTTTCAGGTTTTCTGTAAATATCACAAAAATGAAGGCAAATGTCTAAGCAGTTGGCTGTAGGATAAAGAGCAACAAGAAGCATGTACAAGGAGGGGTGTGTGTCTTGTCGGGGTATCCACAATCACAAGATGTTATTACTAAGCAGCAGGCTAGCCTTACTGGCATTGTTTTCCCCATGCCCTCTTCACAAGTCTTAATACTGAAAATGTTGTGGAAAGGCTGATCCTGACTGAGATTACCATAAGCCAAGAGAGTTCCTCTGTGGTGCTGACTCTGTCTGCAATGTTTTCTTATAGCAACCCAGTGTTCAATCATCTAGTAGTTTCTTCTCCCTGAGGAAGGCCTGCAATCTCCCCCTTTAAGAAATGCCTAAGGGCAAACATTATCCACAACACCAGGCAAATTCTTCAAATGGCAGCCTCAGCAGGTGAGACTGCTTCCAAAAGAGACTCTAAAAGAGAAATGGTCAGCAATGGTTCCCTATGCAATGATCAATACTTGCACCCTGTGACCAATTTTTCAGCTCTGATCATAGAAATCTTACATACAGACATAACTTCGGCTATTACATACCATTAATTTAGGCTCTATGTGTGTGTATGTGCCTTCAAGTAACTTGTCAGCTCCGCCATGAATTTCACAGGGTTTTCTTAGGCAGGAAAGGCTCAGGGGTGGTTTTGTCAGTTCCTTCCTCTGAAATATAGCCTGTAGCACCTGGTATTCATTGGAGCCTCCCATTCAAGTACTAGCCAGGGCTGACCCTGCTTAGCTTCCAAGATCAGACAGAATCTGGTGCCTTTAGGGTATTACCTTCCAAAAACTTTATATTGCACATTAAAAACATACAAACATCCATCAGACTGAGACGTCATTTGCTAATTGGAAACTTCAAGATGTGGCATGTCATTTCCACATGTATAATGCACTGATTTGTACTATACATTGGTACTAATTTAGAAATGACTGCTATAGTTTAAACAAGAATTCCAAGAAACATATAGACCAGGTCACCTGCATGCCTGGTCTATCTGCTGTACAGCTTCTGGCTGTTGATAGGCAAAAGTGCCTGGTGCCTAGCATCTGCAAAGAACAGGATGAGGGCAAACAAGCTGAAGCTTAATCCAGAGAAGAAAGAGATCCTCCCAGCAATTTGAAAGGCGGATCAAAGGAACAGAGTTTCAGTCTGTGCTGGATGGCATTACCCTCCCCCAGAAGATATAGGTTCACATTTTTGTTACTTCTGGGTTCAGTCCTGGGTCTGGAGGCCCAAGTTTCAGTGGTGGCCAGGAGTGCATTTGCACACACAAAGTTGTGCCAACTGTGTCCATTCCTAGAAATCTCTGACCTGGCCATTGTTACACATGCCTTAATAAGTGGCCCATGTGGATTACTGTAACATGCTGCTGGTGGGTTGCCTTTGAAAAGTGCTGATAAACTTTCATTGCCTCAAAGAACAATGGACAGATTTTGAATTAGGACTGGCTACAGGAAGCATACAACACTCTTGTTGGAACAGCTCCACTGGCTGCCAGTCTGCTTTTACTGATGTCATTTTATATATTATGATCTGTATTTGTTTTCATTACCCTCCCTGAGTCCCAGCATTGAGAAAAGGTTGGACATAAACGACTGAATCAACTAGTAAATACATAAACACAGCAACAAAAGGCTCTTGGTCTCCATTCTAATGGTACTTTTACTTTCAGACCAGATGCAGAACTGGATTGCATCATACAACTTTTCAAATAGAGGACACCTTCAAACAAAGGACTGTGCAAAAAATACCTCAGTTAACAAAGCTTCTGACAAAGAAACTCCTTTTTGCAAAGTCTTTTTATGCCTACCTAGCCCCTACTCTTTCCCCTCATTCTCCATCTAGCTGGAAGTATTTTTAGCAGCTTCCGCACTGGGAAGATGGAGAGAGCAGGAGAAACAAAGATTTTTGTTGTTGGGTTTCAGTAGTGTGTCTATACTAAACAATGCAATAAACAAAACTTGAGTAGGGAAAGAGTGGGATTCTGCTTTAGCTGACCCTACTGTAGCCGTGTGTGTCTGCCTACAGGGTAAATAGCAGCTGCCTTTGGACTGAGCTCTGTGATCAACAAAACAGATAGCCCCACCAGCTACCGCAGCAAGTTGAAAAAAGCATGGAACTGTAAGTCTGGAGACCAACATGGAAATCATAAGAAATGGAGGCTAGGAAAAGTAAAGGAAAAAATCTAGATTCAGTTTAGAAGAAGGTTTCAAGTGGTCCGTGAAAGATTAATTTTTTTTATTACTTATGGAAGTAAACTTGACTTTGTATACATGAATTCATTTTTTCATTATATATGCTAATATTGAATAAAAAATCTGCTGAAACATGTTGAACTGCTCTTCTTTTTTTGTGATGTGAGACCCTGCCCCTATGCTTTCAGTGTCATCTTTGCCTCTGGTACCAAATTTTCATGTTAAAGAGATAATATCCAGGAACACATCTATTTCATTAACTGAGTTATACCTGTACTCTTAAGAGCCTGAATGTAAAATAGGACAACGTGGAGAGCTCAACTGTGTAGCAGATGAGAAAAATATGAAAATTAAATGAGACTGTAGATAAAGGGAAAGGGCAGAAGAACAGTTGGGTTTAAAATATCATTGCACTGTGTTTATAGTTAGAATCTGTAAAACTGTGAATACAGCCTCTGTGCTTCATCCAGTAACTCTACTGAAGAAGAAGAGGAGGAGGAGGAGGGGAGAAAGAGGAGGAAGAAGAAGCCACTGCTTAATTTTTTTTCATACATTTCATTTTAAAACTGAATATTTCTATCAATGTTCTACAATCTACTACAATCTACTACAATGTTCTCAGCTTCCAAGTATCTACTACACACAGTAAATTCCTGGAACTTTCCCAGGGACTCCTGTTAAGTATTGGCATGTTTTTTATATGGAGATGGTGCTTGCATTGACTTCGGTATTTAATCTGGTTCCAGAGACAAATCCAAACTTGGAACACTTTGTTATTTGGACAGATACCCTGGCTCTCAAAGCTGTTTATTTCATGAGCTTACTTTTACTGCTTTTGACAGCTAATAGAAGAATTGATTGCTGGTAAAAAAAAAAAAAAAATCTGTACCATGCCCAGTCAACTTTGACAACAATTTAGGGAAAGAGATTTGTGAATCTGGTATTTTGAACAACTTCACAGCAGTTCAGATTTGCTGGGTGAGGGGGAGCTTCACAACCCTAAGAGCAAACCTAAGTACTCTCAGAATAATAGGAGGTCTTCTACACACAATACATCCAGCCTCTTCAAACAGCCGACATAGATCATGTCTGGTAGTTCAGAGTAGTTGCCAGTGAAAAATGGGAACGGTCAAGGAAAGTTAACATAAAGCATTTGAAGACATTCCTTTAAAAGTTCTGCTGAGTGATGTCAACAGTGCATGGGAGTGGCATATCTTGACTTTTCCCAGCTAAAAAGGCATCCCTCCTTTCTCCCCATAAATAGCCTGCTTAGGCTTTTTTTTTTCACTAACTGTTTGAGAAGGCTTAAACCCCACTCTTCCCTTCCAAAAAAGGACTCACTTGAAACAGATGACAGTTATCTAAAAATATAAAAAAAGTAACTCATTATGAAAACACATTAACCCAATAAGAGCAGCAGCAAGTGACAAATAAAGTAAACCACACAAGAATCACGTGTTTATTTAATGTGAGACCTCATCACTTCCCAGCGAAACACAGACAAAGATAACTTTACGAAAAGCTCTCCATATGGAGCTGCTACTGAAAAAGACTCCTCACCACCAGCCAGGCCTCTGAAGGCAACAACACATGCAAGAGGGGCAGGGCAGCTGATCTCTGATGGGCAGCTCCATACTAGAGGAAATGGTCCTTCAGGTAGCCAGGATCCATGTCTTTTTTCTTTTTTTGTTTTTTTTGCCCAAATACAGCAGCTATATGGTATACTTCCTCTAGATTGTTCTGTAATTTTTAACAATAGTACTTTGGCTCTTCCTGAAACAGGAACTGCCCATCCTTATTAAAGGTACCATGAGGCTTTCCCATTAAAATGACATACAAGCAATAAAGCCAGGGGAAACCTTCACAAGCCCTCATGTAGGGACATGGAGGCGGGGGACGATTCACCCTGGGTGGCAATGTTTTTGGGGTGTCCCAGCCTGTAGCCACACCCCCTTGCACCCTGGCCACATCCCCACAGCCATGCCCCCGCACACAGTGGCCATGCTCCTCATGCCGTAGCCCACCCTCGCACCCACCCCTCCACACACTCTAAGCTCCACCATTGCCCACAAACTCCACTCTGGGGATCTGGTTCTGGCTACTTCCTGCATTTTTTTTTTTTTTTTAGCTGAGAGTTTTAAGAACCATACAATACCACCTGCTTAGAAAATGAGTTAACCCTATTTTCCAGCAGACAACTATAGGAAGAAGCTAAAATATCCTCCTTATCCATCCTTATCCTAGTAGTCCTATTTGCATCTCACTGTCCTCCTGGCCCATAAAATGGGAACGGTGTATTTTTTTCCCCACCCCAAATGAAATCTGCTCTAAACAAGAACCATAACAGAAACAAGACTATCAGAGCAAGCAAATAAGATAATACTCTCCTTGAATAAGGTCATTAGACCAAACAAGAACTCCTGGCTCCCATATTACGCTACAGAATGGGATGAGAGGATTGCTAAGCTATGCAGGAAAGTCTAGCACTATCGGGGGGAAAAACCTGGCTCCCATTTAAAAAAAAAAAGTCTCAAGGACTGTGTCTTAAGTCTTCATTTCCATTTCCACTGGCAGCACTGGTGTGAACACTCAAAAAGATTCAGTCTGTATCATCTTTGTTCGTATTTATTCATAAATCCATTTCATCCTGCTTCCATATTAATTTGAGCCACTAGTTTTTCTAAAAAATAAAAAATCTGCAGGAAAATCTGTACAAATCTTGTACACCTGTCATAGTAAACAGCATTTTATGGTAATATATTAATTTTATACACATTTTCATACATACTGTCAATCAAAACATAACTTTAAAAATCAGAAAAGTGAAAAATGAAAGATAAATGCAATAATGGTTGGGGGCTCAACATTAAAGAAGCTATCCAAAGTGATGAGACTCTGGATCAGTACACTGGGAAGCTCATTCAAAATCTGTACAAAAACCTAGAAAAAATTCAACACCCTACTGACACTGAAGTCATCAGTTGCCTCTCTGACACTGAAGTCATCAGATGTGAACATACTCTCAGAGCCATTGCCATTTCTTCAGCCCCATCCCCTCGCCCTTGTTTGGTAAACCGCAACCATCTGTTTCCCCACTTATTCTTGCTCTATAGTTATTACTAGAAGTCATCTCCAGGTTGAATTGTTGTTTTTGTTGTGTGTATTCAAGTCATGTCTAACTTATGACAACCTAAGGTGAATTTTCCACAGGCTTTTTTCTTGGCAAGTTTTGTTCAGTGAGGATTTGCCATTACCTTCCTCTGAGACTGAAAAAATGTAGCTTGCCAAAGTCATTTGGTGGTTTTCCATAGTTGAGTGGTAGCCAACTCTTAAACCACTACACCATGCTGATGGGCTCAGGTCTAGTGCAAAGTACTAATGGTTTACGTTATTTTCTTTCCAAGTACAGTGCATAAAATGTACACACCATGTCTCTCAAAAAGACACCAGCATTTCCATTTCACTTAAGTTGTTGTTGTGTACCTGAAAGTTGTTTCCAGCTTAAGATGATACTAAGGCAAACTTATCATGGGGTTTTCTGGAGCTAAGAGTGTGCAGTGTGTCCAAAGTTACCCAGCAGGTTTTCATGAAACCTCTGTTCCACTGTTTAAAAGTCACAAAGTACTGATACTCCGTACTCTTTTTTTTAATTTTTATTGAAAGTTTAATTTTAAAAATAAAAAAACCCTTCCCACTTCCAAGCTTACATTTTCCATTTGAATCTGCTTATTTTCATTGCATACATACATAGTTTCTGCTTAACAAAGAAGAGAACGATTCCTTTTCTCATTTCTTATACCTTTATATCTTTATCCAAAACTTCTCTCCATTCCCTTTCAAAGTTCTGGATATGCTTGTTTTTCAAAGAAAATATTTACAGCAATGAAGGGCCATTTGGAAGTGTCTCATTCAAAGGTCTGGGAACAAATGTTGATATAAATTTGACTCCAGAAATAGTATGAAGAACTGAGGGATCCAAAGCATGAACATGCTGCACCTCAGCTAAAACCACAGAAATTTCAGAGAAAAATGCCACACTTGATCTTAGCTAAAAGGGCAAGAAGCAACATTTCAGAGAAAAGTAAAACCGCTATCAAGTTACCAAAATGTTGAATCACTTTTCAACTTTTAACACATACAACAACCAGTTTAAGAGTTAAAAATGCCTGGCTTTCAATTTGCTGAAAATTGTTAAGAGAGCACAGTAAACATTACAGATGGCATTTCAGCTGGTGACAAATACCATCACATTCCTCAGTTTTGTTCCATTGGAAACATATTTCCTTGTTTTTAAAGCACTCTGCTAATACAGCACAGGTTAGTAGTTGTTCCTCTGTCCTTTTTCCAAATCTCCTTGAAAATATATTCAGCCTTGAAACAGAACTAATATCCTAGGTATACAAATGTCCAACTCTCCAAACTGTTGTCATCTAGAATGTATATACCAATTCTTTCCAATGCCTCAATATCCAATAATGATATCTTACTGTGTTATACTTAGTGATGGTAGTGAATATTGTCTTTACTTTGCTCAGAATATGAACTTCACTGGATCATCTGCAATCTGTAGTTTTAATTATAACCATTATAAATTTCCCACCCTGCACCAGTTTACCAGTCTCCACTCATTTGGCTCCAGTGGCTGTGGTGGAATAGGTAGATCTTTCTTCTGCGACCCTCACCTCTGGGAAGAATGCTGCCATCAGGACCAGCCTATCAAAGATCACAGTGAGGCAGATGCTTCAGGCAGCAGATCCTTGGGGGGGTGAGAGTGGACCATAGACAGCCCTAGCTGTATTGGTGACCCTCCCACAAAGAAAAAAATCCGGAGAATTTAGCAAGTGCAACCACCACAGCTACTGGTAAATAAAAAATAAAGATGGGAAGAATAATCTGCTATTTCAGCAGCTCTCACTGAAGCAGGCAAGTAAGAAAATTTAGGAGAAGAGGGAACAGATGCATATTCACAAGTGGATGAAGAGAGAGAAGTGAGCTCAAAAAGATTGGGGAGAAGCATTCTGAACTGTCTCTCCTAACAACATCAAGGACATGATAGAATCCAAAAACAATTCAGAGTTTTTTGTTTGTTTGTTTTTAAAAATAATTGCTTGATTTAGAAAGCCCTATTATGAACTGAAACAGAAGAGAGAGGTTGCCCATCACTATTTTTTTTTTTCATTTTGATGCCTTAATTTTTCAAATAGAAAGCACACAAGAAACTGATACAAGGATTGCAAATGGACCGGTAGTGCTAACCCCAAAGCCTCACTTTGTTTTGACAACTCTCTGTGCTTCAGTGCATATTTGCTCACATACGAAATGTAGTGGGGTGGGGAGAAGTACTCAAGGAATTGAGCTGTTACCATTTGGCAAGAGTAAGTTAAAGCCAGGCCACGTTTTCTAACAAACTAAATTATGTATTCAAGGGAATGTTACCACATATCAAAGAAACAGTAACACATTAGCAGCTCTACAACTGATCACTACAGGCTCCAAAAGTCTAATTTTGCCTCCTAAGTTGTATAATGTTCAGAGCTTGTCCATTTAGAAGATTTAAAAACTGCATTTCATATGACGTAGAAATAACAGGAAGGCCCCAGTGTTTAAAAAGTTCTCTCATCAATCTTCCATAGCAAGTGGCTTGACACATTCCACATTTTTAACTAACTCTGAATGACTAATTGCAGAGCAATCATGAGTATTTGGACCTTTGCAAGACCTTTCAACAAATGTTCATTTTCCAAAGATTAACCATGATCCTTGAAAATTAAAACTAATAGGTTAAGCTGAAAGAAATTAAAACCTTTTTGTCAAACCATATTAGGACAGTGTTTCAAGCTGTTTACCAGACTCACTATATAGACCCTACAGATTGCTTCAAACTAGCAACTACATACAAATTATCCTATGCTAAGCATTTATTTTCCGTGGAACTTATTATGAGCGAAAGGCGATTAGATTAGATTAGAAAGATTAGAACAGGGTTTCTCAAATGAAAGTATAAATGCATACTTATTTAGTAGCCATCTTCAAATATGGTTTCTGTTGCTGTCACTTTTTTGTATATCTGGCTCCAAATACAGCTCCACTATCATTTCAGTGCAAGCAAAATACATGTTTTGGAGACGCTGTGCTTCCATACAATGTCCATATGCTCTTGCTATGCATTTTATGTACCAATATAATCATAAAAGTAATCATGTAAAATGAGTGACTGGTGATGAGATGGGAACAATAATATCTGTTACATAAAACTGCCTCCTTAATCTATGTTCTGTGTATCCGATCTTTTTCACAGGATAAAATTTTGTCACTTGAGAGTATTTCCTTTTCTGTAGTTTCTCCTTTCACCTTGCCTGCCTGAGGCAGAGGGAGGGCATGTGAGAGCAGAATTGCAAAGCCTTCTGCCACACCTGTTGCCAAAGGCTTTCTGGCACCCTTCTGGCTTCAGCTAAGAAATGGAGGGCTATGGTGTCTCCCAGGGTTCCTTCCTCTCTATGTCATCTCAGTAGAGGTAAAACATTGCATTTGAAGAATCTTTGTTTCTCTGCTTCTTCCTAGTATTGCTAGCACATTACTAGGTGGCTGGACTTGGTGGGCCATGAGGCCTTTTCCAAATCTATGGTTCAATGATTCTACACCAAAGGATCTCCAACCCACCACCAGTCACATGCTGTATATAGATTTATGGGTAGGAATTACATGGTTCTCAAGATTTTATTACAACTGCAGCTCCAAGCCTTCTTTACCGATGGATATTCTGGTTGGGGCTGCTGAGAATTATGGTCCAAAAACATCTGAAGAGCTACACAATTCCAATCCTAAATTTAGACATTCTTTTTGTTAAGATTATACACATTTAGGCCACCTTCAGATAAACGCTTGAGATACCTGAATGCTTCAGATAAGCACTTCTCCTTCCATATTCAGGCCATTCCTGTCTTATGTAAATGCAAAAAATCAGACTGTGTTTGATTAATGTGACATCTTGTGCAGAAAGCCAGGAATCTTGAGAGTTCTTTCTTACTTTTTTCTTTTTTTGCTTTCCTTTTTTTTTTCAAAGTCCAGATTCTGTCTTTCATGGTTGCAGAAATGTGCTTAGAACCCAGTCATGCCCTAGTGTTTGAATATTTGAAGCATATGATAAACTGAATAGCTTCATACAGTAATAGAAGAGCTAGGAAAAAAAGAGACCCGAGTTCACAGACATCACAATCTGAGTTTCTGAATACAGGGAACCAAACCAGACTAGAAGAGTTGAATGAAATGATTTTATGGGCAACTGCACAAGGATGGCAGGTGCACATGTTGGATGTGCCTGAACCACTGCCCACATGTATGTAATTGATCATGCAGAATGTTCTCTCCGTGTCATGGGGAGCACTGTCAATGCATTTCATTTGGAGCAGTCACTTGGAAAGGACTTCCGAAATTGTTATTTATGTTTCAAATAAACACATACTTAGCTGATCCATATCTTAGGATATACGTTCATGCTAAATTGGCTTTTTTTAAAGTGTCAGGAATTTCCAAGGAAAACTGCAACATTCAAAAGCTATATAAGTTATTGAGCTTGTGTCAAATAATGTGAGGCAATCAAATCCAGTTACTCATGTTTCACAGAAAAACATTCTCATACTACTTAATCAGATATTGTTGGACTGCAGTTCCGATCAGCTTTAGCTAGCATAGCTGAAGTGCTGAGATCTGAGGAGTACTTGGTCGTACTCTTTAAATACCTCAAGGGTTGCAACAAAGTACATGGTGAAAGCTTGTTTTCTGCCACCTCAGATGATAGAACTAACTTTAACAGTGGTAAGTTACAGAAGGGTAGATTTTGACTGAACATTAGAAGGAACTCCTTTACAGTATGAGCAGTCTGGCAATGGAACCAATTGGCTAGAGAGGTGGTTGGGTCTCCTTCTTTGGACATCTTTAAAAACACATTGGACAGCCAGATTTATTAGTAACAGGAAAAGGACAATTTAGGTTATAATATTCAATGGTTTCGTTATGGATAATTGTCTGAACATTTTTAAATGGACAAACTTATTTGATTTTGAAATGTCTAAATCTCAGTTTGAAGAATAATAATGTATTGATGGTGAACATTTGGTGGGTAAAATGGTAAGTTATTGTTGAGAATTGAGACAGAGGATGAACATATAAAAGACTGCATGATTAAATGGGAACATAACATTGGTTATGATATACAAATGGAACAATGGGGAAAGATGTGGACAAGAAAGTCTAAGTTAAAGAGACTTAAAGACTAATTTATGATCTTAGATATATATATATATATATATATATATATATATGATGTATAGGTGGTATTTAACACCAGAATGAATGTCTAAAATGTACAAGGAATCTACTAATATTTGTTAGAAATGTGAACAGAAAGAAAGAACTTTTTTCAAATGAGGTGTACATGTGAGAAAGCAAAGAAATTTGGGGTGTTGATTCATCAACTGATGGAAAACATTTTGAAATTAAAGATTCAATGGAAACCTGATATTTCTAAACTGAGATTGATAAATGAGCAGATAGATAAGAAATTTGGATGAATTATTCAAAATACTCAAATGCCAGACTACTTTTTGCTCAGAAATGGAAAGACTAAGTTACTCCATTTCAAAAAGAAGTTATTCAACTCTGCAGAAATTGACAAATTAACTAGTTTGATTAAGAAAGGATCACTGCATAAGTTTAAGAAAGACTGGGATATGGTGATTGTATATTTGAGAGTTCATTGGGGGAGAATATCTATTTTGGGTTTTGAAGGTCAGTAAATTTTATTAATACACAGATGTGTGTACTAGTGCTATAATGCTCAAGGAATATATTTAATATTTTACCATATAACATCAGCTGGGGGGCTGGAAGTAATTTGTCTATCTCTTTTGCCCCTTTTTAATTTATTGTTTTTAGTTTTTTTAGTCTGTTTAAATATATTTTTCTTTTTCTTTTTGTTGGATTTTTTTGTTTGTTGTGTTTTTTGTCTGTTTATGTGTTGTTTTAATAAAAATATCTTAAAAAAGAGGTTGGATAGCATGCTTGGCATGCTCTAACTGGAGATCCTTCATTGAGCAGGCTCATAGGGCCCCTTCCAACTCTATGGTTCCATGATTTCTACCCCTGCTTTATATCCTAATTTGCTATCAAGTCAATAGATATCAACATACTGTCCCTGAGCAAAGTAGCAAGCAAGCAACAGGAACAAAAGGTAAACCAAACCCAAACTCAAGGTTAAAATGTTTGTAACTTTAGAAGTTTCTAATGGCAAAAGTAATGCTTAACTTTCTTACAAAAATAAATCACAACTAATTTACATTGTGTCTGTGTGTTGCTATGAAAGTATACTAAAATGAATAAAAAACACTGCTACTATGGTACAGTGGGTTAAATACTTGTCCCTACTCATATACCCACCTGTTTTTAGAAGGATGTTCTAGCAAGAGGACTAGATTCATTGGGAATCTAGAGGCCAGAATGCACAGAGAGAGAAAATAAGAGCCACTCTTCTCTGCTCAGCATCTTTGACACGAGTGTGCCTCTTTCTGCAAAGGGAGGGAGGAAAGTCAGACTGTAGTGGAGGGCTGCAGCACCCCTCTACCTCGATGAGGGCTAGCCTGCCCTTTTAACCAATGGAGATAAGCCAGAGAGAGATTTGTCAGGAACAGACTATACTACTATTTAGAGAAGCATCTGTAAACCTCACACACCAGAGAAGAGGAAGAATACTGCACTTCCATTTCAACTTAAGCAAGAGAACAAAGTTGGCTTCCTCCTCCTCCTCCTCCTCCATACATCATGCCAACACTTCTCAACTGACTAGAAACATATATAAAGGCAACATTTCTGATGTATTTGAATAAACATATTATCACAGTGTTCCATTTCCGAAATATTCTGGACAATTTTCCAAGTTGCTACTTTAGACCAAGAAGAAATACTGAAAGATAGCAGCCTAAAATCTATGCCAAGGCACAACCACTTGCAGGAGGATACCAAGAACTAGTAGAGATGCACAGACTAGATATGTGCAGGTCATTATTTTTATTCAAATTTCCATATGATCCTCCAAAACACATTGTGAACGTAGGTCTGTGAGCCTGACTCAGCCATACATTCCTGATCTGTTCCTTTGGGATGAAGAACAATGCCAGCCTTCACTGCTGTTCCTCATTCTTACATATATAGAAAACTTCTAAGCAGCCTTAAATCATTCTTAGGCTACCACTTTTCTGCTGTGTAGTTTCCTTCCAAAGGATCCTTGAAATATTGCTTCCCCAGATGCATCAGTTAAGTCAGACAATTCAAAGGAAAGAAACAGGAATTCCTCTGATAGGGCAATCGAGTGATTTTCATGCTGTCTTCCTCTCCTGCTTGAATTAATTCTGATGGACCTGAACCAACATTTGTTCATGGGACATTTTAACTGGGACATTATCACTACATTCAAAGAATCTCATAACTGTCTCAAAGAATTACATGACGGGGAATACCAGTTTATTGTTGGTCAAGGAAATGGAACGAGATTTTGAGCTCCAGAAATTTCTGCCTCTAGAAAGCACCCCAAAGAAGGCCACTGAAATATATAAATAGGTCAAAACAAGTTGGGCGCATTCTAAAATAGTAAATAAATAAATTAATAAATACCATCCATGAGCGCTTGGAGATATATCTCCCCTTTTTAACTCTGATAAATGAATTACATGACACTGAATAGCATTATATAAGGCAAGTGTGATATTCTAGAAACTGCATCTATTTTTGTGTTGTGACTGTAAAGTTCTATGCATTTTAAACAGGACTCTTCTTTTAGAATTGAAGCCATTCTAGGCTTTCCTTGAAATGCCAGCTCTGGTTTTTTTTAGTCTGCTTGATAATCAGTCTTGGCCACTTTGAAGTCATTTAGGTAGTCCTATCTAATCAGAGCTCTTGCCTGGAAATCACACTGTGGAGAAGCCTGCCTAACTTCCCCATGTCCCCATGGGAAATGCTATGTCTCAAGAGTTATAAATCTTACACTTATAAAGAGGATTTTTTATTATACTTATGTCTTACTTTTCTCCTACAACTAGCACCTAAGTTGTTCATAGCACAATTAAAAACCAAGTACAAATGCAATATGTTATACAGGTATGCCCCAGTTAATTAAGTTAACAGAAAATTTGGTACCAGAGGCAGAATAGGGATAAGTTCCTACACCACAAAAAGTTCCTACACCACAAAAAGGAAGAGCAGTTCAACAATTTCCAGCAATTTTTTTTTACCAAAAACAAACAATTTACACACGTGAAATGAAGCAACCAGATCAACTAGGCCTTTTTGACCTTTCTAGAGACCACTGGAGAACTTCTTTGAAAAGGCATCCAGGAATGATGTTTTTCTTTCACCAGCCTCCAATCTTCTTATGATTTCAATTTTGCTGACCAATTTTAGAGCTGTTGTGGTAGGTTTTTAACATGACATGAATAGCTTGGGAGGGAAAGGTATATGCTTCTCCCTTTTTTCTCTGTTTTGCCTTTCACACATGCTCAGTAAGGAAGGGAGGCTGGAGAAAGCACCTGTTTAACTTTCCTGTTGCAGAGGGGAACACACAGCTACAGTTACAGCTATAGGAGTATCAACTAGAGCAGAATCTCATCCTTTCCCAGCTCAAGCTTTATTGGCAATATTTCCTGCAGACATGCTACAGCAACTTGATACTCTTTCACCATCCTCCCAGTGCTGACTTTGGGGGGAAAAATATCTAGACAGAGGATGAGGAGGAAAGGAGGACCTGATGGCATAAAAAGACTTTGCAAAAAGGATCTTGTCAAAGGCTTTGTTAAGAGAATTACAGAGGCATGTCTATACAATTAAACCAGCACTGTACATAGTATTAAAACACAATGTTATGTTTAAAGGAATATTATTGTTAGTGGCCATGCAGCCACCACATTTGACATGGCTTAATTATACAAATCATACACTGCTATGGCTGAAAGCCAGGCTGAATAAGAGGGAAGTTGATAGGATAAACAAGTCAGGAAGATTCCTAGTAGGCTTAGTTAAGTTGTACCAGAAGATTTAAAATGCTAACGAACTTCTAGCTAGCCATAGAAACAAAAAGATGAAACAAAAGAGTCACCAGTGTTTGCATGGAAATGTTGATTGGTATGTTCCTGTTTCTTCTCCCCTTCAACACCTATTCCTTTACACACCTTTCTGCCCAAATGGTATAAGGCCATCTAACCAGCTAACAATTCTTTGTCACCCACCTGCTAAGATCATCAACTCATTCCAGATCTCACTGTCTTAAGGTGCAAATTCCTTTGTTTGCCCTACCAGAGAACTATTTACATACATGCCCTCCAGGCAGATTTGGGGTATAAAAATCCTACATTCCAAACCCATTAGTTGCAGTTTCTACACTTGCTAGATACCACTATGTCACTCTGAATTCCGATTTATGTACTCTTAGGCTCAAGTCTAAGTCAATTCACCATTTCTTCGCCGCACTTCTGGATTGGCAATTATCACCCCAAATCCTAAGCCTCGCTATCCATAACCTTCCTCCTTTTCCTTCAGTTAGCTCTTGTGTAAGTGTGTGACTATCTGAATCTTGTGTGAATGCATGATTGAATTCTGCTTAATAAACACATTTTAATTTACTTTTGAGTCTTTGGCTGGTTTTCCTGCAAAGACCTTGTAAACATTGGTGAAAAGATCTCACTAGTTACCTTGCCTCTTGCAGTCTTCTTAATTCCCCACTTTTGCACAGAGTTGCAGGTATTGCCGGAGGACCTCAAGGAGTCCCCTACCTTTTGAGGTAACATTATCATCAACAACAAAAAAGTGATAGAACAGCTACCTACTATATGCCCTCTCATTTGTGATGAACAACAACTATCATTATGAAGCTAAAAATTCAATGTCTACCCTATATATGTCATGTTCTTTGCAAACAGTCAGTTGCTGAAAGGCTGCCATTTAAGAAGATCTTTGCTGGCCACTCAAAGGGCCTATTCTAGCCTCTCTTGGAGGGAAATTCCACAGATGGGGAACAGCCACAGCTACCTCACATCCTCACCCAAAACGCCTCTATTAGTGATGGGACTGCCAGAAGAGTCACCCCTGTACCTATCAAAGCCCTGGCAGGTTTGTGCAGGAAAATACAATCTTAATCTTGCAATTAACCTCATCTCCTTATTTCAGAGTAGGGAAATAGAATTTCCTTCTTAAGATTTCCTGATATAGGCTCAGACAACAAACTAGCTTTTTGGTTCTTTTTATGAAAGTTGTTTGATTTCTCCCTCACACCTAATCTCAATAAAGCATCTCAATGAGGTACATGAAGTTTGACAGTATCTGGAATCTTTTCACACGTGTGAGGCCACATTTTCATGTTATGCAAATTAACAATTTGCAAAGCCACTCTGGGAGTGTTTTTGGCTGAAGAGTGGGATGTAAATGTTCTAAATAAATAAAATATATACACACACACTCCCACCAACAGAAGATAAGGCTGAAGTTGCTCAGTAATGAATGGTGAGCTAACTGAAAGTCACCCTCTTCCAGATGGAAGACCAACCCACAAATCCTAAAGAACCTTTTGTTCAGGAATTAGGATGAACTAGTACATGCTGGAAACACAGTAGGCCAGTCTTCCATTCAAAGTAGCTATTTCACTACAACATATCCCCCAAAAATTGGGTATGAAAAGGGTACATTATGACAAAAGTATTGCAGACAGGATGAACTATGACAAAGTCTTAGGGCAATTAAGCCCAACGTGAGACAGAAGTAGAACAGAGTAGTAGAGCAAAGAGAAAGGGACAAAGCAAGACAATTCTGCAGCAACCCCCCCCCCGCCAAAGTTTAGCAACAATATAGTCTCTTTGTCACTGAGGTCAAAAACAAGACTGACCTGTAAGGATTTCCAGGGAGCAGGTGTTAACTGCATTACTTTCTCTGCCTCAAGTCTCTAACTGTCAAGGGCAATTTATTTTGCTACACTAGCTAATGTTATAATTGGCTGCTTTGGATAGCACTCAATAGCACAGAGGCTAAATCATAGCTAACAACTCTGATGTTTCTGGTTTTGAACCCGTGACAGAATCAAACACTGAATGTAGTATGAAAGTAAACCCAAATTATACCTAAGGATATATTTTCCTGGACGTAGAAAATATTACATAATATTTTTTTCATTATCTGAAAAGCAAATAAGCTGCTATTCCACACAACTTCCAAATTCAAATCCTAAACTATTCTGTTTTCTTCCCTGCCAGTTGGACTGGGCTATTACTACCTTTGTTTGAATAATTCAGGAACAAGCACTAAAGTACCAAATTACTTCCTCTAAAGCTGTTATTCAACTAAAATATGGCAACTCAAAAGATACTCATCACTTTTACTCTCTCTTCCACTTCAAAATCATTCTTGAAATGTGTAAAGTTATAACACAATTTTCCACTAAATTCAGTTAAGGAACAGCAGCGGGGTATCTAGATTCAACAGTGCCTAGGGTAAGCATGGAAGTTGTGCTCCTAGGTGCTGTTGCTTCTCCCACTACTGCTGTCCTGGGTGGAGGAAAATCCCAGCGGGGACGACAGTGGGCCAGGCCTGGTTGGAAGGGCTGCTGCCACCACCACCGCCACTGCTGTTGCCACTACCACCACCACCACCACCATACTGGACTGAGAATAACCCTGGCAGGTGCAGCAGCAGGCCAGGCCCTAGTGGAGGGGCTGCTGCTGCTGCCATTGCCACACCAAGCCGAGAATGACATTGATGGGGGCAATGGTTGGCCAGGGCCAGGTGGAAGGGTGGGGAGTTTGGCTTTTTTGCAACCTCCTGGCATTGGCACCCAGGGCACATATCCTGCTTGCCCCACCCCAGATACACCTCTGAGGAACAGAGACTGTCACATTTCACAGCCTGATTCAAACTGGAATAAATTTCCTTAAAAATGTACTGAAGTGTTTCATTTTGGAGTATTAATACTGGGTGAAGTCTTTATAGAGGAATGAATAACCTTTAAGTGATTTAGTGGAAACACAAAATACCAACCCAGTATTCCAAGGACAGATAATGACCGGTCAAAGTTATGTGCTCTGTCATGCAAAACTTACAAACAAATACATAAATAAGGAACATACTCATTAGGCATTTATAACAATGCAACTGGTCTTCCTATGGAGGGTTAAAATTAATTAAGTTCAAAGTCTCAATTTGACTTCCACAGCTTGTTGGATCTGGTGAGTGCTCTGGATGACAAAATAAGGCACAGCAATCCAATTGTAAATGCAGATGTTATTGGACAAGATTCTTCATGTCTTTATTCAAAGTAAGATTTTCCCCAACTTTTCTGGGATCTTGCCAGAAGCATTTGCCCTCTGCCACACATATGTAATTTTCTTCTTAGTAGGAGAGAAGTATAACATACCATACTGCACTTTTCAGTGCTACAAAAAGAGTCAGAGCATCAGATGCAGTTGCAAATCAGCCTAGATAGGAAGGAACAGCAGCCACATGTGAGAGTTCTTTTGCTGAACCAGCCCATAAAATATTTTATTGCAACTATTTCCATAACTGGTCAAAAAATGTTAATGTGAACAGCTCCAGGACACTATGAATCCAGTTCTTATGTACTCTTTCAGCACATGTCTCAAAAAGTCCTGTCAATTGACTTAATAACATAATACTGCAAATTACTGCAATTGCAGACTACACCAGAAATACATCTCTTCTAGCAAACAACAGTTTTCATCCCTGCCTAACATTACAATGATCAAAGATTCTCTGTTCAGTCTCTGCAGTCTGGACACCTTGCATAAAAACAGCAACTTGGGTTTCAACTGCCTAATATCCTGTTCTCTTTGATTAGTTCTTGTTCTGCTGTTTACCCAAAAGGCAGCACACTTGGTCCACTTCATCAGCAAGGGCAGTTATATTTGAGACATATGTAACCCACAGAAGGAAGCTGACCAAGCAGTGTAGGATATAGTACTTGCCAGAACTGCTATCAAAAAAAACACTTTCTGCAGTAATAGAGTGTAATAATTGCACTTGGAATAATAAAAGAACCTAGTTAACTGTTTGCAAACCCTATAAAACCCCATGAGCCTGTATTAAAGGATATAGAAACCAGTAACCATTAGGGTTGTTTTTTTTATTCTTCATTTCCAAAACTGTTAGCTCTTCAATACATTGACCATTTTGCTTTTCCAATGATAATTAAAGTGCCAAATATTTAGCTCTAACTACAGCATCAACATAGCAAGCCTCCTGAAAAAAACTGTTCAACTAATCTTTTGCTTTAATGTTTAAAAATATTTCAAAGTATTCATTTTCAAGGAATATATTCTTTTATATTGTCCTTTTGCTTATAAAGATCACAAATAAGTTATCTGGCAGCGAGCATACTGCGAGCATACTATCTTATTTCTTGTAGGTTATAAAATATTTGGCTTATGTCAAATGTCTAAATCACTGAATATAATAATCCCACAGAACTGGAAGCATCAAACAAAAGAAGGGCCTTCATTAAATAAACAAATCACACATGGTTAGGGGAAATGAGCTGTACAAGAATTGTGCTCAGATAGACTAATGGACGTCATGGCCGAAGGAATTTATAGAGAAACAAGATAGTGGTTTAAAACCAGTCATCTTTTTTTTTCCAGAGCAAAAGCCAGGAGCTGAATCAGTGTCACTTTTGGAGCTCCGTGTATTTATTAGTATAAAGACATGGTACATAAGGATGTAAAGGAATTAAGCATAAAACACAACCTCATCACTGCTAAAACTAAATGCCATTCGTGCTTCCCATTTGAGAGGGTTCTCCTTTTATGAACCCCTCCTTTGAGCCCCATCTTGGCATGCAGTCCTGGCTGGCTTACAGCTATAAAGTGCTGAAGAGAAGTGAGCAGAGGGTGGGAAAGAAGGCGGAAATATGTAGCACTGGAAATTTTCAAAGAACAGCTTTGAAGAAGGATCATAATAATTCCGATGCTGTGTGGGCTTGAGGAATTTCAATAATAGTGCAGAATTTACAGTATATACCCCATGCAAGACTGGCTTTTAAAGCTGATAAATCTGCCATATGCCTGCAGTGTTTTGCCCATATTAGGGTCACTAACATGTAAGATCAATGTGGCTATGCATAGCTTATTCTTAGAAATTTGGTGAAAATTCTTTCTCCCTTTTGTGGAATTAGTGCTGATTTAATGTGCACAACTGATTAAAACAAACTCTTAAAAATAAAAGACAAAAGAATATTGCTGAAAGCCTAATAAATCTTAATGTTTGAATTAAACAAATTTCACTCCATCTTTCAAACACTTGTAATTACTCTGTGACAGGGGTGGGAATCATGCAGCCCTCCAGATGTTTGGGAATATAGTTCTCAGCTGCCCTACCCAGCATAGTCAGTGTTAATGAATGTTGGGAGCTGCAGTCCAACAATATGTAAAAAGCCATAGGAACTGTTCACATGATTTCCACTCCTGCACGAACCTACCAGCAACGTGAAGGTAACATCTAACTTGGCACATGCTAACATAGGTATAGAGACAATTCATATGGCTAATTTCGTTAAGCTACTGTAATTCATCTGAACTGCTTTCTCTCAAAATGACAACAGTTCTCTGAATGCAATGAGTCAGATATTATGTCCTCCCCAAGCCTTCATTCCTGTGGCTTCAAAGAGCAATTTACAGATGTTTCTGACCAGTCCTTAAGTCTGATATGTGAGTGATAATGTGGCTAGAAAAGGCATGGTTTCTTTATCTCCTTCTATGAATTCCTTACATGTATGAAACACTATTTACTCACTGTTGTTAGTGTTTGATGGGACAATCAAGTTTGTATCTTACAATTTTATTGTACTGAGATGTTCTGAATCAAGTATCACTTCACTTATGTTATCACTCATCCAATTCAACATATGGGAGTATGAGCTTATCACTTTTTTCTTCTTCTTTTTTAACACTTAGCCTGTAACTTAAAATAAGACAGAAATGTTCAACAAAAAGAATTTTATGGTGTCAGTGTTAATTTAAAGAAATTATTTATAAAATGGGCTGGTCTGTTTTAACTGAGCACTGAAGCTATCCATCTGTAAGATTTAGTTGTGTTTCAATAATTTCAACAATTTCTCCTTCCTGCACTAAATCCAGTTCCATTACAGGAAGTCTCTCCACCTCACAACCTCAAGAATAGGTTTTGAGAGAGCAAAGTAGGGCTACAGAGGGTATGAAGGGGTTTATGAGGAATTATAATTTTGAATTTTTTCCCAAGTTCTTTATTTCATTTCTTGATTTGCTATCTTCATTACTTTAATCCATGCCTGCTCAGAAGATAAGTTTAATGTATGTCATACCCATTATTGAAACTGTTGGTAAGAGAACTTTCAGCTCAAATCGTTTTTTAAGGCTGAAGGAGTTAAAACTGAGTATGGGTGTGACGCATGTCAGTATTTCCAAGATTCCAGTGATTTTTCTTTTTTGGCCCCAGGAGCTCCCATCAAGAACACTTAACTGCCACTGTGGAGGCTGAAGGGTGGGTGGAAGGGAAAACAGCAAGAAGCAAGGGAAGTTCTGACAGCGGTGATGATTATTGTGCCTAAATTTCCTGCAGCCAACTTCCCCAGGTCCCACTCTGTGAGCTGCAAATGAGACTGTAAAATGTGGTGGTGACAATTTACACAGGCTCTACAGTGCGCTAGACTGGCATGAAAGGCATCAGAAGCATTTAAATGACATGGAACTTATTAACATGTTGCCCTTATACTGAAAATAAGTTTATTGTCTGGTTTCCTGTTAATTGCTTTAATTGCTTGCAGAAAATCATCCACCCAGATCCATTTGCCATAGCAAAAACCTGCCCTTGGAACTGAATCACAGGCATTTAAATCTAATTTCTGCTTATTATGAAGGAAAAAAGACAGACAGACAGGCACGTCTACATATATGCACTTTCCATCTCCTTCTCCAGAAGCAATGATGTCAAAGAAAAGGTGTTTGTATTTCCCAAACAGTGAGGGCAAAGTACTGAAGATATATCAGAGGCTGCAACTACTAATTAAAATCAAATTTTTACTCACAGACTATTTGATGTGTAATTGGTAACTAATATTTTACTTCAGAATATTTTTGGTCATGAAGGGGTTCTTCTACACTTCCAGAAACACTGGCTCCTAGATCGATCGATCTATCTATCTATCTATCTATCTATCCATCCATCTAAAACCCTATACTAAAACAATAAACTAACCATATTTTACAGATATTGATTAAGACATTCTTAGTGTTCCCACAGCAGCAGACTCCATGTTTGCTTTTAGCTGGTTACCAATAGCAAAACTGAGGAATACCATTTGAGTAGCTGAAAGAAAAGAAAAACACACAGACACCACCTACCCACTTGTTACATGTTTGGAAGAATAACCTTAAGCTTGCTATTGACTTGCTAATTGCCCCAAAGTAACAGCAGCCACAGACCACAATGCAACTGTGAAGAATGTTCACCCTACATTCAGATAAATGAAGGTCAACTGAGTGTCACTCGGAAAGAAGCAATTTTCAGCTCCTAACATTGTCCCTTCCTCCCTTTTCCAAATATTTGTGAAAAACAGAAACTGCATTCATGAAAGTATTTTATTAACATGTATAGTGTTCAGGACTACCGCTACAAGTTGCTGAATTACTTAGAGAGAATGTAAGTTTGTACCATCTTTCTTTGGCTCCGATATTTTTGTACAGTTTTTATGACTTAAAATGGCAACAATATATTTAGAAGATACTACCTAACACTCAGCACATGTACTTGTCACTGCTATTGGTGTTGGGTTTTGTTTCTTTGTTTTGTTTTAACCAAAGATTCCTGTACTTCTTAGATATACCTTTCTCAAACTGAATCTCACAGCTCTAGAAATATTCATGACTTAATCCATGCCATGCTGAATGATTCACTATGACTATTGTACTTCCTATGTATCCTCCCATGTTGAGTTTTATACATATATATGCATATTTATATGGGAAAATCCATTGTCTATCACCAGAAAAATAAACCTTCAGCCTCCTATATGTTATTTCAGGATATATTAAATGCAGTAAATGGATTTTAAAAATAAGTTTGTTATTAAAGCTTTCTTTAACATAAATAGTTATTTTAAATGTGACAGGTTTGACAACATGAAAGGAATCCAAGTCAGCTACTTTCACATTCAAATGTATAAACCAGATCTAAGTTTCTTGCATCAATGTAAATTTTACATTAAGAATATTATGCCATTTACTAAACAAATACATTTTGTCTAGTGAATAAGATTATAAGAAACAGCAACACTGCATTATTCATTCATAAGAAAGCCCAAATTGTCCCTATCAACATCTGAAGAGGGTTTAACATGAACATTCCTTCATAGTTAAGGAGATGCCATACTGACAGTAACCAAAGAACAGGATATTGTTCTCGCCATCTTCTTTTCTTCAAAGTGGTGGCTTCTCTTTTCTGTTTACTGACTCCAGGTTTAATTAGCCATCTATATGGACTCAATCTGTGCGCAGCAGGGAAAGCTAAACCCTGTCAGAGCTGTTCTAATAGATCACACTCTATTGGAAAACACAAAGCCAGCCCTTATAGTTTTCAATCTTTATTGGCAGGGCTGGCATTCCTGAAACATACCACAGATAATTAGCCTTTCCGATCCAGATAGATAATCTCCCTTCACCATGCAGCTCCCCCCAATCTGTTTCATATGCCTTCTGTGATATAATAGAATCTCATGCAAGTAACACCCATTCAGTTTCTAGAAAGAACAATCTTTGTAAAGCATACACTACTGAATTTCTAACCCCAAAGATGATAAGGTGTTATTTTACTTTTGACCTCAAAGAAGACACTTATGGCATCTGCATTCTACAAAGTACTAATGAAAATTCTTAGAATTCTTATGAGATGTCTTTTTAAATTTGGACTTTGTAAAAAGAAGTCAGTACTACAAAAAGCAGTATGAAAATTGAAAATTGTTTTGATACATATAATTTGCATTGTGTTACAGTGTTATTTAACAAGAGATTAGATAACATCACTCTTTTTTTGAACACAGTGGGCCCTCAGTATCATCCAGGGTTTGGTTCCAGGACCCCTGTGGATACCAAAATTTGCAGATGCTCAAATCCCTTTATGTACAATGGTGTAGTGAAATGGTGTCCCGTACATAAAATGGCAACAAACTTTGATTTTCAATTTTTTAAAAATATTTTCAAGCTGTGATTGGTTGAGTCTGTGGATACAGACTATGGACTATCACCTGTACTCTCCTTTCCTCATCAGAAGATGGATTTTGAAAAAAATGTTACCCCCAGGGTGAGGTAAATGTAGCTCCCAAAAACCTTTTGGTGGGCTCCTCTCAACACCTGCTACCTATTGTACCTCTCAACAACAGTTACTTGTCTTTGTTCCTCTCAACACCTGCCATGTTAAAAAAAAAAAAAAGACCAAACATTATTTTTGTACTCTGGAAGCTCCTAGGAACTGGTTTTTACATTAAACAGGTCAAGGCAACACAACTGAAATGGAATACAGACTTCCAGTAATTTTTTAAAACTTACTTTTCAAGCTAGTGAAGTTCATGGAGGGTCCTCAGACCCACCAATTTTGCCCACATCTCCAGTATTCTAATTGAAGTGCCAAAAAGTGAGAGCAAAACCTCCAAAAAGAAGAGAGAGAAGCAGACTTATTAGTCTTATTATAAGTTATTAGATTTATTAGTGGGAGCAAAACCACACACATACTTTCTTCCAGAAAGAAGGGAGGGAAACATACTTCTCTCATGCCAATTTGGACTTTTGTAGAAAGTGTTAGCAACGTCTTTGCTACACCATTCAAAACCTCCCGAGAAGAACAGTTCTCTCTCCTCTTTAGCCCTCTTTTTTTTTAATAATTTTATTCAAATTTCAACAAATAAAACAAACAGTAATCTCTGCAGTGTTTACATGTAATATTTTTTGCTTCTTCCTTTCCTTTCTGGATTACAATTATTGATATTCCCTCTATTTATTATATCACGTATTGCAATAAAATATTAATATCTATGGTTTGTTAGTTCCTGCTATATATCTCTACTTTACTTGTTACATGATATTTCATTGACTGTTAACTGTATAATACTTGTTATCATGAAAAATGTATTTCCCTCTGTCTGCCCCCAACCCAAATCTGTAACAATCTTCCACACTTTGTTAATATCCTCCTCTGATTTCCCTTTCAATCTTTATGTAGGTATATCCGCATTTCTGTTTTCCATAAAAGTTGTCCACCACTGTTCAGTTGTGGGTGTAGTTTCATTTTTCCAAAGTCGTGTATATACAATACGGGCCATCGTCACCATGTACTGCATGATTCTCCAATATCTCTTAGCTGTCGTTCTGTCTAGTATATGTGTCATATTTAACAAGTAAAATTCAGGTGTCATCCCAAATTGGATCTTCAAAATTGAACTTATTTTCTTATGTATTTCTTTCCAATATTTTTGTGCTCTGGAACATGACCACCACATGTGGAATAGCGTGCCAGAGTTCTCTTGACATTTCCAACATTGACCTGTACCTGTCTTATAAATTGTTTTTAGTTTTTCTGGTGTCATGTACCATCTGTGAAATAGTTTATAGTAGTTTTCTTTTAAGTTTTGGGCAGCAGTAAATTTCTGTGTATGTTGCCAACTCTGTTCCCACCATTCTAACTGTATTGAGTGTCCAACATTTTGTGCCCATTGTATCGTTACTGCTTTAACTGTCTCCTCCTTGCATTCTTGGTGTAACATTTCTTTGTACAAATATTTTAGCCCTCATTTTTAATGCTTTTCTTTGTTTTCTTTTCCTCTATCAAACTGGTATAGCAGGCACTTTCTTTTCTTTCTTTTTTTTTAAATCTCATTTTCAGAAAAAAGTGAATCACTGTCTTCTTTTTTTCATTCCATGGCAAAGGAAGAGGAGAGCCCTTTCTATAAGTTTTTATACAAGGCAACAGTATAAAGCTGTGCTGCTGCTCTTTTGAAACATCCACGTTTCAGAAAACAAAGCACCCTCTGCAGTGAGAGAAGAGTTTCAAACAGAAGCACACTGACATTCACCAGCTGAGGCAAACACCTCACTTCTGGCAAGGGAACAAATGGCTTATAGATACATGTCAGGATCTCTTTATAGTGAACAGGAAATATAACAAGACCACACCTTTAAGTATAAATCTCCATGAGACACCTGAGTTTCTTTGGTTGTGGCCATAGCCCAGTGACAGAGCACATGCTTTGGATACAAAAGGTTCTAAGCCTGATTGATGGCATTTCCAGGTGAGGCTGAGACATATTTCTACATGAAAACTTGCGGGGTCAGTGCCAGTTTGCTCCGACCAAGTACTGAACTTGATTCAGCATAAGGCAGCTTTCTATGCTGCAAAGGCCCATGCTTGTGCTCTAGCCATAATTCATACAGTTTTGTTGCTACACTAAGAAAGGGAACTTCCCTATAAGAATAAATGGCATCAGACTGAAACTAATAACAGGAACCCAAGCTTTTATTGTATCAATTTTGGGGGTGGGGGGAATCAGCCAACCCACTTGAAAAATAATTTGAAAACATATTGGCTGAGAACCAATAGAACAGAAGGCAACACAGGCATAACCCTGCTGGACTACAGAGGGGACTGAGGCAGCCATATCAGGGGTAACAAGGAGGTCATACAACCAGAACTGCCATGGTCTGTGGTGCTGTCAGAGAATGTTGGAAAAAAAAGTGTTGGGGAAAAAAAAGTATAAGGAGACCTTGTCTAAGAACTTCAACAAAATCCCATCTGGTAGCATAACTGTGTTGTGTGAGTGTTGGGGTCTTACAGGGTCTCTGGGCTCTTTTTTGTATCTTAATTTAACTAGCTTGTTTATTGAAAATTGATTATTTTTTTTAATAGCAGTTGTCCTTTGCTGCATTACATTCTCTATGAGAGGATTAGATAACATTTTGGTAAGATTAGGGCTGCCTGATCTCTATCCTGTGTTAACAGCAAACACTGTAATTTGCTGCTTTCTCATATACTAAAAAATGTTAATTGTGTGTATTTGGATAATACTTTCAATTTGCTTTGTTTGGATTAAAAGGTCAAACCTATTCCCTCAGTGACTATGCGCTAATGTCGGCCTTGCTTAATATTCTAGTTAACAGTATTTACACTTAAGATAAAATCTTTGAACTGTATGCAGGAGACATTGTGGTTACTAAAACAAGACCCACATCAAGAAAGTAGAAACTAGTCATAGATTACAACATTGCAAGAGACTAATGTGTGGACTAAAATGGGATTATCTATGTTGATAACAGCATAAAAATCAGTTTTATCACCCTCAGCAACCCCAATGGACTACATAGGACCTCAAAATACTTGTGCAGAGAGAACAAAACTGTCTGGCAGTCCACTTCTAGTTTCATTTCTTATAGCTTGTGATGGTTGTGGGGTCCTGTACACTGTTTTCTCGCAAAAACATAACTCCCAGAAAATTCCATACTATCAGGGGAGGGGAAAGGGGTTTTTTATTGAAGAATGAGGTGGGACCCACATTTGCAATCAAAAGAATCAGAAACTAATAAATTATTGGTTAGAATCATCATCTTGGAAAGCAGTCATTTTTGAAAATGGCATCAGGACATTAGAAAACTTATGTTTTGGTTCCAACTATAGGTGGCACTGTGTCCAAATTGAGGCAGTCACCTGTATTGCCATTCTAGGTTGTTCTTAGTGATAAAATGGTTGTTCAGTTAGACATAATTTGTGACCTAGTTTCTTCTCTAAAATACCATTCATATAAAGTAACCTAATTTCAATAGGCAAAAATTAACTAGCTAAAAACTAAGCTCTCTCAGATACAGTTCCAACATAGAAGCAGGAGGAGATGAGAGCAACATGAAATCAAGCCAGACCGGTTGGCAGCCAACGCAATGAGCACCAAGAGCAAAATTTCCTAGCTATATAGATAAAGAAAAGGTTTGACTGGGGGAACGGCAGCTTGGGTTAAGGAGAAGGTTCCAGTGACATCTTATGGCTCATTATCACTAAGTGCTGTCAAGAGGACTTGTTATTTTAGCAGAGATCTTTCTTAAGAAGGGTTAAGTTACAGTTAGCTTAAATAATTCCCATGTTTAAGTTAAAGTAATTACCAGGGGACACAGCGGAAGCGCAGCTGAAAAAGGAAGTCAGTTAAAAGGACATTTGAGAAGCATTAATAAGATCCTCCAATCCAGCAGGTTTCCATACAAAACAGGTAACTTCAGCATTTATTCTGACTGAAGCCTCAACATTCCTTTGTCTTTCCCAGCAACTTACGCCCAAGTACACAAATACTTAGGTAAACAAGTGAACATGCATTGAAATCTCCATCAGCTGAATTGTAGTAAGCCTCTTCTTACCTCTTAAATGACCTCCTGACATTCTTCAAGTCCTAGGTGCAGGATTTGTTTTGGGCTTGATCCCTGACAGTTTAGGATGACCATTTTTTATGTTTGCACTACAGTAAGAATACAGGCCTGGAGACAGCACAAGGAACATTACAGTTGGCCCTCTATATTTGCAGGTTTATTTTTCACAAATTTGATTATTTGTGAGTTTCTCCAATCTCTGCTCCCCTGCCCCTCACCTCAGGTGCCCCTTTTCAAGAGGATCCTTCCCTCTCAGTGGCTCTGATCAGGTCGTGCAAGCCCCTTACTAGCCAATGAAGGACAGCTCACAGCCCAATTTCTCAGCACCGCAAGCCCTTTCCCAAAGCCCTATATACATATTCAGGGAAGGAGATGGGAAAGAGAGGAAACAAAGGGTCATCATGCCAATCCACCCTCTTTCCCTCTCGTTTCCCTGCCCTGGTTTGGGGAATCTGTCTAGGCTGAGCATATTGCATATTGCTTTGAAGAGGAACAGACAGTCAGGCAGTCAGAATTCTATGCAAGAGGTGAGGAGAGCAACTGCACAAATCCATAGTACAGTCTCAATCCTTCACACCATTGTTCTGCCATATTAGATTTTTAGCCAGACCATTGATTGTGCATTTGCCATAATAAAGTTATCTGGAAACATTTCTTCCTTAACATTACCTATTAATTCATTCTGACTTTCTTTTAAACATCTGCTGGTCTGTTATGTACTTTCTTATCTTTGTTTATATAAAATACATTTGTATATTGGATAAAAAAATGAAGAAAGAAAAACTGATACTTTATGCTTCCAAAGAATAGTTTGCCAAATCTGTATGCTTTAGGAAAGATGCATGATCAACCACTAATATGCCATCTGCAGGCTTCAAGGTATTTTTGTGTGGCCAATGGAATCTTGTAAGATCCCAGTTTTATTTAAAACAAAGGAGGGATTCCATTTTAAAGTGCGGGCCTCTTCATCTCACTGTCTGGGGCAAATGGTCAGTCCAGCAGTTTTAACACTGTTTCCATTCCTTCTCTGTGAAGTCATGAAATGACTGGAGCTGCATATGGGCCATAAGAAGGCAACAGATTATCTGCTCTTCACTGTGTTCCGACTCCACACACTCTGAGCAGCCCATTTCATCTCTCTTTATATCTCGCCAAGAAACAATTTTATTTTCAAGCTGATCTCACCACTCTAAATAACAGAACCATTAGTTCCAAATATTTGGTGGTAACTGTAAATTTGTGAGTCTCATTCATCTCAGGTGGCTACAGGAAACCAAGTCTCATGTCCTGCATGGATGGAGATTATAGAAATTATGTGCAAACATGAAAATTAGGGAAATACTCTTACTTATGACAAGCTGTCATACCTAGCTTTAATGACCTTTCAGATTCAACTACCCTTAAAAATGAAAGGTTCCTGAAGTTTCCTTATGTTGTGCATCAATCTCTGTTGCCCTTGAAAACTCGTACTCAGCTTGTCAAAATCTTTCACAGAGGGTGCCATATTGCTCCATATGATTCAGAAAATAATTGGGGGACTCCACATGCTTCCCAAGTGTGTTTCTTGTGTACCACATAATCTATATTTTAAGTCTAACAGTCCCAAAATATCCTCCAAATTTGTTGAAAATCCAGGGAAAAATAACTGGGCCACAGCCATGGTGGTCCACACTTTAAAATGAAATTTCACATACATCATATACCTGTCTTTTGCCAGACCAAACATACAATCCAAATCTGGTGAAGGTCTGTCCAGACATTTTTGTGTGATACAGTAGGAAATTGACAAACTAACACACTTTATTTCATTCATATATATATATATGGGGGGGTGTCAATTTTAACTCCCTTCAGACCTTCTGGAAGACCCCCCCCCCAAGACAACATGCCTGAGTAACTCTATTTTCCTCTATCTACAGTCCCTCTCAAAATATTGGTAGGTATTATGGGGCTCTGAGGTGACTGTGAGGGTGGGGGGTATTTTGTGTGTTTGTATGGGAGGGCTTTCTGAATGGTTTGGGGGAAAAAACTTGTCCCAAAATGCACTTTAAAAAAATGGGTTGTTGTTGGGATCCCAGGGCAATAAAAGTGGGATCCAGGAGGCATACTTTGCCCAATCTGATATAGATAAACGATACATTTCCACTGAGGTCCATACTGTGGAACTAACTGTCCTGAGAAATTTCTCTAGCACAAGGGCTGGAAACTTTTTTTTCTCAGTCTGAGGATTAAAATTACTTCTGGGCAAGCACAATACGCCACAAAATTAGTGGTGGTGTTACTTGAAGGGTTTGTTTTTTTGTTTTTTTTTGTGGTGGGGGGGATCACAGCATTCAGAGCCAGCATGTTGTAGTGGTTTGAGTGATGGACTATGACTCTGGAGACAAAGGTTTGAATCCCTGCTCCGCCATGGAAACCCACTAGATGGCCGTGGAAGATACACTGTCTCAACCCTAGAGCTAGGCAAAGGCAAATCCCCTCTGAACAAATCTTGCCAAGCCCATGATAGCTTTGCCTTGGGGTCTCCGTAAGTTGGAAACAATTTAAAGGCACACAACAGCATAACCTCAGAACATTAGGAAAGGGAGCCTTTCTACCTTCTGAAACTATTATAACATTATTATTCCATAATTGGTGTGTGTTGTACTTGCTCACCACCTAGAAAGTTTAAGGATTAGTAGAATAGATGTGAACACAGCTAAACAGTATAAGGAAATAGCTTTTTCCAGTCATAGAAAGTGTGTGTCTGTTTCACAGACACTATGGAAATAGATAAATTTTACTTTGTGTCAACCCTACTTATCTAATCCAGCTGTCATAAATTCCTTTGGCACCTCTAATGTTTTTACAGTGAACTAAAGCACACAGTTTTAAGTTCTAAGTAAATGATTTAGTAGTTTGCAGCCCCCCACTTCCCCCTCCCAAATTCTTTCCTCATTCCACAGCAGTCTGAAGAGTTACTGGATGGCCAGGATAGACTTTTGGATTTGTTCCTGATCTGGATTAGTACTTAACTCTCATGTATAATAAATGGCTACACTTCACCTCTGTGCATATTTCAGACAGATAATCTGGATAATATACATCAGCTACCACTAAATTATGCCTTTGGTGACAAGCCCAAACCTTGATGACTCAGGAACATTTTTTAAAAAGAAAGTGCTGCATTAACCATGTTTGAGAGAAACCAAAGTGTGGGTGAGAGCTGGGAACTGTGGGATGGGATGGGGTCAGCTGGAAGGGCAGATGGAGCTAGTAAAATCCCTCCCTTCACCAATCAACTGGAAGGAATGAGAAATGGGACACTGGATTTGTTCCTGGTATCCAGCTATCTTTTGTGCAATAGCAAAGCAAGATAACAATCTCTCTGTGTGTGTCTCTCACAAATAACTCTATAAGCAATTTTTATCTTGTAAATATCTCCTTTAACTTATAAGGGAATGCATCTGTTCTAATGGTTGGAAAGTTCTTGCTTTAGGCCTATTATTATTATTATCATTATTATTGCCATCTTCATCATCATCAAAACAGGGAACAACAACAAATTAGCACATATCAGTTAAAAACAGAACAAAAATTTAAAACAAAAACTAAAATTCAGAGTATCAGTTTAAGAGAGCAAATACTACAAATACCTAATTAAAATAGTCAATATATATTTAAAATTCATAATTAAAATTCACAATTCAAAATAACCTGGATAAGTCTACTGGAAGAAAGTGGTCTTTAATGCTGTTTTAAATTCAGACAGTGTATCCAGGTGTCGAATCTCCTCTGGCAGGTCATTCCACAGTCTAGCGACAGCTGAAGAAAAACTGTTCTGAGTGACCATTGCTAATCTAGTCCTGGCTAGTTGAAGTAAATGTCCCCCGGAGGACCTGGGGGGGGACACAGATTATATGGCAGGAGACAATCCCATAGGTAACCTGGACCGAAACTATGTATGATTTAAAGATAACAGCCAACATTCTGAATTTTGCCTGGAAACTAATTGGCAGCCAGGGGAGTGATTTTAATATTGCTGTGATATGTTCACTCCTAGATGTACCAGTAATCAATCTGCCTGCCATGTTTTGAACCAACTGAAGTTTCCAAAGTTGGTAAAGAGGTAGCCCAGTGTATCCTGACTAGTGCAGACAATGAATCCTGACTAATGCAGAAGACAGTGGGATTATTACTTCCCTTGTCTTGGAAACTACGGTTCTATTAATGCAAGATAAAATATTATTTGCCCTCTTGGCTGCAGCATCCCACTGCTGGATTATGTTCCAGTTTATGATCAACAATAATCCCAACATCCTTTTCACAGGTACTGCTGCTAATATAAGTATCCCCCATCCTATACCTGCACATCACTTATACAACTCATTTTATCCTATCTTATCCTGTATTGTTTTTTTTTTAATTTGTTTTTTCCACTGTTTAAATTGATTTTATTATATGCTGTTCTGAGATCTTTGGACAAAGAGCAGGATAAATTATTTAAATAAAAATAAACAAATTATGAGGCACATATGAGGAATACACAGTAATACAGTGAAAAGGGAATACTTCTTTAGGGGAAATATACTGGTTATCAGCAGACTGCTTCAATAATGTTTGACACTATCTGTTATTAATGTAAATTTCACCGAGGGAAACCAATATTCTGGAAGAGAATGGAAGGAGATAGATGTGCACTGGAGAACTCAGAAGGATTAATCACTCCTCTCCATCCACCAATTATCCTCTGCCAGTGCTCTTCTGCTCCTACCTTTCTGTCATCTTGGCAAATATAATCTCCTTAGTTCCATCTGTAGAGTTGGCAGTAGATTTATATCTTGTAATGAAGTTTAGAATTCACAACTGTACAGCTTCAAAACCCTACAAGAAGCTAGCCCTATTTTATGTCACATTACAGTAAGGTAGAAGGAAAGGACTCACAAAAATCAATCTTCTTTCTGTTACCCTATCCCTAAATTTGGCTAAAGACTTGGTTACCATAGGGATATGAATCTTAGCCCTAAAGCATTTTAAGCTATGGATGAATGGGAACAGGCTAGCTATCTCTGTCCTATAAAATTTTGACAGAAACAAATGCCAGCTTTATGCAGCAGTTAAGAGTACTGGAATCAGGAGATCAAGATTCAAATCTCAACATGAGCCAGTCACTACCACCCTCCCCAGGTTTTCTATATATGGGTTAAATCAACATGCAAGGAATCATGTGTGCTGGCCCTTTGCCCCCTCTAACAACACATTTACTTACATGAAAAGTGCCAGGCCTGAAGAGAACAGTTTTTTTTCTCCTAGAGTTTTGGTTCAGATAGAGAGCTTCCAGAGAGAAGAGAAGCCACAGGCTTGTAGCTTTTAAAGTGAGCAAAGGCATAAAGAAGGGGCATGAGAATACCACACTCTTGTGCAGATTTAACTTCTCCTTAAAATCCTTCCATGTCATTTACTTCTCAATCTGACCTATTTCACACAATTATTTTATGTGGATGAAGGGGGGAAGTGCAGAACTATGTATACCTCTCTGCATTCCTTGGAAGTAGTAGGAGATATAAATGTAACAAATAAAAAGAAGAAGAAGAACCACAGAGAATAAAAGAAAGAAGAACAGACTCCTAGCATGGCCAATCATTGCCAATCTACGGCACATAAGAAAACTATTTCCAGATTCTCAGAAGACTAATGACTAATCCAAGTATCTAGTTTACAGATGTGTTAAGAAGAGATGACATGGCAGCCTAAATACTTTAAAGGCACCAAATCCCATCTGATCTTGGAACAGCAGTGGAGCTTGGAGTACGTGGAGGGGAGGCAGAAGGGGATGTGGCTGTGGTGTGAGGCGTGGCTACAAGCTGGGACCCCCAAAAAACATTGCCGCCAAGGGCCAACCGCCTCCATTGCCCCCCTGTCACTACATGACAGTCTTGGAAGCTAAGCAGGATCAGATCTGATTTGTACTTAGATGGGAGACTGTCAATGAACATCAGGTGCTATAGGCTATTATTTCAGAGGAAGGAACTGGCAGAACGACCCTATGCCTAATAAAACCCCACAAAATTGACGGGGTTGCCATATGTTTGACAGGTGACTTGAAGGCACACGCACAGACACGCATTAGTAGAGATGCTAAGGACATGAATCTAAACTAATTTCCCTCTCCTACATATTTTACCTTTTGAAAAGTACACTTGCCTTGTTCCGTACCACGTTGTAGTCCAAAGATTTATAATACATGGATCAAAGAATAAACAGCCTTAAGATTTTTAAGGTTACCATCACCTCTGCTTTAACTGTTCATTATACATTGCAGGAGGGTATACTTTACTTCATTATTTTACTACCATATATATTCAACTATAAGGCACTCTCATGGATAAGCTGAGAGCAGTTTTTGGGCCCAAAATTACAGAATATGCTATAACTTTTGGATAAGTTGAGGATAAAACATATCCCACACCAATAGTAACGGGGATGTTCTTAGTCCCATAACTGATCACCCACCCCACACATCATGCAGCCACAATTTAGTTCCCTCCTCATCCATCCAACCTTTACGGTTAACAAAAGCAGATACTTCTGCCAGAATTTTTAAGTTATTTGGCCTGAGGTATGCAAAGGTGGGCTCTAAGGCCCTTTTTGGCAGCCTCAACGTCCTTCTTCTCCCTCAAGCTCCATGGGACAACCTCGACTCCTATGGAAACGAGTATTAACCTGTGGATAAGTCAACCTAGGTTTCCAGGGTAAATTTTTAGACTAAAATTTCTAGACTTATAGTTGAGTATATAAAGTAAGTACATTTAGTCTTTTTTTCAGCTCTCTTTGGCATGATCATGTTAAGTTATCCTTCTTTTTTTTTTTTACATCTTGCTGTGTTAAGCCCATTAAAGCTATAGATGGCCAAAAGCCTTTAAAAAAAAAACACAGCCCAACCATCTAGCCTTTATCTGAGAATTGTAAGCAATCTTGACAGTTAACAGCTCCTTCTACTTACCTTAATTTATCCTTTTATGTAAGAAAACTAGCTTATATTCCAGCTATTTCCACCTAGAAATAATTATATTTATGTACTTTGCCACTTGAGCTCAGATACCACATAAGACATACCACATTTGCAACCCCCTAAGTGGAGGAAAAAAGATGAATTGCAGCATGCAAGTACTGCAAATCAGTGGTTAGGTACAAAAAAACTCCACAGAGGTTAACCATGATCCTTACTAACAAATAATATATTATGTCAACATTGTGCAGAAACCATATGGTTGCCTTGGGTAATGTCATTATATCATGTCCTTCATGAACACAATGAGTAAGCCCCCACCTCCAACCCTGAAAAGAATTCAGTTCTCCTGTTGGATTCATTTTTCCATTCACTTTCCTAAATTAGTATCTCTGCCCTTTGAAATGCAGAAGAGAAGCTTGTCTAAAAGGGAGCATTTCTCAGGTGAGGCATTTATCAAGGAAATGATGAGATAGCAAATGTTTTAAATAAATGAAGTCAAGCAGACGCATACAGACAGTAACTATTTTGCTCAATTTACATATGAGTATTAAAATCCCCAAACAATCATGAAAGTATATTGGGATTTAGGAGGCTGGGTTCAACCCAACTTTTTCTACAAGATATCCAGAAAGCTTTGTGAATTCATCTCATCTGTCCCTACTTTATGAAACAGGAATAAGAGCTCCTCTCTTTACAAAAGATGCTCTAAGTACAAAGTTCATAAACATATTAAAGCTTCTACTAAATTTAAGATTTATATGTTATCTTAGTACATTGACTAGTTTTACTTTTCAAATAAAAATCCGGAAAAAAGAAAAAAATATAATTATTTCTTTTACAATAATCTTGATCAAAACTAGAAATAAATACAATAGACAGGTAAGGTTGTTGCATAAAGAGGAAAAGCAATAAAGTATAACCAAAAGAGATTTTACTTCTTTTCTTTTAAGCTAGACATTATATAACAAGCGTTCTTCCCCCTAACTTAAGTGAGTTACTCTTTCAATCTAGTGTATGTAATACTTTGAGATCTAAAAACATTAAGTGTCAGAGGAAAACTGTTGAACTAGACTGAATTCAGGTCTCTATGTGAATGATACAGTTGGAGGCAGAGGTGCAGAAGGTAAGGCCCTGAGACTAAATGTGGCCGCCGGTGTTCTGAAGGTAGCCATTTCCCATGACATTATTGTCTGGTAGTTTTCCAACTTCTGGATATGTTTTTTCCCCTTATTCTAAAGGATTTATTTTCTTTTCTCCTAAGACTGAGTGACTTGCAGTGGATGCCTTATATAAAATGTGTTTGTATTTTTAGTTCTAACCTTTGCCTTTGGCCACACACCACTGGAATGCTTCCTCCAATAGCTTATTTGAAACCGAAACTTTCATTCTCCATCCCTGGTAAGGCGAGTAAGGAATATCAGAATTGTAGAGTGGGAACTGTAGAGCTTAAAGGTAACTGACAGTTCATCTTTTCCAACCTCCTGCCACTCATAGCATCTGTTATAGATATCTATCCAAGTTCTGTATAGAAACCTTTCATAAAGGTGAGTCTACCATCTCCTGAGGAAATCCACTCTATGATTGCATGGCTCTTACCCTCAGGAAGATTTTCAAAATGTTATTTGAATCCATTGGTTTCCTAATGCAACAGCAGAAAGCAAGCTTATTCTATCTTCCATGTGACAGCCCCATCTTCTCCAGGCTAAACACATCCAATCATGTCAACCATTTGGCATCTTGGCTACCTTTCTCCAGACATGTTCCAGCTTCTCAAAATTCATCTAAAACTAGGTTCCCAGAACTGAACATAATACTCCCTGTGAGGTCTAATGAAAGCAGACATACTATTGATCTGGTTGCTATATATCTGTTGACATGGCCTAGAACTGTGTTAGTTTTCAGGGGGTTTGTTGTTGTTTACATTGCATCACACTGTTTAGCTGGTGATCTACTACTAAATCCTTTTCAAATGTACTATAGGCTTGTCTCCCATCCTATGTCATACCAAATGGAAATCATTTTGTTTGTTTGGGGCCAGTTATCTAATTTTGTTAAAATCATACTGAATCCACATTCCATCTTCTGAGGTACTAACTACCCCTCCAATTTGGTGTCATGTTCAAATCTTATGATAATCTCCTTCATTGTTCCTTCAAATCAGATACTGATTAGAATCTTACAGATAAAGAGACTGAACAACACTGGAACCAGAAGAGAATATCCGGCTCCCTTCACATACATGAATCAAGTGTCACTTCATTTCATCAAATTAAAATCTACTGTCATTTTGTCAAATTAAAATCTACCCAACTATTATTTGAGCAAGCTGACCATCTAAATCATGCTGCAAAATACTGAGGTTTGCCCAAACCATAATTTTCCCATTCAGACATACTTGATCAAAGCAGAAGAAAAAAAAAACAATTAAGCTATGAATGTGATGGGACAAAGGAATTTCTACTTGAAGTTATGGGAGTTATTTTTCATGGTTTGATAGGATCATCTGAATTTAGTCTTAACATACAGATTCTAGAGACCTGCACCAAATACTACCAAACTTTTTTAAAAAAATCTCTTCCCCCAGTATTTCCCCTCTGACAGCACCACAGCACCTGTTCTCTTCCCACACACTGCCTACAGTTTTATCAAAAAATTCTGATGACAGTAAGCTTAACATGGGCATGATAAGGTCACCATGAACAAAAAAACACAAACACAGCTTTACAGAAAGCCATCTCCATCTGTATTTGAATGAGAATATGTAACCAAATTGTTAAAACAAAAACAAAAGCAAAGATAACTATTTCTGGTAGATTTCAGTCTAAAGCATGGTTTGTGAATTCATCTCATCTGTCCCTACTTTATGAAACAGGAATAAGAGCTGCTCTCTTTACAAAGATGCTCTAAGTACAAAGTTTATAAACATATTAAAGCTTCTACCAAATTTAAGATTTATATGTTATCTTAGTACATTGACTAGTTTTACTTTTCAAATAAAAATCTGGAAAAAAGAAAAAATATAATTATTTCTGGAAATCTGGAAAAAAGAAAAAATATAATAATTAAAAGAATCAGTTCAATGCAGAGCATTTGTGGAAGACAAAATTCTTTGCTCACAATCAAGGTAAAATTTTGAATGAGATTTCTAAGGAGATGCCAGCTAACCTTCTTATTTGTGCTAAATTATTCTTTTTAGGTGTTTTTAGAATAGAAATACAAACTCAGTAGATGACAAGAATTCTGTGGATGTAGGTATCTCAGTTTCAATAAGGCTTTTGACAACATTTCATACAATAATTTATGCAGAGAAGTTGGTAAAAAGTAGGCTGGACAATGCTACTGTTAGGAACATTTGTAGCTAGATCAAGCAAGAGATCTCAGCTGTGATTATTCATTCAGGAGAGGCATTGCAAGTGGGGTGCTTCAGGGTTTTCTTCTGTGCCCAGTGTTGTTCAACATCTTTATAAATAAATGACTTAGTGGAAGGAATAGGAGGTATGGTAAATGTTTTGAAAACCAAGCCCAATAAGGAACAGTTGAGAGCCCTGGTGGTGCAGTGGTTAAATGCCAGTACTGCAGCCACAAGGTTGTGAGTTCGATCCTGCCGGGCTCCAGGCTGACTCAGCCTTCCATCCTTTCGCAGGTCGGTAAAATGAGTACCCAGCTTGTTGGGGGCAATTAGCTAAAACACATTGTAAACCATACATGCTATTTGTAATGTATAATGTATTTCATGTTGTTCGCCGCCTTGAACTGTGTGGAGAGGCGGGATACAAAGAAATTAAAAAAAAAAAACTAAGAGATGATATCTTTACATATCTTTACATATCCGAAGGGCTGTCAGGTGAAAGATGGAGAACATTTGTTCTCTGCTGTTGCATAGTGTAAAGACCCAAACCAATAGATTCAAGTTACAAGAAAGGAGATTCCTAAAAACGTCAGGGAAAATGGCCTGACGGTAAGACCTGCTGAACAGTGGAAAATTGTACCATGGAAAGTGGTGGATTTTCCTTCATTGGAACATTTAAATGAGGGTTAGATTGCTACCTCTCAAGGATGTTTTACCTGTAAATTCCCCTGGAGTTACCTGCATCTCTATGAGTCCATGAAGATATGAGGCAGTCTCTGCATCCTGATGATAAGATGGCAAAGGCCCACTTCAAACACTATTTTAACTATATGAACACAAATAGAATACAAATCAACCTTAAGGCTGTCTTCTCATATACCACTAGAAAGTTAAGATATACCTACAGGACAAGTTGTCAAAAAATATACAGTTGACACTAACTGGCCAAGACTCTACTTTTTAAAAAAACAAACCCCTTCTCCTGTGGCCTTGTAAACTCAATTGCATCAAGAAAGTTTGCACTCCTTCCTTTATCGCTTATCAGAATATTTCCAGAAAATTGTTGACTGAGGAAAACCTATCAATTTCTCATTGCAAATTAACCAATGCATTTGTAAATTTGTAAACTCTTAGCTAAAGCTTTGTTACTATAAAGCACTGGCAAGATAATTGTGATTAATATGTACCATAATGCATGTATTATGCTAATAAAAGTATGATCTTGACCACATTGTTTAGTAAGAACTGTTTTAACACATAAGTTACAAACATATTTTTATGTGCCTGAACTCAGAAGAATGTATCTCCTAACTTTCGTCCAATGAATTAAAAACAAGAACAGGGTTTTTCCACTCCCTTTCCCCACAATTTCTATGCAGCATCCTGTGATCCCTACATACCTGTTCTTCCAGGGTAGAGAACATTTAGCAAATGGATCTATGGAAAAAAGGGAGGAAGGACATCTTGACTTTACACATTAAGAATTAAATCCAGGGCAATGCATTATTAGAGGAATGTTTTCTAGCATTTGCAACAACACTGGGTGAAAGAATGACCAGGGAAGGAATCCTCTTTCCTGTCTCTATCCTATCATACTGCAAGTTCTCCAATGCTTTCAGTAGAGAGAAACCCAAACCTCCTTTGCTCCCTCAGTGCTACACTAACAGAAATTCCAGGAAAATCTGTCCTTATATCTCAACGATGATACTTGATAGCTGATGTGAAGACTGGGCAGGAGAGAACATGTCCTTTACCGAAGTGAAGGTGTATGCTGAATGCTACACTGAAATGTCACCGTTGAACAAAAATAGTGTATGATGAGGGGAGAGAGGGAATTCCAGCAGGAAAATTTCACAAGGCTCCACTTGTTTAATCAGAAATGCAGGCTGTATTAAGAAAGTTTGGTTTCTATGTTAGTTTCAATTGCTAAAATCAATTCAGGAACATTAAACTAAATTAAAAACTGGCATATTACTTTAAAAACAGAGTAAAAATTTTACTTTTACTTTAAAATAAAGTAAAAATTACTAACTGTTTAATGGGCAGCAAGCTGGACTTCATTATACAGCAGTAGCCCCAGAGGTACGAACGAGGACATTGAAGGATATGTGGGGGAAAAATTAAATAATGGTGGGAAAAGTATAAAGTATGAGCCATTCTTGGAGGATATCATAACTCAATGCAGTTCTTGACTGCCTACAGTGGTGGACCCATACAGATAAAGAGAAGAGTGAGACACAAGCCATAGCTCTGGTTGCCGTTTGCCCACAAACGTTTAAATAAAAGAGTCTTTCTCACATGCAGCCTTCTGTTTCAGTTGCCATGACCCTAGCCCTATCCATATTAGGTTGCTTCTCAAGCCTTGTGCACAATGCTCTTCTCTCCCTCTCTCTTGTGTTCCTTTCCATGAAGAGAGTGCATGCCTGGTAGAGATATCCAGTTCTGCTCCAAATCTATCTGAAGTGGGGGAGGACACGCAGCACCAGTTGTTTCTCCCTGCGCTTTTGGCTGGGATCAAACCAGGTCTTGAAACTGTGGAGAGCATCTAGGTGGGGAAGAGGCCATGAAAGGATGGAGAGGCCATGGCAGGGTAGCTAGACTGACACTCTGCTTTTCCATCTATGGGTGTGAGGATGTCTTCTCAGAGTTCACAAAGCTTTCTGATGAGGCTTATTTTCCCCTCAAAGAAAGTACATGGCAGCAGAGGAGGATACAATTTATGGAACTGGGTTTCCAAGGGGTACAAAAGTGAAAAAAGGTTGGGAGGTATTGTTCTACAGGTATCACAGATTTAGCATCTGCAGGACAATGGATGTTCAGACATGAGAACAGAACTGTGTGCCAAAGCTTAAAAACCTCATTCTATATTTAAGAGGATTGTATAGCTATTCATCAGAGCAAGCCAAAGCTTAGAGCAACAGTTGAACTCTAGAAATTATAGCCTAAGGAAGCCAGAAATAGCCTTTTGCCTTTTCTAAACTATTTGAATGAGCAAAGCAGAAAACAAGCTATTCAGGTGTACAACGTAGAGGATGTTCTCAGGGCTTCTAAGTGCAAGTGGTTAACTTACCCATCTTAGATGAGAAGACAAAAAGGTGACTGTATCAAAGACATATAAGCAAAGGTTTTAATTAATAGGCAGAGCAATCCTGTACTTTAATGTTCCCAGGAGAATGAATGAAGGAACAGATCTACCAGTGGAACAGACATCAGCTCAGGGAAAGGGGGGTCCACAATGCAGAAATTCAAAAATATCGTAACAAAATCAGAAAAACTATTTGTCATGGTAGTTGCATTCTACTAGGACAGATAAAGTTCTTTCAAATGCTATGGCCTTTTAGATTATATATCTTGGATATAGGATTGTACTCCAAAAAGACTACAGATGTGCCTAAAATGAATTATTTTTTCCATTCAAGTCTTTTCACTTTGACACTATGTAGGTTGAGAAAAAAGCAAATAGTGATTTCAGTAAGTTAGGACTTGACATGTGCTGTTTGCATTAATCTTACTTGTGCTGTAAATTTTACTTCATTCTTTGTCAGAAAGGTAAAGCCAGACAATAGAGTGAGATCTCAACAAATGCCCACCTCTTTTCCCCTGTGGGTAGAAAGGAGTTGGAAAGTCCTGCATTATTTATTTGTGGAGAAAACGGCCAGGAGGAAAAGGAATAGAGTTTTGGTTCTCTTACCTTTTGCTGGTTCAAAGTAGAACCTACAACTATGAACAGCAATGTAGCTTTTTTCAGCCCACCCCTACAATATTTCATTTCGTTCCCATTACAGATCTTTTAGAAAATGTATCACAAGAGGAAAGCCACTATGAAGTCCAAACATATTATGTGTTCTTATGTAGAACCCACGTGCCCAGTTTTATAAAAGAAAATATAATGTGCATTGCTAGGAAACAAGCACAAACAAGTAGTTACAATGTTAACATCTTTGAAAATTCTATATTTGGCACTATGTACAGAAGCACTGACAACAGCAACATACAACTTACTACCATTTCCCCAAAATCTATAGAATATCTTTCTTGAACTCCTGAAATATCAAAAGTCAGTCAGCTACCAACATAATGTAAATGCAGTTGCATGCAAATATTGTGTACATTATTTGCCACCATTCTCTCAGTTCCAATGTCAAGGCATAGAACCTGATGTTTATGCAGCCAAACAGTACTTTACTAAACAAGGAGGAGGTATGAGCAGGCATGGAGAAATGTAGGGCGGGGACTCAGTGGGGAACTGTAGAAGAGGGCATGGTTGAGGCGCTGAGAGCATGGACTGCTCCTCAGAATAACATTTTGTTACAGACCTTACTTATACTGAAAATGGACTTGTACCTGAACTTTGCTGTAAAATTTTTGTAAGCTGCTTTGGGTGCCTTGCTAGGAAAAAGGTGGGAAAATAAATAAATAAATATGAATAAGTTTGCAGTGGAGTCAAAACAGCACATCTACACTCAAGAGGAAGCTATTAGCGTTTAGGGTTTTTAGAAAATGAATAGAATCTTTGGGGGGAAAGAGAAAGAGATGGACTAGCAGCATAAAGAATTCATGCTAAAGTGGGCACAGAATATTAACTGTTGTGGTGGGGGTAAAACATGGAGAACAAGAGGACAGGGTGAGGAAAAATGGAATGGCTGAGGACTGGAATCGAAGTATTCCACTCTGCTAATTTTTTTAAAGGTTCCATTTGTCCTGTACATGCTGGATGGGGGAAAAAATCACAGACTAAAATGGTTTTTAAAAAAACCCTGAGGCTAATTTAGTTATTTACTTGAAAATTTACATGTCAAGCTACTTGCTCAGTCACAGACAATTTAAACTTACCCATCCATCTACAACATGGCACTAATATATAATAGTTGTGGGGAAACATACACTTTTTACACAGATTTAGGGATGAACTTGTCAGAGCCACAAACTCCACCTTCATAACCAGTGACCTGTGCCAGTTAACACTGTGGCTGCAGCATTTTGAACCATTTGAAGTTTATCAATACTCTTCAAAGGAAGCCCCATGTTGAGTGCATTGCAACATCCAAATAGCATGTAACTAAGATATGTACCACCATGGCCAGATCTGATATCTCAAGGAAGGGACACAGTTGTTGCACAAGCTTTAAGTGTGCAAAAACACTCCTAGTCACGGCAGAAGCCTGGGCCTCCAGGTTAAGAACTGAGTCTAAGTGTACACCCAAACTGTGAACTTGCATCTTCAGGGGAATTTACCTGCATTTAACACAGGCTGCATCCCTACTCCCTGATCTGCCTTTCAACTGACCAAGAGCACCTCTGTTTTGTCTGGATTGAGTTTCAGTTTGTTCATCCACATCCAGTTCATTACTGAGGACAAGAATTGACTTAAAACCTAGACAGCCCAAATCATGCAAACAAATTTTCCTGAATCTATATGGTGTGTCCGCATCTGGTAAGATCTTATGAGTTTTGCTGAATTCAAAAAGAAGCAGAGTTAGAAAAGTACAAACAATTTATTGGACGGGGAATTGTTGTCCTGGTCAGGCCTTTCTCTAGAAAAAGAGTGAGGGAGAGAGTACAGAAACTTGTTTTTTGAGACACAGAAAGAAGCACGCCACCTTTGGTGACACACTCTGTCAAAAATAGTATCTGCAAGTTCTGATTGTCAGTTCTTAAGCAATGCAGGAAAAGGCATAGGGATGGTAGTAGGATGAAATGCCATCTCCATAATTATAAGGGGCATTGGTATACCAGGGACCATTCAGTGGACAGGAATTGGAGACAACAGAAGATATCATGAATTGACCTCTGGTCTCCAGAAGCTTGTATGGATTGTAGGTTTGAACTCAGTCCCCTTGATTACTGCTACTCAGTCCCTGAAATGTTGCCTTCCCCTCAGCTGAACTCAAACTCTCCTCCCCTCACCTAATATGCCAAACACCCAAAGCTATACCTTTTTCTGCCCCAGTAAGCAAGCTGAGGAACTACTGCAGCTATTCCCATAAATCTTTGTGCTCCTTCCAGGGTAGAGCCCTTTGCTTTTTTTGAAACTGGTAACTGATTGTAAAAATGCACTGTGAATCTATTTCAACACTTCTCCCAGGATGAAAGAACAGTATCTCATTCAATCTGGGTGAAGAGCTCTTCAGTGCACTAATGTCACTATATAGTCAATCAGAAAAGAAGATAAGTGGCTAGTTATAATCCAAAGTTAAATGCATGCAGGCTCATGTCAAATATGGACCCATCAGTGCTTCTTCCTTACTTTGTCCACTAGATAAGCATGTGTTTTCCTTATCCTAGAAGTAAAAATCCAACATAGCCTCTGAAATTGTTGTTGTGTGCTTTTGTGTGTTGTTTCCTACAATGATAATTAACAGCTAAGCGTACATTTATAAATGAGGTTCTTTGTCAGAAAAAGGAAAGCTATTCCTTCTTGTCTCACTTGGAATGTTTTGCTGTTCTTTGTGATGTATAACTTTAACCTACAAAGATCAATGACAGAATCATATGTGACCAGATACCCAATTAAGCCATTCCTCTTTAGCATATTTTGCCCCAAAGAGTAGCTTCTGTACAGCATCCATTCAGGTATCAAGTAGACTACTGGGAAGAGATAATTTCATCTTACTTTTTGAGGGCTTTATTACTCTATAAGCAAATTAAGAAGTAGAATATAAGAAGAATCCTGCTGGATTCTAGAAGCCTAACAAGTCAGTGGCCATTTCCGCCCTACCACGATTATATGACTATTATTCCACTTTCAACATCCTATGGAATCCTGGGGTTTGTAGTTTACTGAGGCCCAAGAGCTTTCTGGCTGAGAATTTCCAAGGCCCCTCCCTAAACTGCAAACCTCAGGATTCCATAGGAGGTTGAAAGTGGAATAAATGCACTATAACAGTGTAGTGTGGAAACGGCCAGTATCTCACCTCCTCCAGTCCACAATCAGATCCCCCCCCCCAAACAGAGGACCCCTAGGATAACCTTGGGTGACTACATGCAGGGTCAGGACTACACTCTACCCACCTTGCTAAAGCCATTTGGATTTGTTTACTCAGACATATATCCTACCATATTACTAAATTAAATGGGTCTTACATCTATGTAAATGTGCACATGAGATTTATAAATTTGTATTCATGAAGAATCCACTCCATTAACTCATGTAACCCATAGCAGGGAAAGAAACAGCAAGTTTAGGCAGAGCTGTGCAAGCTATGGGAGCAATTTCTGTTGAAAAGTGGTGGTAAAGTGGGGGGGGATGTTAAGGGGGACAGGTCTGCCACATCAGATTGGTACTTACTTAGAAACATTTATATATTCTTACACAAAGGAATACTTATCAAACTTTTTCTTTTTTCTTTTTATTGAATTTATTGAAATATATAAAAGAATACAGTGAGTGGAGAGACTAAAACATCTTTACATCTACAAGTTTAACAAATATTCTCATAGTATTTACTTATATATTCTAATAACGTTTAACATTTCCCTCCTTCCTCACTCCCCCCTTCCTCCCACCCTCTTCCACCCTTCCTCAAGAAGTGAGTGATCAGATATCTGTTCCTTACCCTCTAAAATTTTCTATATCTGATAACTCCGAATGTCCCATATTTCCCCTAACTTCTTTTGTTTTCTGTACAAGTTTACTATATCCTAACAATTACTTGTTAATCGCTAAGAATAAAAATATTAACAGAGAGTTTAGTTGTAAAGCATAAAACATAAAATTACCAATTTCTAATACCTATCCAAAGTTATCAAACTTTTTCAAGGAAGCAGCCATGTCAGTCTGTTGTAGAAAAGAACAGAGACTTCTGGCATCTTAAAGACTACGAAATCTTATTTGTAATAAGCTTTGGTGGAACATAAAAGCATACATTTTCCAACAGCTTGCACTGGGAGGAGAAATGCTGCTGCTTCTCCCCCCTTCACAGCAGCAAGCAGGAGCAGCTGCCACACTGGATGGGAAACAGAGGGACAATTAGAAAACAGCAGTCCTGCCCACAAACAATGTTATTTACAGTCTCATCCTACATGTGTCCACTTAGAAGGACATCCCAAGGGTTCAACTAGGCTTTTTCCCAGCTAAATGGGGACAAAGACAGAGCTTCAATTAATTAGTAGGGTATTAGACTAAGGTGAGCTGGGTTTTAATGTCAGCCAAAGCAAGGACAAACTGGGTGGTCTTAGACAAGTCATGATCTCTCAGCCTCAGCTGCACATATTCAAAATAAGAATAGCAGTAACATAGGGGTGATTTCAAGGGCATGCAAGATAAAGACTGTAAAGTAGTTTGCACTTAAAAAGAGCCAAATAAACAAGTAACTACCATAGTGATTATCCATCAAGATTCTCTCTTAAGGAGAGGGCAGTAAACTTGGCTAAATCTAGAGACAGTTTAATGCATACAGCTGTGTCTAACAAATGTTCTTCATACAAGAGGTCAAAACATAGTATGAGTTCAGAATTGACAACACTCTTCTGGTAAAGAAGATAATTTTAAGTGTAAGAGCTTGTAATACTAGCAACATAATGAAGTGTGAAGGATCAAGTAATATCACTTGGCAGCAAAATGATTCAAGAGGTTAATGTTTATGCAGAATAAGTATACAAAATTAAATAAAACAGGTCTCACAAAACATGTGTTATCTAGAAAATTATGCTGATAAATTGGTTTTCATAAAATTGAATGTCTGCAACTTACAGACTCCACTGCTGTGAAATAAGTTAAAATAAATTTCCTGAAATAAATATCTCTGTGCAGTAGACACCAGTGCTTGAATAATAACACTAAATAATTGTTGGTATTTTTGTTGTTGCTGCAGATAAGCACATGGTGTGAACATGTATAAATAAAAAGGGAATTATTCTTAATCTTGTTTATGATACTAATGTTGCTTATTCAATATCAATATCAAATTATTAGACATAAAATAAAATAAATGCTGCATTCAACATTCTGCAAATAGGTGACTCTCCAGACAAAAGTTTTGATCCTTTCCTACTTCCTCACCTATGAAATACTACAGGGATAGGTAGTTGGTACACTTCTCTGTTTCTTATCTAAAATAAATATTTTGTTCCCTGTCTCCAAAAAATTGTTCCATTATTTTTATTCATCTCCTATTGTATCTTGATTTGCACTGGATTTGTCCATTTTTAAGGACTAGTTCATACATTAATATTAATCTCCACTTGCCAGTCCAACTCAACCCCGAATGGCTCACAACTGAGTGTGTAAGGCAGTGCCAGCTGCTGGGTTATATGTCAGTGGAGTAGCAAATCCACAGTTGTGTTTTAGTCTGAACTTTAAAGTTGCTATCAAAGGAGCTGACCTCTAATCCCCAAATAGGTTCTGGTATCTTAAATGGCTTGGATAGCTCCTTAAATTACTACAACCAAATGCCACTGTGTATACTTTCTCAATTCTACTTCAAGTGATACTGAGCCTGTATAAAAGGGGTATAATCTCTGTTGAGTAACAATGGATGTTCTAGTCAAGAGAAGAAGAGAAGACGATACATGTATAATCTGTCATAGTTAGCAATGTGGTCAATATCCTTTCACACACATTTTGGCAAAAACAGAGAATTCAACAATGACTCTCCATCTTCCAACAGGCACTTGTCCTGTTAAAAACGCTATTCCTTAACAGGAAAGTTACAAGCAGCATTTTGCTTTTAAAAAAAGCAAGTGCTTAGCAATAAAGGACAAATGAAATGGCTTTAATTGGGAACCTCTACAGAAGGCAACCTCTTTTGCCCATGTTGAAGAAAACCTCTCAGCAATGATTGTTCATGGTTTCTGCCACATCTCACTTAGGTATGCATGTTTCTTTTAAAAAAAATGGTGGATGTGATTATGACTGAAAAAAGCATCTTACCTGTGATATGTTCATTTTCAGTAGATAAGGAATGAACATCCTGAACATTTGAGGTTGGCCCTCCTACTCACTCCAATAGGCAAGAAAAGGAAAGACTAGCCGTGTCCCCACATGGGAGACCAATCCCTAGAAGGTCAGTCACTAAACCAGCTAAAGAGATGAAGCTCCAGACAGAGGAAAAAAACCTTTAACAATTTATTAACACACTATTAACAATTAATAACATTTGCAGAAAACCAACAGTGAAATACAGCATAGTTTGCAGGATAACCTGGTCTCCACAGGGGAGAATTATGTACCTTCTAACATTTATTCATGCCAATACCCCACAAGCTGGGGAGGATTTATTTGCTGGAAATGAATATATCACAGGCAAGACCAATGTTTCTTTTCCCAGCAGAGAAAGGAAAAACATCCTGAACAATTGGGACTTGCCAGAGTTTCCTAATCCATGTGGGTGGTGCTGACATCCCACTACTCTAAGCTTTAACCACCTGCTATAAGACTTTCCTCCCAAAGGCAGCCTCATCTGAATCTAGCTTATGTTTAATGAACATGGAGGGTGATTTCCATGTGGTTGCTTTGCAGATCTTTTCTGATGGACACTGGTGGACAGTGCTGCTGTTGCGGCTGTGCTTCTGGTGGAGTCTGCCAGTGTGTCCTCTGGTGGTAGACTCTTCAGAGCCTCAGGGTGGGCTGCAATGAAAGACCTGATCCAACTGCTCAGTGGAGGTGGACACTTTCTTGCCTTTAGACCACTGTTGGAATGAGATTAACAGTTTATCAGAAGCCCAGAAACTGTTTATACTTTTCAGGTAGACCCAGATGGTCCTGCACATGTCCAGGGTATGCCAAATCTTCTCCAACAATTTGGAGAGTCATGGACAGAAAGACAAGAGGATCATCGCCTGCACTCTTTGGAAAGCAGAGGTCACTTTGAACATGAGTGTAAGGTCCAGCTGGAGAACCACAGAATCAGGTCTGATGATGCAGAGCTCTTTCCATGCTGACAAGGTGCCCAGTTCTGATATTCTACATGCTGAGTTGATTGCTGTGAGAAAGAGCGTCTTCTAGGATAGGTGCTTGAGGGAGACCTCCCTCAGAGTCTTAAAGGGTGAAATGCCTTCAAAATGATATGAACGTCCCAGGACAGAAAATGATGCACTGTAGGCTGCAACAGGTTTGATAGCCCCTTTGAGGAAACTACACATGTACAGATGCAAGGCAAGCTTCACCACCCACATGTATGGGAGCACTGACATGATGGCTGCAACCTGTCTTTTGACTGTGTTTGTCCTGAGGCCATGGTTAATGTCATTTTGGAGGAACGCCAGAAGGGAGAGGATGGACAAGTGGAGAAAGCCCATGCACTTGGCCTGCACCATGTGAGGAACACCCTACAGATGTATTTGTAGATCCTGTTCATGGATGCTTGTCCAGAAGCCAGAATGGTGTTCAAGACCTTCTTAGATTATCTGCAGTTGCTCAGCATGATCCATTCAGTCTCTAAGTACTGAGCTGTAGGGGTCAGGATGGCAGACCTGACCCTGCAGGAGGAGATCCAAGTGGGCTGGCAGGGGCTTGAAGTTCAAAGCCATGTACACAGTCTCAGAGAACCAGGCCCCCTGGGCCATGCTCATCAATCAAGATGATGGTGGCCTTTCTCCTTTCAAATATTCCTCAGCACCCTGAGAAGTACTGCCAGGGGGAAGACATACAGGGGCCCCAGTTGCCACAAGAGAGACAGCATCCATGCCCCCAGCTCCTTCCATCTAGTACCTCAAGAAGAACCTTTCCAGACTGGAGCTCACTAGGAAAGTGAAGAAGTCCACATCTGGCTAGCTGAACATCCTTGTGATCTGGAGAAATAATTCTGGATCGAGGCTCCATTCTCCCTGGTCGGTTTTGGTTCAGCTCAACCAGTTTGCTCACTAATTCAGGACACCTTACAGGTGTTCTGCCTTCAGGGACACCAGATTCCGTCCCATAAAAGTCAGCATTTTGTGCAACTCTCCCATCAGGATCAAAATCTTTTTCCACTCACATTATTTAGGTTGTGGTTACATTGTCTGTCCTGAGCGTGCTCCACATGATACTTACGAAGGACAGAAAGGCCAATCTGAGCTCCAACCAGTTCGATCTTCTCTAGGTTAGATGAGGCCTGCAGTGGGCTCCCCTGAAACTGGCATCTGTGATCATCTGGACCTTTTCTGACCCCAGATGGGCCTCCCCCTGTCGATCGCAGGGGAGGTCCACCAGTCAAGGGAGCAGACGAATGGCTGGGGGATCTTGATATAGAGTTGCTTCCTTGTGGTGACTGCCTCCTAGTGGGGGAGTGGTAAATGACTGGTGCTTGCCTTGGAATCTCTGCTCTTCTCACTGTGGTCTGCAGCCTCTGATGCCTCTAGCCTGAAAAGAAGAGCTGGGGTAGAGGTGAAATGTGATTTGGGAGCACAAAAGGAAGCATGCCTGTGTCCATTGTGCTTTCTGTCATCTTGGAACCAGGGCTTTCTTTATGTCCTTGTTCTACGCATTTTTAGCTAGACTGTAAATCTTCTTGGCAATGCCAGCACTAACCCTATTTGCTGCCAGTTTATTTCACTCTTCCCTCACTACTTGCATAAAGTTAGCACAGAATGGAACCTCTAAGGAGGTAGGAACTGCTGCGGGAGGAAAATGAATCCCTATTCCCCTGGGAAAGGACTGCATCCTGAAAGGTAGGCAGCTCTGATGGAAAGGGGATGCTAACTGCACAAGGAAATCCTTCAGCTGGAAGAGACACACAGAACATGGGGTCACCAGATCCTTCTCTCCCTCACCTTCTTCCAAAGACAGTTCAGGTCTTATCTCCATATTTCTCATCAGACAGTTAAGCAGAGAAGTCCCTCCTTGCTCCCATGGTGGCATGATGGTGCTTGCTGTGCTTTTGGGGAAGCAGTATCTGGGACGTTGTCTTGGACTCAGAAGCTGAGGCCTCCTTCTCTGCCTCTGCTGGGACCTGCTCACTGCTATGTGGCCATCAAGATTGCCCTCAATACCAGAAAAGGAGACCTCAGACCCCTCCCATGTGACCCCTGCGCAGGAACTAAAAAGAAGTAGTGGTCCCTGCCACTACTGCCACTGCACACTTATCTGGCCACAGAAAGGTCGGTCCCCTTACCAGTATGGTCTGTGTTGACCGTGGAGCTCTCAGCAGCACAAAAGCATGGCCTCTTGGGCAATGACAGCCCTGATCCAGGCCTCTAAGTTAAACATGGGATCCTTCCCATCTGTTATTGTCACCCTGGCTTACTTCTAAGAACCCTGGCTCATTTCAAGCTGGATGGTGATGGTGCTAAGAGGCAGCCATGCAAAGGGGTTTTCTCTCCCTTGACTGTTTCTCATGAGTCCCCTTCCATTTGGGTTAACACCCTCCTGGGATGTCTCCTTTACTCCTACCACAAGTGAAGGAAATGAGTTTGGATGGGGGAGAGAGAGACACACACCAGCGATTCCAATCATTCTCTTGTCCTTCCTGGACATCTATATAGCTTGATTTCCTCCGCACTCCTGGAAAGCAAGGGGTGGAGGAAGGAGAGGAGTAGGATGAGGATTGAAAGGTTTAAAATTTACAATCAGAGTGAAAGTGAAGTGTAAAAGGAGGTTATTTTTAAGAGAAGGAGGCAGGAAGGCAAGAAAAAGACAAAATTAAGGCAAAAAAGGAAGAGGCTTGAAGTGTCTGCAGCAACTAAATGAAGAGCAAAGGTATACACATCCTATCAGAGCTGTAGGCGGGAAAATGACTGACCTTCTAAGGATTGCCCCCTGCCATCTGAGGATACTCGATGGTCTCAATATTAAATCTTGCAAGAACTAAGAGCTTATATAGCTAGTTTGATGGTGTATGTGTGTCTTGTGATGTAACAAATCCCTGGATGTGGTGATGGTGGTGATTAAGATCACAACCTTTTTAAAATGTGGAATGAAAGATATTTTTCTACATAAATTACATTCTGAGCCCCACTTCCTTCCTAGCATTCAGGTTTAGTGATAGATAACCTAAAGGCAACAGATCACATCTGATCTTGGAAGCTAAACAGGGTCAGCTCTGGTTAGTACTTGGATGTATACCAGATGCTGAAGGCTATTTCAGAGGAAAGAGCTGGCAAAACTACCTCTGAGTCTTCTGTGCCTAAGAAAACCCTATGAAATTCATGGAATCACCACAAGTTGGCAGGTGACTTAAAGGCACATACACACACATGTATAATTTCTCCATGGCTCTATTAGAAACAGGTCACTATTTCCATTTTTTCTTCAGCAGATAATTGGAAACATAAATTGGGGGGGGGGGCAGTCAACCATATAACCTTTCCTTGTTCATTGTAGGATTTGGTCACAAGGAATGAAATTCAAGAAGTGACCTTCCAAGGAAGGCTTCCATCATGGATAAAATATTTGTTCTCCTCCGAGTTCCACTACTAGGAGCTCCCTATCAGTAGTGACATTTACTGGATTTCACCCATAGTTCATACCAACAGAATGTTCAGTCAAAAAAGGGAGCAATCATTTTGTGGATGCACCAAAAAGTAGGAAGTTTACACACTTTAACATCTGAACACACATCCAGAGTGCATCACAACATTTGGAGCTGGAAAAAGAGTGGTTTCTATCAAAAAGTAAAAGTATGAAACGGTAGTGTTGAGTGGGCAAAACAAGTCTGCCACCTCAGATTGGTAATTGCATAGAAATATTTATATATCCATAAACAAAGGAACACTTTTCAGATTTTCAGGAAAGCAGCTATGTTAGTCTATTGCAGAAAAAAACAACACTTCTAGTATCTTAAACAGGCAGCAGATTTTATTTGGCATACATTGAGTGGATCACAGAAGCCCACGTTTTCTCACTCCCTGAGCATCCCTCTTTTAAAATGCACTGGTCTCATCCTGCTGGTGCTCTGCAGACAGCAATGGAAAAGAGGAACAGCCACCTACAGTGGGTAGGAGACAGAGAGACAATGGGAATCCTATCCACAAATGATGTGATTTACAGTCTAATCCTACATATATCTACATAGATCCCACCGGGTTCAACAAGGCTTACTCCCAGGTAACTGGTTACAGGGTAAAGCCTCAATTAATTGAGATGCAGAATGTTCTGGTTTGTGAAGTATTAGACCAAAGTGAGCTGGGTTGTCATCTCAGCTAAGGCATGGACAAACTGGGTGGACAAACAACTTTACATAGTGTGTACAAACAAAATAGCAGATTTTATACACTCAATCAGCTGAGTGCACATCCAGAGTAGCAGTTAACCTTCTGAGCTGGAGAATAACTTTTGGAAGTAAACAGTAACCGATTCATAACATGGTGAAGCATTACAAGATGGACAAATTCCTTTAGCATGCCAGGTAATTACTGATTTCTGTGCTGTCATTACTAAGATCCTATTACACAGACAACATTTTATATAATTTGTGTTACCAAAGCCAAAAAAGGTACATGCACTCAGGGTTGAGAGTTTTAAAACTAGAACATAACATGGATGCCCAATTTGGTGCTCAGATTGTATTACATACTTAAAATTACAAAAACAGAAGGCTCAAGCCATCAACTTGCGTTCTGAACTTAAGACTGCCTATTTGGTTGCTCCTTCAGCTATCATTATTTCAACCACTAAAATTAAAACAAGGCAGTACAAGCCTCGAGTAGTATTTTTGGAGGTCTTTCGCCTTCCATCTGTAAAGAGTTGTATATACACGAACTACTTTTTTCCCCCGAAGTTCAGCTCATTATCAAATGGAGGAATCTATATATCTGCTTTGTATAAGTGAACTTTATACTGTAGCTAGGAAAATAAAATCTTTTCCCATCCCAGTTGAAAAATGAAGGAACAAAATGGCCTAGCGTGTCAATTTACTTTACTGGGGCTCCTTCTTTGCTTCCTCCACCAACCCCAGTGACCATTCAGCAGCACTGTATGATTGCGTATTTCATGTTCTACTTACATCTTAAGTAACAATGGAGCACAGTTTATTGATTAGTCTCACTGAATCTTTTGTTTGTTTTTTTAAAAATAAACCATGGAAACAAATGTATATTCATGCATGACAGAAAAGCATCAAGGTACCTTGGCTCCTCCATGCAAAACAGAAGCAAGTCGATGGTTATCAATCTAATCCCTAGCATACCTTTTTTGAAACACACCATTATACATACATCTGGTTTTAATAATGCAGTACCCACTTCTAAGAGTAAAAAGGCAGGGCTGCTATTCAAAATCAACACTCTTATGACGATTAAGCTGTCTGTTACCTGCCTCCTCCTAGAACAGGCAAACTGACAACGTGACTTCCTCTGGGTTTCCAGGCTGGGAATTTTTACCAGGTGCATTCCTTCCATACCAATCAATCAAGTGAAGAAATTAAAGCTGGAAACCACTTTCAAAAATACATTGAGCACAGCTATTTTGCATTTCCACTAGTGGCTGCAGCTGAGCAAGTATCCACTGAGATTTGAATGTTTTCAATAAACTAGATTTTTCTCTCTAAAAGTCAATACTACGGAAACGCACTAATATATCCATTGTTTTCATTTTAATCAATCATTAGGGATCTGCTCCCCTCTTGCCTTGTCCTTAACTCTAGTCTGAAACTCTATTAGCACACACACTCCAGAGTGGCTTAGAAGTTGCTGCTGAAACTCTGTACAGGAAAGTCACTTTAGGGTGATTTGCCATCTGACATTTGCACATTCCACAAGCCTACTGAAGCCTGGAAAATTGGGGTAATTTGGACTGGTGCTTGTCCAGCATCATGAAAGAGAACAATTGAGCAAAGTCAGGAATTCAAATTTAGTATGTGTTAAACATACGGATAACCTTGTCTGCGTATCTATTTTGTTTGTTTGCTTATCTATTTCCTAATGGAAAAATGGAAGGAATAGCATCTATCAAAATTGTTGTTAAGTTTAATCATCCTCTTAATCTCAAATCCAAGACAGCAGTGTCTGTGAGACTTCTTTTAAAAGCATAAATAAATAAATATCAAGTTGCTGCTAAATGTTGTGCCTTGATATAAACCCAGAAAAAACAGAAACAGTTGAAGAAGTTACTTTTTGGAGAATAGTTGTCAAAATCCCCCAGCCAGCATGCTTAATAATCCAAAAAGTAACTTCCAATCTCTGCCCAACACCCACCACCACACCATCCAATATCCATCTCTCTTGGACAGGGGATTTTATTACAACAGTTAAAGTGCAAGTTTGCACATTGAAATTTTAAGCTTGCAAGCTCAAAGAGACTCAGTTATATAAACACCAACGTTACATAGCCAAAATTGGCATCAACCACATACAATTATTTTGTATTGTTTTGCATTACTGCAGTGTATTATTTGTATTGTTCCTATATAAACAAAAGAAGTTTTATTTTGGCAAATTTGTTGCTCTTCTACACTCCAGTTCAAACCTGGACTGAAGTAAGTCTGAAACTTTGGTCCCAAACAGGCTTGCTATTTTTAGAAAAATCACAAAGGCTTAGAAGCACAGCAGGGAGTCTTTTACACACAAACACACATGCATGTATGTATTACTCTCTTTCCTTCAAGCAAACGGCACTAATATTGTCCAGCTTGTTATCAGACACAAGCAATGTATGGGATTGATTATAACAATCAAATATCTAGTATGAATTTATCACTTGTGTTATTATGTGTGCATATATTAAGATCTAAAAAGAGGCAGTCTGATGGTAGCAATAGATCAACATTCACTACACTGGTGTCTATGAAACAGAGATCAAGTTTCTCTACACGTACATTGTTTGATACTAATTTCCCCCAATATGAAATATCTACAGGAACCGAAGACAGCAACTTCAGAAAACGTAATTATAATACCATCTCAAACGACAGCATCAAAGAATCACGGTCACGTAAGCCCACACTAATCCTTTTGTAACAGAACGGAAGGCTTTTATTTGGAGTTATCAGGAGCATGAACTCTTAGAGACAGAACAGACACAATGTAGATAACATCCTGGGTTCATTCACAGTTCTATAACTCAATAGACTTTTTTTTTTTGTCTTTCTTGTTTTCATAACAAGATATAATTTAATACAATTTTCCAAAATGTACTAATTGTAGCTGATGACATATTTAGTCTGTTCAAGCTGTTTTCATGTTTGGAATGCACACTCATTAATATGTAGAATATCTGTACAAGTTCCTGTTTTAATATCTAATGGGAAAAGGAATATGCTTAGATGACTTTATAATAAGCATCCTTATATCAATCAATCATTTAATTAAATACATGACTGGAATTTTGTCCTGTGTTATTGTAATTTGATCCCACATTATGTGAAAAATAATTTCCCCTTTGAATGTTCACTTTCATCCAGCAAATTAACCAAGACTAATGTCCCAATCTTTTACATCCTCGAAACAATATTGTTAGTGAAGCTAAAACCAATTCAGTTAGTTCAAAAAAGTCATACGAACTGTTTATGTGCATGCCTGCTCTCTAGAGAAAGAGCATGACTTCAACTTCATCAATCCACCCCTTCCAACAAAAACAAAACCCAGGAACCTGAATATTAAACCTCTCGGTGGTGCAATTTTTTACCCTCACCTGCATTTTGAAGCAAAGGTACAGTCTGGCACCTGCAGAGCATCACAGATGATTTCCTGGGTGCTAGAGAAATCTGAAAGGCTTATAAACCCACTCCTGCATTTCTAAGGTTTACTTCATTCAGTCTCAGCCTTGAAGATGACAAGTCTTGAAGTTAACAGTCCTTTCAAGGTGGAGTGATCTCCCCCTTTGTTACTACAGGGCTGTTGCACACAGAATCCCCTTGTAAATCTGATTTGGTTTAATAAATCTGGACCAAGTTTGCAACTAAAGGTGGATTGAGCATTGGACTGTGACCCTGGAGACCAGGATTTGATTCCCCGTTTGGCCATGGAAACCCACTGGGTGACCTTGGGTGTGTCACACATTCTCGGCCCCAGAAAACCTTGTGGTAGGTTCAGCTTAAGTTTTCCATAAGTTGGAATCAACTTGAAGAAACACAAGAACTAACAGTGCTTTCTCTTTCCCTTCACCTTGTACATCCTAGTCACTTGCACCACAACACAGGATAATCCCTGTTTTACAGAGGCTTTCCATGTATCAGTTATGACCTTAAAAAGTGTGATAATCTCCTAAGAATAACTATACAAGAATAACAGAGTACAAAACAAATGTTAAGAATTGTTCGTAAGAGCTTCTACTTTAAAACACGAGGAGGGAGGGGGAAGAGAGTGTGTACAAGCACATGGTGGTATATCAAGTTATAACTCTAATATGACTAATTGCTTTCACTTGGTAGTATAATTATAGAAATCTGCTCAAGTCTGGATATCTATAATTGATCATGCCTTTGGCTAAGGAAACTCATAAGTGATTAAGGACTGGAGCCTTTTATGAACTGCTCATTCAGTAGGAGAGAAATTCCATTATTAATGCAATGTCAACAGAACTCAGAAGGCACTATAATCCTACCTATGTAGCATAATGCACCACAAGAGGGCTTAGTTTTAAAATTATTTCAGATTCAAAGCCAATGACAGACATTTTCCTTCCTAACATTGCAATTTACACAGCATACATTTAACATGTTCTGAGGAAATAATTATATTTTAAAAATGTATGTAATTATCTATCACAGAAAGTTAAGCATATGAAGTCCAAGGTACACAGCATATTTAAAGTAATTTTGACACAAGATCTTGAGACACTCTTTTAAGAACTCACTAGGGAAGTGAACAGGGTGGATATTACCCTCATCTGGCCAAGAATCAGGCAGATCTTCTCAAAGAAGTGGTTAGATTAAATTTTACAGATTTTGATCAAATAATCTGATTCAGTTCCACTATATTGTAAAAGCATTATGAGCATTATAGATACACCCTTCAATTTCTATCAAAATAAGATTACAAAACGTAAGGCAAACCAATACAGTGGACCCAGTGAAATCAGTAGGATTCGCGCTACTGATGACTAGCAAGCCCCACTCATTTGTATGGGTCTGCTATAGTTGGGACAAATACTGGATTTAGCCCAACAATCACAGTAAGTAAAATAGTAAGAGTGGCCTAATGCTCACTGGACCTTAAAAGTCTCAGATCATGAAAATTATGACACAGTTAGAACAGCCCATGAAGTAACATTCTGTATAATTTAAATGATAAATACAACTACAGCATTATACAAAACCAATGAAGCCTTCAATAATTAAATTATCTGTTGTTGTTTTTTAAAAAAATACCAAGCATGGGATTTCACTACAGCAAAATCATGTGAATATATCCTTTCCTATTACATTTTGAAAGCACTAAACACATGTATGTATGTGGCTTTTACTTGCCCAACTACTAATGCCATTTTGAACCACAGGTAGAAATTTGCAAAATAAATTGACATCTGTCTTGGTGACTTTTTGCAATTGGCAAAAACTGCTTACAGTTTCAAGGTCTTCATGCACGAGCTTTAAAATCTATATCTTCCTTTCATGTGTGCATAAGAAAAGAAGATACCCAATACATTGTAATGTAATACTTGAAGTGACATTTTCTGTGCATCACTACTTTAGAAGGCTCTAATGCCTTCATATATTTCAATATACTCTGAAAAGCATCTCTGGCATTAGTATGTCAATAGAAAATATGTTGTTATGGAGAATCAAAGACACACACTCATCATATGTGGTTGAAATCCTGTCAAAAGCATCTTAATCAAAAACTGTGAGGCAAGTCACAAAAATAGGACATGTCCATTGTTTGTTTTGTTGGTTTTTCAGCACTTTAAAACGAGCTGAGAAAAACAGTTGCAGAAGTATGTATTAATTGCAGGGCAGGTCATCAAAAGGGAAAGCAGATGATTAACAAGAAAAAGCTAGTTTCCATGCTGTTATTCGAAAACTATTCAATTTTACTGTAGCATTTAAATGTCATCATAATTTGTACAGTACAATTACTGTTCAGATGAAAGATTACATCTGCACCAAACAAAATCTACCTCAATCAACCCACAAGCTGTTTCAGACTTCAACATGTAGCAGCCTTGTTCTCTAAGCTTAAGAAGATATATTTACTGACACATTTCTCCTTCTGTGAACAGGGACATTTGTGAACACAGGGCTACATTTCAGATCACATAATTGTTTGGGGTTCTCTTAAAAGTAACCACAACATTTTGTGGACTGTTTTTCTGTAAGTTTTCATCTCATGGGGCTGCTGTGGAGTTTGTATTGTCAGCCTTAATGATGGGGCTGACTGGACAGCTCGCCAGTACTGCAGCCTATCATAAGATCAACGTCCAAAAAAATCGCCTCCTGGGATTGTTCTTTCCATGGGAAAGACCCAGGCAATCTGCCCTACCCTTGCTATTGCTGCTGCTAAAGCATGTGAAGGGCACAATACTCTCTCATTTCAATAGTATCATGGAAAACTATTTGTCGTATCTTTACCATTCAACCTATTTTTCAAGTTAACTGTGTATACTTGTTCCTGCCTTTCCGCTCAAAAACTCAAGGTATCCTACTAATGAATGAGTGTGAAAGTCCAACATACAGACTGCACAGAATTCTTCTTAGGCTTCTCTGAAATTTTCTTAAGAATGTACAAACATAGTATGGGGGATTCAAGACTTTTAATATCCACTTTCTTCTGGTGAATTGATTATTCATTCACGTAAAATGAAATCCTATTGCTCACTCCAACTAGAGTAGACCCACTGAAACGATGAGAACTGAAGTCAACAATTATTTAAATTCCATTGATTCAATGAGTCTATTCCAGTTAAGACTAGCAACTAGATTTAGGCAATAGTTTTTAGCAATGAAAACAAAAAGACCAAACCACATTTGTCTATGATATTTGCTCTTAATCTTTGTTCACTTACAGCAATACTTTCCATTGTTTTCAACAACCCTGTTGTTTCTGATATTGGCAGGAAGCAAGAAGATCCAGTGCTAATGGGTGGAACACACTATTAAGGATGGTAATGAGTCAGATATGGGAAGCCCAGAAGGAGAAATCCCTCTAAGTACTGTTTCTTGATCAACCAGGCGCAGTGACCACCATGGTTAAAGAAAGGCCAGATCACTGTCAACAGATTTACATATTCAGGAGACATCTTATTGCTCCCATGTGCCACTTGACCACTGTTGACTTAGTTACTGCCATTATCTAGCACAATGGTGGAGAATCAGTGGCTGGTATGGCTGATGGATAGAAATGATGAGACCTGGGGCCCATGGGTTCCCCATCAGCAATGCAAGAAGTACGTAACTACACACACACACACACTTCCCTGATACTTCTGCTTTTCCATTATCTTTATCTGGAACCACACGAAAATCACACAGTGTGATGTTCTTCTTCTCCTTTGCCTCTACCTGGTATTCCTGTTTAGCATCTCCTTTGGCAGGATTTCTCAGTTTACTTCATTGCAAAGCACTCCAAGAAATAAAAGCAGACTGACAGGATCAGACAGTAGCATTTACAACTAGTACTTTTCAAAGAGTTGTGCACAAAGCATAACCTTTAACTTTGTCAAGTTTCACTTCTTGAATTTCTGACAAGCTCAAGGCTCCAACTTGTTGACTATGTTTTCAAAAGAGGTTAGCTCATCTCCATAGTTTTGTTCAGAATGTGACTCTTAATGCTTTAATCTCATCTAAGTAAAGATTAACCCTACTTGACCTTTCACCATGAAATAAACGTTTTGTTTTAACTATGTGAAACTATGCATGTTGCTTTGGTGTACTTTCTGATATATACATAAAAAGACATAATTACAAAGATCTATTGTTAATATCATGCTATCAGTAATGCACCTATTAAAGAAATTATTAATAACAAACAATTGCAATATTGCCTTTGAATTTTTTAAAAACTATACTGTGCCTATTTTGTGTATGGAATAGGTTATCTAATACTCAGTACAAACATATGCAGATCTAAGTAGACACACCTGATTTGCTAAATTGAAAATGAATAATGTTAAAACAGACTGTTCAACACATTATAGCTCTACTCTACAAAATAATTAGGTTAAAAATAATTTAAAATAGTATGACAGTGAATAACTTTAAGAACTCAACACTACCTACTATGGAAGAATGGTTGCTGAAACTAATAGATTCAGCAGAAATTGACAAATTAATTTTGGTTAGAGAAAAGGTCATTACCGACGTTTCTCAAAGAATGGAAATATCTTACCTACTTTTTGAAAAATAAAGAAAAAAGAAAAGAAAATGACTTTGTAACGTATGGTTTTGATGATTACAAACAGTAGGCTATTAAAAGAAGGGCATTTGTTGTAATTTCGAAGAGGTATGAATAACTATAGGCATATATATAACAATAGGAAGGAAGACTGGAAATCACTCTTCTTCTTTCTTTTTTTTTTCCATTTCTCTTTCTTTAAAAAAAAGTCTACATTTATTTTTCTGTAACTCTATTTTTTTATAAAGAGGTTTTTTTTAAAAAAAATCTTCTTAATAAAATTATTTTTTTAAAAAAAGAGAATGAAAAACCTTGCAGACCAGTTCTACTCAAACTTTGTTGGCTCAGAAAACATTTACCAAGAGGGTAGCAATGCAAGTTACAAATGAACTGTTTTGAATGTCCACACCACTAAAATAAGTTCTGAGCTATTACTTTTTTGGTACATGTTCAGTCTGGCTTTGACTTCATTAGCTTCTTTGACTATGGCATAATAAAATTAGTTGATCAAAAGCATCTATGCCAGCTTAAACCTGTATAAGTATCGAGTCTTGCTAGTGTTCATTACAGGTGCCATTTTTACATTTTCGTCTGTAGAATAAAGTAGGTGTGCATTTAAACCGCAGTAACTGCATGGGAAATATGGTTTGTATCTACATGCAATCCTAGTACTCTGTCCCTCACTCCAGCTGCACAGGTCTCTTGATACACAGGTCTCTTGTGGAAAACACAAATAAGGTAATATTCCATTAAACTGTTAGACTCTAGGTTGTAGACACTGGTGAAACACAGCTTCACAGACATATTACTGTACAGTAGGAGTAGACAAGTCCCCCAATTAATAGAAAAACATGTAAGAACTTGTTCCTGTTAACTTAATGTAACTCATGCTTACACTGATAAAAGGTAAACTCTCTGCAGTGCTCCTAGGAGGAGTACATTTGAGACATGCCTACCTCCTTTTTCTGCAACTGCTTATACTTATGTAGGACACTGCTTGCCACTGACAATAAAAGGGATACTTCACATCTTGCTGTTCAAGATTTTTCAGCAAATTGAGCATTTTATAACCAGAGCTTCAGTCTGCGTGCGTCTTTGTGTTCTGCTTGAAGATCTGTAACTTCATAGATACTTGTAATATCTATGCAGATAGCAACTATTCCATATACAGCTATGACCAGTTTGTTATTTTGGTTAATGAGCCTCTCTGTACTTAGCTAAGCTGGCTCTTGGACAATTGCCGGAGCCATAATCAAAGCCTCACTTGCCAGGACTTACTTTCCATTGATGATCTCTTTGAGAAACAGTCACTTCCATATCACAGTGAAATGGCATACGAAGACTGTGTGTGTCTATGCGTGCAACTAACGTATGCCTTTATTATTTAAATCTTTCCTTTGCAAAACAAAGCACGCAATATTTAGAACAACCTCAGTTTTAAGCTGGAAATTTAGACTAACAAGTGTGCAACAGACAGCAGGTGCTCTTGCTGAGAAGAGAGATAAGAAAGCACAAAGTGAAGTAACTACAGACATCCCTCCACATTTGCTAGGTTTAGGGGCACAGGACCCTCATGAAAGTGGAAAAATCATGAATAACTCTAGGCCTTCCCATATTTAAAAAAAAAGCTTGAGCACCATATTCAACCCACCACGGATTCCTTTGAGGCATCAGGGTTCCTTCACAAGGCAGAAGTGGGTGGCTGGTGGGGCTTACTGCCACCTCCACTGCTGCCCCACACCATTTTTAAAATGGACTTATTAACCTCATTCGCAGTTTCTCAGCCTCACAAGGCTTGTAGTCCCTATTAAAAATGGCATAAGGAGGTAGAAGAGGTGACAGCAAATAATCCATGCATAATCAATTCTACACAAGTGAAACCCGCAAATGTGGGTGGCTGACTGTACTATTACGGGAAAAGTAGCTGAAATGAAAGAAAGGATCAATATTCTAATGAGAACATAATTTACCCTCCTGCCCCATCAATGACAACAGTATGTTAGTTCTGACACTATATATGTAGAGTACAGAGTGTCAGTTAAGGGTCATTTTATTTATACCTAATAGTTTCCCTTCAGAGTCATAGCAATGAGTCAAAGCATGTGTAGTCACAATCACATGTGATGAATGCAGATAGAACAGTGTACATATGATATAAATGTTTTTCCCCCTATACGGAAGTGGTTTTTAAAGAGAGACACCACCTAAGAAAGAAAGAAAGAAAGAACAGAAAAGAAAAGAAAAAGAAAAAGAAAAGATTGTTTATATTCCTGCTACATCTGGAATGAAATAAAATGACAAACAATATTGTATAGTGTAGTAATTTTACATCAAGGATTGATCATGAAGTTGCTTGATAAATTAGGTTTATCATTGCCTTGCATTGGTTCCTTTATTAACTGCATGGGGGAAAATCAGGTTCTACATAAACTATTTGTTCCTAATTCCACTTACTAACAATACACTTACAGAATAACTGTTTGGTTAACAGCAGCCATAATGAAACAGAAGCTAAAACAAAACATCTTTCACCACTACTATAATATGTACAATGCTTTTGTGTGAACTCTTAACAAAGAGTGTCTTGATGAGGTGATAAACCAACATAGCTCTATATTTTCAAGCTTTGCCAAAGTGGTTGAAGTTCTAAATAAAAATTGCCCAAGTATGCAGTCAAACTGATGACACCAAACAAAGAAACTAGTGAAGTCTTGCAGAAGATCAAAGAGATCGAAAAGAAGTCCATAGTTTCCAGCAGGTAAATGCCCATAATTCAGAGTTTTCAGCTGCAATTTGGTCATTATTTTCAATCATACGTTGCACAGCAATGGGACTAAGTCTAAAATAACCACGTTTTTAGTGGACATACTGGGCAGCATGAAAAAGTATGTTCTTTTGCGGTGATTGTTTTAAAGGCATTCACTGTTTCCAGAAAGCACTGCCCTCAATTTGAATTGACTGGATTCGCTCTAGTAAGATTACCATGTACTCACATCTGGTTGACAATGTTATATTTCAGTATCATTCCATTTCTTGGGTGAGCATTAACTGATTGAGACTATGAATGTGATGGATAATGAAAACGCTGCCCTCATTTAGCCTTATATAACCTCAGTGATACTGTCACATAGCCAAATAGGAATGCTAACATCATCATATATTTCATATATTCATCATATATTTCATGTGACCAGTCCATGAAGGAGAAATAGTTAGGAGGTTGGAAATGTCAACAAAGCAGGACAGAGAGGAGCAAAGGATGGGGTGATGCAGTTAATGCAGTTAACATTCTCATAATTAGAGGATTTTTCAAGAATACTACAGAAGAATCAGTCCAATCACTTTATCAGTCCAAACAAAATTAAAAAGGGGTTGATGGGAATTCTGTACAACTTAAATATCAATTTACTTCCTAGTCCAAATGCTAGTATAACCCAGGGAAATAAATGCTCATTTCATCAGCCAAGCAGTGAACGACTCAGCACCAAAGCTCTGCATCTATGGGGTTTCTACAGGAATAATAAAGACTCATTTCATCTGCCAAACAGAGAACAACTTAGCACCAGGGGTCTATGTGTATGGTGCTTCTACAGGAGCATAGGAAAAAGTTGCAGAATGTGGGACTAGGAGTTAAAATTCATCTTCCTAAGAATTGCACATTTAGTATTTTGAAATACAAGTGTTTAGCTGCTATGGCTATGAAAGCAGGCTTGTGAATGTACGTTTGAACTACAAGACAGTCACCAAATAAAATTAACTACAAGACAGTCACCAAATAAAATGACAAACTTCAGTATTCAGATTTTCTTCCAGCAGAAATGTATGTGCCTAGACATATAAGCCTAAATCTAATTCCTAGATCTAAGTAGAATAGCCATACTAAATTAATGGGATTTACATATATGTTAATTTACCATGCAGCAATTGATTCAATGGTTCTACTCTAGCTACAGCTATCAACTGGATATAGGTCAAGATAGTTCTTACCTTATTTTACATAGCAAAGAATATACAAGGCCGTCAATATCTTGTAGATGTGTCAGATGGATGACAGAACAGAGTAAAAACTCAACCCACAAAAAGACTGAGCAGATACCGGTACTGGCTAGGAACAGCACCAACTTTCCAGACAAAGGTGTTAGATGCAAGTAAGTACCACAGTGAGTCCACCATTGGTAAATCAAGTCCATGGTATAGCTGTTGTCAGACCTTGGGTAGCTTCTGGAGTCATCAGTATCAGCAGTGCCTAGAGCTACATTTTAGTATTTTCATCTAATTCATGAGCTGCAACCCTATTTGACAGAAGAGATTTGGTGGACATATTACTCTTTCTGAAACCTTCAAACTCAATCACCACAAAGCTCTCTATGCCCTCGAAAAGCCTCTAAAAACTAATTTGTGCAGAATGTACTGCCTTTTAATGAATATGGAATGTTCTGATCATGTTTTCTGATTGGTGCAAGAGGCTCTGCTTCAAATTCTTTTTTGGAAATGTGGCATCTAATGGGGCCTGTGAACTCCCTCCTGTGAAGATTTGGGTTACTGCAGTAACTAACGTATTCATTGGACAAAGGGACATTGTCGCACCTTTGGGACTGGAAAAAAAAAACTGAAAAAAGGAAATTTGTAGCATAAGCTTTCGTGGACTGAGTCTACTTCAGACTCCCTTCTATAAGAGTTTATGTGACAAACTTCTTTCTCTTAGTTTCAAAGGTGCCACAATATCCCTCTGCATAATGGTCCAGACTAACATGACTATATCTAATCTATTCATGGTAATATATCACTCACAAGCTTAGCACATCTTCTCACTGCTATGATTCCAAGAATATACCCCTTGAAACTTTACTTAAACAATGGGAAAGCAACACTACTATTTCTCACAGTCAAATGGAAATGTTACTTAACTGCTCACAACTTCCAAGTAATTTCTGTGAATGTTTTAAAAGCATGGTAGATGACAGCATGCCCCTAACATCAATAAGCTCTAATCAAACAGTCAACTCTCTTTTTCTCCATGAATGAAATATGGCAGCAATTTGACATCCCAGCAGGGCTTTGCTCTCCTGAACCCTGGCAGTGACCCAAGAGATTTGCACTCCACTGCTAATCAGAGAGCTAGCCAAGGCCATTTCCCACGACATAGCTGAAATTCTCCTGCTGCTTACCTTGTCTGCTTCAGTTACCAAGTCACACTGAAGCTATTTGCTATATCCCTAGACTGCCAATCATAGCCCCTTCTCATTAGATACCCCCTTTACTGCAGCACTCCAGTGCTGGAAGAGATAACCCAGGGAGGATGTCTTCATGTCCATTGCTACCTAGTGCCCCCAAGGGACTTCTTTGCTGGGTGGAACTGCTTCCAGAAAAACCATACCAACAACTAGTAAGAAGGAAAGGGGGAAGCATGCGGGGAAGGCAGGGTGTGAAGCCCTGATGTTTAAAGATGAGCACACACCCAAGTATGGCATTCACACCTTGTGGGTTTCCTGCAATATAACCACACAGAAATATCAATTTGTAGCCATGCCACATTTGTTTTATTTACTTAGGCCATTTCCTACTATATCCCTCTTCAATATATTTTTCAGGATGCCTCCCAACAACAAGTAAAAATGGCAATTAAAAACAAACAGAAGTTGGATGGAATGGAGGGTTTCCTAGAGAATGGTAGTGCAGGGAAAGAGTCTCTAGACCATTTTGGAGGGACTGGACTGTAGGCTCACTTAGAAGTTGACAGGTGTCTTTACCATGAGTATTTAGGCCCAGAAGACCAGGAGGACTAAGAAGGCAAGCCAAATTTATAGGCAGAGGCCCACATCTTTTGGGTATGTTCCAAGGTATTATCAGTGCCCTTGTGGAACAACCCAGGCTCGTCAAATGGCAAATCCTCAACAGTAGTCCTGGCCTGGGGAGACAAACCCAAGGAGCACAACCAGGAATGGAGGTGTAAGACCATGGCCAATACAAGAGATTTTGCATTGCAGTCTGCAATATGCCTCATTGTTGTCAGTTGGTGTGACGCTAAGGTACAAGCTTCAGATTGGAGTGCCACTGCCAAATGTCAATTGTCATTGGTGAGTTTTGCTAAGAGTGGTGTCATTCACTCCCACAGATGTTGCTGATATGCAAACATAGTTCGCAATAGGGATGGACAGCACTGCAATGGGGCAGAATTTCTTTATGAGGACATCAAGCTTGTTACCTTCCTTGTTTGTACTTTCTTTTGCAGCCTCAACAACAATAGAGTTGGGCTTTGGGTGCTGAGAAAGACAATCCACAGAGTGATTGAAAACCCTGTATGAAGTGTCCACTTTCTTACAGCCTCACAATCTTAAGAAGGGCAGGAAGAAGAGGTATGTAAGAAGTGACTTTGTGTTGAGTTGGAGGGACTTAGGCATGTGTACTATCAACTCTGCAAAGTTCCAGATATTATCTGTAGTGAAATGGATTCAGGCTCACCAAGAATGCTGGAAGAGGGGGGTGAGTGCTGCTGTTGCTGCTGCTGCTGCTGAGCAATAAAGGAAGAAGATGGTGTCACAGAATACAATGGATTTGGAACGGGGTGCTGGCATAATCTGTTTCGAGATGGTGATGGAATAGATGAAGAAGACTGACAGTGTGGAGAGGTCACCACAACCAAAGCAACCATCGGAGCATTGACAGAACCAGTACTACAAGGAACATTGGTGGAAGCAGTGGAGAGGACAGGCACATTGGTGGCTAAAGTGGATGCCTGAGGCTTGCTGCTGGAGGAAGTGGTTGCAGCATGTGCCTATGTTTTTGTAAGTAGTGGAGATGACCCCACCTTATGAGACAGACAGGTGAATGTAGGAGATCAGGATTTAGGACAGCACTTAGAAGAGCAGGAAGGCCTGCTCCGATCTGGTGATTCTAGATGCCTAGTTGTATAGTAGTAAGGGGAAAAATCCCAACCACAGTAATACCAAGACAGACTTCAATCCTGATAAATATAAGCATACCAGTGAGGAAGTGGACCAGGATGCCTGGAGTAACAGTAGTCAGTGTCATAGCACTCTACAGTTCCTTCAGAGAGAGGATCACCTTTAGAAGGTAAAGAAGAATATTGACAGTGTCATGAGGACGGAGCACGGTGCCTACGACTGAGCTGCTCAGATTCAACAGCTTCAGGAGAAGGGTGATGGTACCATCTGGATCTATGACAAACCAGAGAAGGGTGGGCTTGAGCTCTTTGAAGCAAACAAAATGGAAGATCAGGGTGAATCCAAAGACAAGTGTCAAGATATAGGCCTAAGTCAAGCAGCAAGTGAAGGTAGTAAAGGAGAATCCCTGGCAGGGTGAGTTCCAGGAGGTAATGATCATGGTGAGATTGAGCTAGAAGCCCTGGAGAATGCTGAGGCCCATGAGAGGGAGGGTCAACTGTCTCACCATCTGACATGGCCAATGTTGAGGGTTGAAGAGTTTGAGCCAGAGAAGAATGAGGTGGCAAGTGGTCTTGTGATGCTGGTCCAGATGTGACCATAGAGACCACCAAGGATGGCAACTAAAGTTGGGAACAATCTTTAGAACAATTTTTCTTCTTATGGCACCTGCGTTTGGCACACTGAGAAGAAGCCTTGATATCAAGAGAGAGTCTCAGTGTTGAAGGAAGCTTGGTACAGGAAACATTGCCCTTTGACCTGCTGATACCAACAGCAGGATTGAATACAGGATGCTTGGTACTTTTGGCTATAGGAATTTTGATAGAGGGCCACTTGGACACAACTCGTGAGGTGGACAAAGGAGGAGTTGGCACCAAAGAAGTACATGGAACCAAGGATCCACTGGATATTGAGGGAGCATTCAGCCATCTCCAAGCCTTATCATAGAGGAGGGCCTGCAAACACACACAGTAGTTTTTTCAGGCCTGCAGAGTCATCACCTTGCAGTGTGAACAGGACCTGGTCTAATGCTTTTCTTCCAGGCACAAAAAGTAATGGGAGTGGCCATCAGTATTTGAGATCTTTGCTCTGCAATTGGAACATTTTCAAAAAGATCTGGATGGCATGGCTACCAGAGAATCAGAGGTAGACAGAGTAGGCACAAGAGGATAAACCAGGAGAGAAGCTGAAAAACAATCCAATTCAAACCAACCAATCAAAGTTACCGAGCCAAATCACAGAAGAAGAATAAGCAGTCCACATTGAAAACCTACTGATAAGAAGCCAAAACACACAGCTAGCCATTTTTAAAAGATAATAAAAAGGCCTTTGTTTCATATCAAAAAAGAAAGCAGAGTAAGCATTGGGAGAACCTTCCAAGCAAGAGATTTCTATAAAAGACCCTTCTATGCTATACAATCATAGCTATTATTTCACTTTAACTGCCATGGTAACATCCTATGAGATCCTGGGATTGCTGTCCTACCAAGAGTAAAGACCTGAATCAAATCACACATCAGCCATTTGGATCTTGTGAGGCAGAGACTCGGCTTGTGCCCACCACCTGGCTGTGACCAAAGGAAGAAATGACATGAAGAACAGAGTCATAAACCAACAACAAAATATGGCTTACGCCTGTGGCCTGATTGAGAAAAGACAAACCAGAATCCTCACTCCAGATGTTGCATAGATGAAGGGTCTGTGTTTTGTTTGGCCACTCCCATTTGCAGGAAGAGTCAATCAGGACTGAATGAACAGCATGTAAGAGCACACTACTTGCAAACTACTAGCCAGAGTTTTCTGGAACCCTGGATTAGTATTGCATCAATATAGAGCAAGGGAAAGCTCTTTTCCTAAACTACAGTTCCTAGATTCTGCGATCATAGTCCAAAAACATTATTTTAGCAAGCTCTGACACAAATGCAGACTGACTGAAGAGAATGCCAGTGCTAGCATAAAAACTCTTCACACAATGAAGGATATCTATAGATGATAGATGCAAGGCATTGAAATCTCCAGATGAAGTAAGTAATTTTCAGTTTTCTCCACATGAGGTTACATTTCACAGATTAGCCCTAGAGAGATTACTGCAAAACAACATTAATATACACATAGTTTGCCACTTAGTTAATTTTCTCAGTATACATAATGGTATCCAAAATTCACTGCCTACCAATCGCTGCCTTGATTTGTCAGTCAAAGTACAGTGTTTCCTTCATTAAGACTGTTTTCACTGCAAATCATACTTATCCATAGGTCTGTACCCTACTGCCTCCTAAATACCCTAAAGGCATCAGATCCCATATGATCTTGGAAGCTAAGCAGGGTCAGCCCTGGTTAGTACTTGGATGGGAGACCACCAATGAATACAAGGTGCTGTACACTATTTCAGAGAAGGGAACTGGGCAAAAGCACCTCTAAGTACTCCTTGCCTAAGAAAACCCTAGGAAATTCATGTGATTGACAGGCATCTTAAAAGCACAGACACACATATTTCATCCTGCTTCTCAAACAGAGTTCCCAAAGAGTCTTAAAATATACCAAAAGTAAAAACAAGACTATTGAAAAAGAATCATAAACAAACTGCCTCTAAAATGTCATATGGATGTTTATAAAATCCTCCCTGTTTTTATTATAAAACTCTCAAGAGCTTATAAAAACCAGGTATCTTACAGTACAGTTTGAGCCCTGGCAGAGAAACAAGTTCAAACGATTTTTAAAAAAAGCCAAAAATCTTTTTATTTCCCTGGATTAGTCAAATTAGGATTAGCAGATCAATGTCTCAGGAAGAAATGCTGTCTGTTCCATTTAAGTAGCACTTAGATCACATGCTAGACATGCCACTTCACTTTCTTAAATGGTTTATTCTCTTTATGCAGTTTCGTGTACAAATTCATTCACAAACCATTCAAAAAGTTTCAGAGTGAAGCTACTAAATGTATCTGGGGAGATGAGGAGGAACTAAACGACAAAAATATACCTATGACTTGTTTCTACTACATCAAAAGGCACCTGTATCAGTTAAACAATAATCTCTATTTAACTACCTAACCACCAGACTATCTTGAACACATCTAAATTTGTCTGATTTTGGAAGCTATTGTGGGTTAGGCTTGGTGACCATGTGGATGCAAAACTACCAGGGATGTGGTAGTGAGGCTCAGAGACACTTCTACTTGAAATACTAGAGAGCTGTTGCCAGACGAAATGAAAATACTGATCTAGATTAATCAGTACAAGGTAGCTTTCTAGACTTTTCACAGCTTGCTTTCTTGCTTTCTTCCTTCCTTTCTTTCTTAACATCAAATGTGCATCCCATGTCTTTTTCTACTGCAATTGTTTTTGTAGTGCAACTGTTTCAATACAGATAATGTCTTATTTGCCCATTTACTTTACTAAGCCTCTGAGCCACTCACACCCTAACTGCAATCATTTTGCATTTGCTTCACAAAATATTTTCCCATTACCCAAGAACCCAAGCATGTACTAATTCCATCATCAGACGTTTCCATGGAAGTACAAAGGAATGAGGGAAAGAGCAATTAGAAATGGTCATTTATGTTATAGAAAAAGTGAGCTTATTGGGGAAGTAAGCTATCACTAGGGTTTCAGAGAGGTATGTCTGCCATTTACTTCTCCTTAATTGTACCTTGTATGGAAATAGCCTTTCTATATATTTTTCAAAGCAGTAGCCATGTTAGCCTCTTACAGTATACAAAAGAAGAAGGAAAGAGAAAGGGGTGGGGGGAAGAAATATGGCAGAACCTATAATTAATTGGCCTTTATTTTCTCATGGATAAAAACCAATTGCTTTTGATGCTCCACCCAGTATCGCATCTGAAGAAGTGGGTTTATAACCACAACAGTTCATGAGAAAATTGGGGGGGGGGGAATTAGCCTTAAAGGCATTGCCAGATTTCTTTTTCTTCTCTTCCTTCCTTGAACCTTTATATGTATCTGTAAACAAACATCTTTCATAGCTACTGTGATCCCATATCTTCTTAAAAGAAGGTCATCTAAATAGATTCATATGTGCAAAACTCCGTTTCAGTAGCAACAAATCATTACATAACTTAGAAGTAAGTGTGTATCTGAGTGCACCGGTTCCTTGTACGTGCTATGATAGGATGTAAACGGGCCAAAATCAAGTGCAAATGGGGCTTATTCTACTTTTAGTAATAATTTACTAGATAATTCTGTTTTGTCTCTGGTGTGAAGAAATCCATCATCAGGCAACCATCTAAGACTATGCTTTCAGCTGGTTCCAAGTCACAGTGATGGATGTCTCTCTAGTGGCCTACCCTGGATCTGGCTGTGAAATTCATTCACATCTTACAGACAATACTCTGCTAACAATACAGTCATACTGAACTATATCTAGTAGGTGTTCTCTTTGGCAACTTCAAACTCTCTGCTATTTGCTGCAAGGAAATCTAGAGGCATCTTCTCTGGTGACTGCATATGCATTTGTAAATGGGGAATCCAGCAAATATTTTCTTTTACTGCCTTTTTGATTTCATAAGCTAACCCATTTGCCAAATGATGGGAGGTAGTTATGCTTTCTAATGAAATTCCTTGAAATAAATTTAGTAAATCAGGTTGCAAATAAAATTAGCTATTAGTAAACAAGCACCAATTTATATCTGAAACATTTAAAAAAACAATGGCAGGGTCAGGACATACTCATTACATGTTAAAGACAGGATATACTTATCTAATACATAAAAGTCAATGTTTGTTTGTCTGTGTCAGGTGAAGACTTCATATGATTGGCAGTGTCAGGTGAAGATCTCACACAATTGGCTGAGTAAGAAGATTCTATGGAACCCTGAGGTTTGCAGGTCAGGGAGAGGCCTTTAGAATTCTTAGCCAGATTGCTCTTGGGCCTCAGTCAACCGTGTCTGTCTCAAATAGGTCGGTTGTCTAGCAGCAAGAAGGAGGACAGTGTATTCCCTCAGGAACCCAACCTCTGTATGTTTGTAACTCTGCCCCTTTCCACACGCGGGCGAAGAAACGGCCGGAAACACGCTGAAACTGAGCTTACCTTAAACCGGGTAAGTCCGTCGCCAGTGGAGCAGTGCGTTTTCGCTGCTCCACACTCGTTGGCATCCCACGGCGTCCTGCAGCACCCAAAATGGCGGCTTACAACTGGCGGAGGCTCTCCACCAACTGGAGAACCTCGCCAGCCAGAAATCCCACCCCCGGCAGATCTGCAGGCACGCCCTTGCGCGCGCCTGAAAATCCACACCGGGCGCTGCGACACGGCTGCACGGGGCTTCACACCCCGTGCCTTTTAAAAACCACATGAAAAGTGGTTTTTAAAAAGCACGCAGCGCTGCCACTTCCAGGCGCCCTAGCACGGATTGGGGTGTGGAATTACTCTAAAGTAATCTGCCCCAATCCACTTTATGGTGTAGATGACCTCCATGAGAGGTCGTGCTACACCGTTTTAATACCCCCGTGTGGAAAGGGCCTCTGTATTCAGAGATCGGATTGGGGATTATGGGGAAAAGTTACAGGAACTGGACAAGACAGTTTGGGGAATTAGAGACACAGGATCTCAAATCTTTTTAACAAGTATTGCCTATGAAAAAATAAAATAAAATCCCAGGCAATGCCCAGGTATATACACCGGTTACCTATAAAATGACACATAGAATATGTCTTATTAAACTAACCCTATCCCTAAGTACTTTTAGGAAAAATTTACCATGTATACAAAATCATGCTAATTACATATTAAATATGTGTGATGCTATGTATTTATTTCCTGTTGAATTCAGTTATAGGTGTTACAGAACAAAGTAAAGGCTGTGCAAATTGAGTAGTAGAGCAAGCAGGCTGAAAAGGAGGGCTGGCATCAGAGGCAGACTTGACTAGAAAACAAGTCTAATGCTGGAAGGGAAAACTTCAAACTTAATGGCCAGTGCAATTGCCAGAACCACAAAATAATCATCAAAATTAATCAGCAGAGTGACAGTTGTGCTGAACTTACAAGATAAGATTGGAAAATTTGTGGTCTGAAATCTGACTTTAATGATATGATCCAGTTCAAAAATGACTAAAAATATGCATCAACTGCTAACACTGAAGACATAGTATATAAATCACATATTAGAGAACAAAATACAAGTTCTAAGGAAAATACACATTAAACTGTAGAACAACATGAAATTCCATAACACATATTCAGCAGAGTTTGGAGGGAGGGTATGAATTTACCACGCATCCTAATGTTTCCTAAATGATGTGGCTGAAATGAACTTGCGGACCAAGAAGCAAATAATTTCGATAAAACAGAATTCACAGATTCACACTTCCAAACTAGATCCAGCATTTCCCTCTCCAGACAGAACTGCTCTTTCCTTCTCTGCCAGCAAAATTGATATCCCTTGCATCTGCTGAAAAGGTGCTCCAACAAGTTGAGGGAGCTGGTTTTTGGCAGAACAATGAAAACGTGATGCTGGGGGAATAAAAAATCTACAGAAATTGCCTCCCCCTTTGTCCTAATGTAGTATTCTCAGCAGAACTCCGCTTAGGTGATGTTGCCTCTAATAAAACAGATGCTGAATCCATCCCTTTATTTACAAGTCTGAACCTGTTGTAATATACCCTGATGCCAGACAAAGATATTAGTGGTGTGAACTAGACAGTTCCCTCACACAATTTGTTGTTTTCCTCCAAACAAATTACTGAGGTGTTAACAGTAAAATAATTTTTAACATCACAGATCCAGCAACAAGATCCGAGATTGGGATGGGGAACTGTGGTTGGCCATGGAAACCCACCAGCTGAACTTGAGTAAATCTCATTCCTTCAGCCTAAGAGGAAGGCAACAGCAAACCACCTTTAAAGAAATCTTGTCATAAAACCCTTATTACGGGTTACCCATAAGTCAGAGTTGACTTGAAGGTATACAGTAACAGCAGCAACAATAACAACATTACTGCATTGCTAAATGGATGCTAAATGGATATTCAAATATGTGTGTATGTGTCTTCAAGTTGCCTGTCAACTTATAGTGACCTCATGAATTTCATAGCGTTTTCTTAGGCAAAGCATACTCAAAGGTGATTTTGCCAGTTCCTTTGTCTGAAAGGAACAGCACCTGGTATTCACTGGCAGTCTCCCATCCAAGTATTAACAAGGGCTGACCCTGCTGAGCTTCTAAGATCCAACAGGATCTGGTGCCCTTAAGGTATACCATCCACTAACTTCATAGGATTTTCTTAGGCAAAGAATACTCAGAGATAGTTTTGACAGATCCTTCCTCTGCAATGTAGCTTATAGCACCTGATATTCATTTGTGGCCTCTCATCCGAGTACTAACCAGGGCTGACTCCGCTTAGCCTCAGGCAACTTGAAGGCATATACAGAAAAGGAGGGAAGATTACTACTTTCTAAAAACCAGCATCATCCTACTGATCCCTATCTATCGTAAATATGTAAGGAAATGAAACATACCCTCCTTAAATATGAGCCTAGCATTGGAGGAGGGGACTTGCCCAGGTCCGAATGGCAAAATAAGTTATGGCTGCAAGAGTAACCAGTTGTATCTCATATTTGCATTCCTTCTCTCTTTCTTCAGAAACACTGTATGAGATTATCTCATTTTATCTTCAGAATAAATATGCAAACTAAGATTTGCTAACGGACACTGATTTGCCCAAAGCCACCCACAGGTCACAAATAATCTGGCGTGCTCTCTATTAATGAGTGCATTTGTGTATATTTTTTTAAAAAAATTCATCAATATCCCCTTTCTTTCTATAGGGATTTAAATGAGGAAGAATCACTCCTGACTTCACCATCAATTTCTGAGGGGTTTACAAAGTAATGACAGTGCTTTCCAATCCAGTCAGCACTGGCATCCAGGAGAGTATATACCCACCTCTAGCTCTCATGTAAAGGGAGAGGAATTATTTGTTTCCACGGCTGATCTGAGAGGCAATGAATACCTTCTTAAACCTGGCATGAACTCAATACCTTGTGCTTGCTATTAATAACAAGCACAACATTTTGCTGGCAGTCAAAATATGCAGACCCTTGTTGTAGATGCATTGTTAAGTATGACTACAATAAATGAAGGTTGAGACAGCTTGTCCACTATATAGTCATAATATATATCATTACCGTGTATTTTGTGAAATGACTCTCAGTACACCAAGAAAGTACCATTTACAAAAGTTGTCACACTCCCTCTTAGCCTACCAAGCACCTTAAGTCTGAAATCTTCAGGAGGAAATTCTAACAATCAATCGGACAACTGCAAAAGAAGAAAAATCTTTCTTCTTACTAAACGAACCAAGCTTCACCTCTCTCAGCATCCTATAAAGACATTTCCTAAACAACAAAATCTTTGCCACAACTAATGTTAACCCAGCAGTGGACTGGGGAGGGGGGATTCCAATTCATCTGAAACTCATGATGATTTTACATTTACAATCTCTGATGTTTCTCTTTCACTTTCCCAATATTAGGGGGGAAAGGGAAACATCTGCACATATTAGCTTTAAGTAGCTAACTTCACACAAGGGATACTGGAAACCCAGGATGGAACCTCAATTATTCACTTTCTGACATCCTCTCCCTTGCTTCTTACTCAGTTCAGATAATTTGTTAACGTTCCTTTCATACTTCAAGAAAATAAGCAGAGCCCTCTGCCTTGTCTTGGAAATTGACTGAGCAGAAAGCTGCCATTAAGGATTTGCAACCAGAGACACTTTTCCAGACATGATTTTGCTCAAATTATGCCATTTAGAGTCAGAGCGCAACTCAAGCAATAAAAATAGCTCCAGCTTGATAAATGGCACAACAGCTTCTCGGCAGTTTGTCGTCCTCACCTCTGACCTAGCGAACATCCTTTCAAACCTGAAGTGCCCCCTGGAGACTTGGTGTTCCTTGTAATTATTTACCATCTTTTGAACAGACCTGCTGGGATTTGTACACAGTAAAGCCACCATTCCAGAATGAGCCAAAACCATAGCAACCCTAACTTCCCTTGGCCATGTTTCTTCTGCCCTGGCAAGGCTTAATAACTTTGAGCTCATTTTAAAAAAGGCGAACTACTGGCACCTGTGCTCATATAAGAGGAGACCTTTAATTTAAGGGCACATTCTCACAAGGCACTTGCTTCACAAGATTAGCTTCTTCCCTCAGAATAACTGCACACTGAAAAAAACATATTTGTCTGTGTCAGACCTCAAGTAACCTCAAGGCAAATTTCAAAGGGCTGATTTTTACTTCTGACAGAAGGAACTAGGAGATTAGAAACAGTCTTGTCATACAGATTTACTAAAGATGGGTCACTAGCTATAACTTTGCAGCTTTGAGCAAAGGATTTTTTGACCTTAGCAAAAGCTTAGGGAAGAAAAATCAGTAAGAGAGAGGCTGATGGAGTGATAAATGCCAGTGTTTAAAGGACCCCTGTTATGAGAAGTGTGAGGTTGCTCTCCAGATGTTGGCACTGGAGCTCTCATCATCCTTAGTCAAACTGCTCAACAACCAAGAATGGTTGAAACTGCAGCTCAGCGAGAACTATGGTATGCCACACTCTGGACTCTGGTATAAGCAGTAGGAAGTAGAAGCTTCCCAAAGGTTAATAAGATAAGCACAAGGTTGTATAGCTCCTTTGTCCCAAAGCTCTGGAGCAGGCTTTCCTTCAGTCTCCTGACTTGACTGGTATTTACTTAGCTGAATCATAAATAGCACCTACCACCTGGACAAGATAGCGTAAACAACAATAAAATTTAAAGTATCATCTTCCATGCACAGAAACCTTTTTTTTTTTTTTTTCATTTCAGGTTGGAAAAGAAAAATCACACAACATAACATTCTATTAAGTATATATCAAAGCGTTTCAGGATGTTGATATTCACATTCCAGGTTAGGTAATTAAGAACTTCAGCAACATCGCTAACATCCTCAATTATTCACAATTATTTAAGTCAATCCTCAGCTTTTCACTATAGTCCATGTAACCATTTACTATTAAATCATAGACCTATTCATAAGCTTAGGGCAAAATTTCATCTGATGTGAATTTTGATAAGAATTTACAAAAGTACAACCTACTTTTTCAGTTTTCCCTATATACATCTACAACTAAGAGGCTTGAAGACACCCCTGAAGCTATTATTATTGGAAAGAAAGCAACTCCTCAGTCCTCCTACTTCTTTCTGTGAGGAACGGAAGGACTGATGGGTAGCAGCTCTTGGAGCTGTTAGAACCCCTTCTGTAATATAGTACTCAAAGTCCTTGTATTATCAAGTTTTGCACAGTCCTGGGACTTTGACGGCAAAGTGAATTTTTGAGCTGACACTCAAAAACACACACACAAAATGCCGATGCTTTTGCAAATACTGCAACAGAAATAGACTAAGAAGATGGTTTCTGCTCACTTCTAATTTGAACCAGGTTGGCCTGCATTTCTATGTGTCCAGCTCAATCATCATCCTAGTGTTCTCTGTAATTTTTCAGAAGTACTTTACGGCTTTGTTTGCACTTATTTGGTATTGGCTTTTAAAGAGGAATATTGATATACATTCCAGGTCATCTTGAAGAGTTTTGCACTTTAACTGAGTAATTCATCTTCTAGCTGAACTGTTTTGTATTTTTTCAGTTGCTGCTACCTACTTCAGGGCAGAAAATTGACAATGAATTACAAGTGAAAAGAATATTACTAGCGAAATGTGCTATTGCCGTAATGGCTCCAGTTTCGTAAGCAAAGTTTGACTTCACTATGTTTTCCATTCTACAACACTGGAAACAATCTCATCTGTCTCTACTTACACTGCACCAAACAATTTCCAGATCCATGGGAAATGCACTACACAATCATCAGCAAGCACTAAAAATTATACAAGACTTCAGTACCATAAAAATTCAACAGCAGCAAAAGAAAGAAGCTATCATCTATACAGAGATTCTTCCCATTAGGCTCAAATGTTCAGAGCACAACCAAAAAAGCAGTGAGAAGCACCACATACGTGAACAAAAAAGAAGTATCATACCAACAGCACAGGCAGAAAAGTGTGTTTGTGCATGCTTTTGAATGAACAGGACATGCTTATAAAAAGAAGTCCTTAATTTCCAGTTAATTTAGAGCATTCACTATAACAAGAGAATGTAATTAATGGTAACTAACCTGTGTAGATTTTGACCCTCATGCACTAGAATAAAATATATAACTGTCATGGATCACGACAAAGAAAAACTTGTATATCACAGTTAATGAAGTAGATGTGTTACTTCTTTAGTAGAAAATTGACAGAAATAACATGTAACAAATGCGAACATATCAACCTGTTTCAATAAACTTTTTATTCAAAGCAAACAAAATGCACATGTGAAATGCAACAGCTGAGTCACCTAAGCCTCACATGAGTCACCTAAGCCTCACATTTTGAACATTCTATGGACCTCTTGAAGGTTTCTTCCAAAATTCATTGAAGAATGAACTCTTCTTTCATCAGTTTCCACATTTCTTATGATTTCCCATTTTAGTAGCCAGAACTAACTAACTATCTATCTATCTATCTATCTATCTATCTATCTATCTATCTATCTATCAGACACACACATGGGACATAGCTGATGAAGCAGGATAAGCTGCTCTTCCCATTTTGTTTTGTTTTTTCTGTTCATGCATACTCGGGAAAAGATTCTGAAGGCAGATGTTATTCATCTTGCCCATTGTAGCTGGGCACACATGGCTACAAAAGGATCAGTTAGAACAGAATCCAATTCTTTCCGAGCCGAAATTTTATTGCATTGCTTACTATAGACAGACCACTCCAACCTGATACAGGAGGCCTGTGTTCTTTGCACCTTTCTTCAGTATCTTCCCAACGTTGAAGCTGATAAAAAAGATCAACCAGATAGAGGACAAGGAGGCAAAGGAACAGCTGGCTTGGGACAAAAGATTTTGCAAAATGGAACCTCATTGTCTGAGGTTTCGTTAGCTGAGGTATGTCTATATTGGATGAATTGTGTGGTATTATCTGATGCTGTCTTGGAGGGCCCACTAGAAATACAGCCTGACTTTCCTATTCCAGCACCACAATCCCTCATCCATGGATACAATCTCATAGAAAAAATGTTGCAATTCTGAAATTTCTATTCTGTATTTCTGAAAAATACTTACCTCTGCTGCTTTTATTTAATAAGAACATCAAGATAATTCTAGTGTTCATTAACAAAACGATTATCCTGTTAATGTCTTCAGATTGCAGTGTTTAAAGAAAAAAAAACTAATGCACCAGAAGTGGCTGCAAACAACACATTGATTGCCTTTAAAGCTTTAGTTTTCTGGAGTTTTTCAAGGTAAAATATCAAGTTACTGCCACATTGTCATTTTGCCTCCAAGTTTCACACCCAGGAGACAAGACAGTTAGAAAGTAGAATATCTGAAGTTGCAAAATATCTGAAGTTTTTGATGCATGCTAGCTTGCTGAAACTTCTTTCAGCTTCTGCCACAAATTCTGGCAGTGTATAAAAAAAGTCTGTAGGGCTAATCTTGCTTAATAATACAACTTGGAATAATTCATATATTGCTCCAGAACTAGAGCTGACATTTCTTTTATTCCAGGACCAACATTTCATACCGAAAATTGTCAGAAAAACCTTTGGGATAGTTGTGAAATTGACATTAGAAGTTTATTTCAGTTCTCAAGAGTCTTGTGCCATATATTTTAGGATTAAACAAAATGTAAAACAAATGTTACTGCTTGCTTTGAACCTGTGCTCCAACATGTATATGACATTGTCAAATGTTGGATCACAACTGTTACTAAGAATGAATTAGAAACTGTGAGTGCGACTGCGGCCTGCCAAGTCCTACCAGAAGAAGTAGCAGCACTTAAACCCACTGTCCTATGGTGCTTTTCCTTCCCACTAGCATTTCTCCTTCCTGCCTATGAGAACTGATACAGTCAACCACATAATTCTTAACATGATAGATCACACCAAATAGAGGAAAACACACCTGACTCAATAATACAGTGTGCACAAACACACACTATTCCAAGGAAAGGCTTGGCAAGGCCTTGGGCTTAGCAAGAAGGGCAAGAAGAAGGCTTTTTGACGCTGTTCTACCATTTCTTCTGTTTAACAGTGGAAAATCACATAAGTTCTGGACAATGGCTGCAAAGAAGTATGTTTCTAGAAATATTATCAGGCGTGATGTATGGTATATTTTTTTCCTTATGTGTATGACAGCTTTAACTGGCCCTCTGATAAAATGTAGCTTTCTTCCATCGGAGAACTTAGCTGACAGGAGATTTCATATTGTGTTAGTTGTATGGTTTAATATATACTTATTGCATTTCTTGAATGGTTGACCATTCCAGTTCTCCACACAACCCTCCAAATGGGGCCAGCCAACCGGTAATCAGAGTTATTTCACTATTTCTTCTCCAAAAAATATTGGCTGGAGTGGTTTTTTTTTTTTATCCTATCTGTTTGGGGTTTTTTAGCCAAAAGAATAATTTTTAAAAACTATATGAAAAGTGGTTAGAATTTTATTGATTTGATTTGATTTCCAGTTCTTCAAGAAGAATGCCTAAAATGCAGGTCTAGTTCTGTGTCAATTCTGCAACAGAACATAACTCTTGTAATCAATATATCCAGTCCTGTCCTAGTACATTAGACTTTTTTTTTTAAAAAAGTAAAACTTAGTTCTGCAAGGATACATTCACTTATCTTACCTCAAAGTTTCACAAAAGTTAATAGGAGACTGCATAGACATGTATCTACTCAATTTTTTGCTATCAGTCAAATTCATGATTTTTAATGGCTATTAGTCATCATAACAGTTGAGAAGATTTTGCTGTATTATACAATTTAAGATTCCTCAAAATCCCATGAAGTGTTTAAAAACGAGGTCAAGCAGAATAGTATAATAGTTCTGACACTACTCTGTCAAAGTTCAGGAGGCAAAGTAAGAACGCTCTGATGTCCCAGCTCCTTCTCACCCAAATCTTTTACATTCCATCAGGCAGAGATTCTGCTGACATGGTACAGTAACAAAACTGAATGCAATCACTCAGAACAATCTGGTAAGACTGAACTGTTGCACACTGCCTGCTTCCACACCAAATCCCCAAAATCCTACCATTACAAACAACATCCACAACAACAGCAATGTGTCCATTGCCCAATTACACTAAAGGTTTTCCCCTTAATTATAGTTTTAACAAACTGCAGGCTTCTGTGAGGCTCAGAAGTTCAAGGTCCAAAACTTACTTTTTCAAGTATTCCAGATACATTATCCACGTGCTAAATGGAAAATTCCAGAGCTTGGAAAAGTTACTCCTTCAGATTGTAACTTCCCAAATCCGCAGTCAATATGTGGGTAGGGAAATATATTGTCACAAAAGTAGTGCACTACAAAAATTTCAACAAAATGACCTCAGAAAAAAATGTGAACATGAGGGGAATAAGCTCCAGACTTCTCTCAGCAAGAAAAGCTATAATGTATGAATTAATCCCATTTAACAAGATGCTTTGTATTCCACTTTAAGGATGACTTTTCTGTATATGCTCATGAGTAATGTCAAACAGATGTCACAAAGGACCATGTAAATAATTATAGAAGTTGCAGACATATTCTGTAATTGAAGGGTACTACAATTTGATTGCCCCTTTCCTCTTAACTTTGGCTTTTACAGAAATGTCCAAAGGATTTGTTTTATTTACAATCAAAAAAATTTAAGACTTTTTAAGTTATGTGAGGTGTTTGGGTTTTTCAAGGACACAACACATTAGCATTTATTTTCATGTAAAAGCTAGAAGACTTTAATTAAACACCTATTGGAAGCCTATATTTTGAAATGTCCATAAAGATAATATGAGTTACATTGGCTTTCTTCTCACAAATGACATGAGCATTTTTCAGTTTAAACCTGTATTCTTGTTCAATAAATATACTTGTCAAGCTTAACTCAATCTTGTTTGTGAAAATGAACTTAGCTATTTGAGTGAAATTCCTAATATACAATCTTTATAACAATTTATCTTGGCTATTGTAAAATTTGAGTGGAAACAGAAAATGAGCAGATATGCTTGCTATGTTATCCACAACATTTTTAACTTATATTTTTATAGTTCCCAAGATAAAGCCAAAATATATATCTACATAGATTCACATGTAAATGGAGCTCTTTATAAACCAGGAGAAATATTTGTCATAAATTTACTGCTATCACCTATGAGAACAAAGTTTTTCAGTAGGCTGAAAGTATACACTAAGTTTTCCTTACACAAACATAATCCACTATAGGTTGTTGTTGGTTTTCCGGGTTTTGAGGCAGTGTTCTATTAGTACTTTCTCCTGACGTTTCACCTGCATATGTGGCTGGCATCTTCAGAGGATATATGCAGATGCCGGTGAAACGTCAGGAGAAAATACTAATAGAATATGGCCTCAAAACCTGGAAAACCCATAACAACCTATGGATTCCAGCTGTGAAAGCCTTCAACTTTACATAATCCACTATCATCATGCTCTCATGAGCCCTGGTGGCGCAGTAGTTAAATGCTAGTATTGCAACCACAAGGTTGTGAGTTTGGTCCTGCCGGGCTCCAAGGTTGACTCAGCCTTCCATCCTTCCATAGGTTGGTAAAATGAGTACCCAGCTTGTTGTGGGCAATTAGCTAAAACACATTGTAAACCGCTTAGATAACACTCAGTTGATAAGCGGTATAGAAATAAATGCGATTGCTATATTGCTATTGCTATCATCATGTTTAAATTTTCATTAAACGTTTCAGTAGTACAATCCTGCTTACTTTAAGCACAGGTTCATATATACCAAATAAGAGCCTTCAAGAGCTACATGAAATGATAATCATCACAGTATTCTTTCATATAGCAAGACACAAAGGAAATATTGTAAAACACTCATCACAACTTGAATGCACCAAAATCAGTTTCTTCATGGATGTCAACTACTCTAAATTATAATTTGAAACACTTTTGAGTACACTGAGATGTCAGGTAGAGCCACAACTATTATGATATGAATGAACTAAGCCTTACCTCACCTTGCATGCTTTGTGCTTCCTTCTTTTCCTCCAATACAGTCAATAGCAGTACAGGAACTTTACATTCTTTTTTCATATTATCATTAACCAAAGCTTGCTGTGCCATAAAGAGGGAACAACCATGCTTAATCTTTAATATGGTTAGTTTGAAGGAAGCCAACTTTAAATCATAGGTTATGAGGCTGGTTTGTTTCAAAAAACCATAGTCAAGATTAACAAGGCTATAAGGTGCAGTCAGTTTTCTAACATGTGATAAAGTTAAAGTGGAAGTGTCTCATCTTGTCTCCTCCTTTGTGGGAAAGGGGCCACATCCAAACATATTAAACATTTTAAAGGAGAATGTAATACCCACAATTTCAGTTTCCTAAGTTATCTACATTATGAGTAAAAACAACAACAACTAAACAAGGAAATATCTGTCAAATTTTTCCCCCAGCAAAGATGTTGTACAATAAACCAAGAAACATCTCAAAATCCACTTCAAGAAAGCATCATACTGAAACCTCACAACCCAAATTACTGACTTAAGAACCAAACAACGTACATATAGTATGCCAAAAATAAAAACTATACTTACAGTCTGGTTAGCTTCAATGTGTTCTGAAAAAGGAGCTCTGGAAGAACTTGCAGTTTATTTCTGTTGAGACGCCTAAATAAAGAACAGCTGAAGTTAGCAAAGATTCTTTGGAGATTCTTCCATGGAGGCAAATATTCATTCATGGTAGAAATTACAATGAATACTCCATGCATGCAATCTTTTTCAATACACTGATCTTCAGGAGAAAAAGAAAGAACAGTTGCAAAGAATGTTGAACCAAAACTGCAAATCGTGTGTTCTAGGAGGCATGCGTATTGCTTTTCAAGTTGTCTCATGCCTTTTTCTGGTCTTTTCTCCCTTTTATATATTTGAAAACTATATCTTTAGTTTTCAGTGTTTGGGTAATTATGTATAGTTTTCATGTAGAATCAGTCATATGAAACCACTCCCACTACCATCTCTAATTAATTCAGACAACTTTGTTCACTTAAATTGTTATAACCTTTTAAAATATATGCCAAGTCAACTTTCTTAGCCAAAGAAGCTGGCAGGAAGAGACTGAGGAAAAACATTGACCAGAATTTACATGTCCATGAAGGGTTTCAACTATCCTTCATATACAGAGAATTAATTCTTCAGTTTAACACCAGCCACGTGTGACCCAAAGTTTTGCACCTTGTACACATTGTCAGAGATGTAGGCAAAATAACCTGACCAATGAAGTCTTCATATGGTCATCACCCACAACTTCTGAATGCCTGAATATAGATAATATCTTCAATTCAGTTTCCTCACAAGGATATCAGGCAACAGGCCACTGATTCACTTGATCTCATTGCCTAAATGTACTAAATGGCCAAATCAGAGGATCAAAGGATCACAGGATCAAAAGAATATTACCACTGTTTATTGATAACAGATTCAAACTTTTCAAATGGTCTTGATTTGCTCAGTAGTGATTTAATTGTTTTAATGTTCTTTTGCTTTTACTTATCTTGGTAGCTGCCGTGAGTGCCATGTTAGGTGAGATACAAATGTAATAAACTAGTATTAACCAACAGAATATCTAGTTCTCTAATTACAAAATACAGTGAAATAAGTTAGTTTAATACTGGATTTCTAAGCTTAAAGAGGCTACAGAAAACACATCTAACCTTACAAAACCTGCCTTATCAAACAGGCTCTGTACAGCTAAAAGAACGCAAAGAATCCTATCCCAACAAAACAGACTAAAAGTATAGAGAGATTCTGGCTCTAAGCCACTTTTGTAATGCTACTCAGGTATCCACCCCCTTTTTTTTTTTTTTTTTTGAGAGAGAGAAACTGCATTAAGGATGTAAAAGAATCTGTAGATTCAGCATTGCAATGACCTCTGGACTGGAATGAACATTTGGAAAGGGAACTTTCCAATTACGAGATAGCCTAGAATGGTAAATCTCCCTACTCTATTATGACTTGGGTTTGGACCCCTCCAACTTCTGATTTAGTTCTAAATGGGATTCACACCCCAAATCCACTCCTAGTCAGACTCCCTTTACCAGCCCATTCCACTTGCTAAGCAAAAAAAGGGAGGAAAAAGCTCTCTAAGTTTTACCAAAGAGCTCAAAAGGCTCATTAGATACAAGAATAGTCTTTGGGTGCCTGGAACTGACAATTTTAGGTGCTGTCAGGAGTGGGAAACTGGCAATGTGTTCTGAGCATTCAGAAGGAACAGTTACAACTCCTTGGCTTTTAAAGCAAATCCAGGAAACAGATTACATGCCCCTAATGACAATACATTTCCATCTAAATATGACAACCTTGTCTTATAATGGATTCTAGACATGACTGAACAGGTCATACTGAGTACCACAAATATATTCTGAGACCTCAATATCCTATTTGATTAATCATATCTGCAATGTACATTAAATGTTCTTGCTGAGTGCTTTTAAAGTTGTTTTCAGCTTATAGCAATCCTAAGTCAAACCTATCACAGAGTTTCCTTGAGAAGATTTGTTCAGAAGGCTTTTGCCATTATGTTCCTCTGAGGTTAAAACAATGTGACTTTTTCAAAGTCACCCAAAGGGTTTCATGGCTAAACAGGAATTTGAACCTTTAGTCTCCCAAAGTCCTAGTCTAACACTCAAACCACTGTACCACATCGGCTCCCTTATAAATACGTTATGATGTCCTGTTGCTTCAAACACTTTCAGCTTTGCTATTTCCATGGAGTCACATCAGAGCACACTACAAATTTAGATCTACTTGAACACATAAAGTAGGATATACCATATGATGACTACACAGCCACACTGCTTTCCGCTAAACATCTGAAATATGTGCACAAATGACATTCTTGATCCTTTGCTGAATTGTCTAAGTTTCTCTTTCAGTTTCCAATTTCCAATAGTATTCTAAAAAGAAATGTCCACCGGGAATGCTTAAAGATGAATGTGCTTTAAAAAAAAAAGTACACAGGAGAAGTCAAGCTATTTAATACCAAATCCAAGAATTAGTAACATTTCAGTTACACTTCATGACCGATCAGAGGATTATGAAAATCATTCATACTAAGTGCTTCGATAGCTTTTGAAACCCTCAGAAGTGGCAGGTCTAAAGCCACCATCATTCCCTCTTTGCAGGAAGTCTGGACACCGGGAACCATGAGCATCAGTTTATCACTGTTTTCATGCAATGAGAAAGAATGTAAGAATTTAAAAATATGATTTCTGTGTACCTTGAAGATAGCATAATCACAGCAGCAGCTTCTGTATGATGTGTCACTAAAAAGCAAGTCAAACTGGCATCTCCATAAGCAAACTTTGGCACTGGAGTGCGACTCAGTAAGGGTGGCCTAATGTTTGCGCTAACATCTTTCAAAGAGGCAACACAGAAACACAAGCACTTTGTTCTTTAGTTTCTAATCCATCTGCTTTTCAACAGAGATGTGAAATTTAGCAGCTGGGCCAACACTGCTTTAGCAAAAAGCAATACAACTTATTATTGTGAACATTTGGATATAATTTTGTCATTGTTAAGGAGGTTTAGTCAAGTCATATGAGCTAATCACATCAAATTTACTTGACACAGCTGTATTTTGTTTACACATATGTCATAGTTAATGTGTGAAATTCATTAATAACAAATATGTTTTTAAAAAGAAATAATTGATGCTATGTGTCAATATGTGAAATACCAAGCTTTCTTTCTCCGGCTTTTTTAATTTTAATGAGTTATTTTGTATAGTTGCCCATTGTTACATAGAATAATTTCAGGAGCCCAGTTCATGTGAGTACTAACATATTAAATCTGTTGTATGTGAGTGTTCTAATTATATGATTATTAAGGGCAACTTTTAAAAGATTTTCCAAAACAATTCTGAAAAATCGTAATTCAGAAAGTACACAAATGACAAGCAACACACATTGGACACAAACCTGCCCTTACATAAGTTTTGAAGAGAAACATATGCACAGTTGTTAATCCAGCTGCCACATCACCACAAGAGGAAGCACCCCATAAAACATGGAGGCACAGAGCTATCTGGGATAGAGCAGGAAGGAGAAGATACCACCTATATATACTGGGCAGCTAGACTCTGGAAGGGGCAAAGAACAATATAAATCTTCATCAATTATGCTTCCATTTCTCTGACCAGTGGTCCTAATCAGGGTCATGAAGTATCTCAGCGCTGCCTTTCCCTAAGTTGTACTTCTTCCAGCCACTGGATATGCCACTCCTATGCCACATCCTCCCAGGGGGAACACAAGTGGGACATGATTCCCCTTGTTCTCTCTCAGCAGTAGTAGTAGATAATAGCAGGATACCCACTGTACACTGCTTATCCCCCCAGCTGGCATGACAAGCAGCACACGAAGGAATTATTGTTATCGCTAATCTCTGATCAGAATCAGCAACAGAGATCTTCACCCCTTTTTGCCTTTTCTCAAGGGGGAAAGAAGTGGGGCAGATAAGGCTTCTCAGATCCACAAGACACCTGGAAGAATATTCTTGTAGCTGGAAACCTGAGCTTGAAAGCCGGATTTGACCATTCTATGTCTTCCCAAGCAGAAAAAAAAGTGGATGGAAGTTCTCTGATGGCATGCTGCACAGCCATCACCTGCTCCTTAGGGGAAATTCCCTGTGCAGCAGAGCCCTGGGAGCCAGTTACATCAGGGCACAGTCACACTGCCTGATGTCATCCATCTCGCAATTGACTTGGCTTGGACAGTCCCTTGGTCCGGAAGATGACCCATGGGGGACGGCAGAAGTCTGAGGAAGGGGTCAACTAGTCTTGTAGACATTTACAGAGGCATCCAGTAGTACAGCAGTCAGGTCTTTAGATGAGGATCATAAGTAACATTTCTGACCAGGTGAACCACACAGGGTAAAGAATAAGAAACAATAACTACAAGCTTATACAAACATACTTTTAGGCAATATGTTTATCTTACACAATATTAATATTATAGTATTTTTTGTAATACTTAGCAAACATTGATTTGTTCAACCATGCATGTTTATTTGGGCCTAGCCATCAAGGGCCATGTCAAAAAAAGGAAAAGAGAAACCACTTAGATATGATGGATTATCAAGAGACAGAGAATTCAACGGTGTGCTTGCTAATTTTAAGTATCCACTTGATCTCCAGGGTTGGACGCAGGTTGAGATAATGTTTTGAAGGAATAGTCCTTTGAGTATGGAAGCATCCTTTAAAACTAGAATAAGAGATCATTTTTGTTGGAGTTATGGCATATAGAGAGTTAAATTTGGCACTCCCATCTCCTACGGCTGGTTGTGCTTTCTGATGTCTGCTATTTACCTAACAAAAAGTGCTTCCATTTGGACTGCACAGATGCATCAGTGTGTGGAAGGAGATAATCCTAACCTGACATTTTTAAAACCTGTTTACTACGGAAATATCTTCAGCATTTCCATATTATTTTCACCACAGTCCCTTGGACTGAGTTACAGTTTTTTAAAGTAAGTACTGGTTTAGTTTATTTCCTTACAAATCTGATAATTTAGTAGTCTAATGCTATGCACAGACAGTTTTAATTTATTCAGGATTGGTAGCTTGATAGATTGCTTGTATCAAATACTTCGATGGAAGAGTCAAAGTCTAAGAACTGCATTTTGTCCAACTATATATTAGATAGTAAAATAAATACCAGAAGAGTATTTAATGAGGCCTTGCATCATCCTGCCTTCAACTTCCCATATTTCGAGTTTTAAACAATTCACATTTATTCTCTTCTATATATTGAATATCATGAGCCACAATATAAATAGCACATTCAACACAACACAACACAAGTGCACTTCGCTTCTTAAAACAACTGATATATTTCTGTTCCCATTTTGTATCAGAAATCTGTAACAAAATACACAAAAGTGTTTTGTGCAGAATATGATTGCTTTGATCATTCTGTCAATTAAACCCTACTTGCAAATACCTTTTGTCACATTTGTGATTACCAGGTTTTAGTTTCTTCTAAAACAAAATCCATTTTTAAAATGAAATTGTACTGCCAACATGAAGACATAAAAGCAGAAAGCTAACCTCCAGAAGAAGGTACTGGTCGGATGCCCAGTCAAAGACAAAAGGTAAAGTTCTTAATAGTTATAAGAAGTTCAGGAAGTCTGGGGGCGGGGGGGACTTCACAAAAGGCTAGGTCAAAAGTGAATGCATCTTTAAGGAAATGAAAATCTGGCACTATTTCTTCTTATGTTGCCACTTCTCTGATTCATTCCTCCCTTGTTGCTGTTGTTGTTGTTGTTGTTGTTGTTGTTGTTGTTATGTGCCTTCAAGTCATTTCTGACTTACTGCAACCCTAAGATAAACCTATCATGGTGTTTTTCTTGGTAAGATTTGTTTGGAGGGAGTTTGCCTTCGCCTTCCTCTGAAGCTGGGAGAGAGTGTGACTTGCCCAAGGTCACCCACTGGGTTTACATGACTGAGTGGAGATTCACACCCTATTCTCCTAGGTTGTACTCAAACTCACCAACCACTACACCACTATACCAAACCACTGACTCTATCTCCCTACACTCATTGAATTCTCCCCCTCCTCTGTTATCTGCATAAGGAAACTATGGTCTCATTTTGTCCCACAAGCCAGAATTGAAAAACACAGTTTGATCCTGGTTTCCAAATACAGTGGGCCATCAGGGTTCCATTCCAGGAACCCCCACATAAAATAAATGTGAATGCTTGTGTCCCATAACACCTAATGGTGGTCATGTGCACACAGATACTTCAGTGTGTCCACATGCATGTTGCCACCATTTTTTAGATTCCATAGAGCATGTTGTGATTTTAAGTGAACACAACAGTTTTGTGTCCACTTAAAAGCACACAGCTGGAGACCGCAAATTGCAGTCCACTACAAACCAAGAGCATGAGGTAGGACAACAACAGCTTGTGAAAGCAGGGTGAGGAAGAAGAACAAAAGAGTATGTGAGCACAAGGATCCTTAAAGTTGTCTTCATACCACTGAAGCCCAGCTTGGTATTACAGCTTGAACATTTCATGGCCTATCAAGTTCATAGAATCATAGAAATCTAGAGTTGGAAGAGACCACACAAGCCATCCAGTCCAACCCCCTGCCATGCAGGAACACCCTCAAAGCAATCCCGACAGATGGCCATCAAGCCTCTGCTTAAAAACCCCCAAGGAAGGAGACTCCACTACACTCCGAGGCAGCAGATTCCACTGCCGGACAGCCCTGACTGTCAGGAAGTTCTTCCTGAGGTTCAGGTGGAATCTCCTTTCCTGCAGCTTGAATCCATTGCTCCTTGTCCTGGTCTCTGGAGCAGCAGAAAACAAGCCCCCTCCTTCCTCTACATGGCATCCCTTCAAATATTTAAACATGGCTATCATGTCCCCTCTTAACCTTCCTTTCTGCAGACTAAACATACCCAGCTCTCTAAGTCTATCCTCATAGGGCATGGCTTCCAGGCCTCTCACCATTTTGGTCGCCCTCCTCTGGACTTGCTCCAGCTTGTCAATATCCTTCTTGAATTGGGGTGCCCAGAACTGGACACAGTATTCAAGATGGGGTCTAACCAAAGCAGAGTAGAGTGGTACCAGTACCTCCCTTGATCTAGACACCTATTGATGCAGCTGAGAATTGCATTGGCTTTCTTGGCTGCCGCATCACACTGCTGACTCATGTTCAGTTTGTGGTCTATGAAGACACCTAGATCCCTTTCACACGTACTGCTATCCAGCCACGTGTCCCCCATCCTATATTTCTGTATTCCATTTTTTCTACCTAAGTGTAGGACCTTACACTTCTCTCCGTTGAATTTCATTTTCACTAGTTCAGGTCTGCTCTTCAATTTATGATCCAACAGGACTTATTGCCAGGACTATACATGGATTAACTATTTCCACTGTGCTGGGGCCACTCAACTTATTATTATTTACCTGAAATCTTATATAACCTATATCAACCATGGGAGAACTCATATGGGAGGAGACATAGCCATGTAAAACTGGAGCAGTATGCAAGGTGTGCTTGTAGCACCTGTCAGATTAAGAGAAAGAAGTTGTTAGCATAAGTTACCAATTTCTAAGTCTACAAAAGCTTATGCTACCAACTTCCCTCTCTCAGTTAATCTCAAAGGTGCTACAAAATCTGTTTGCATACTAACTCCATCACATGTATCACACCACTCTTCTTCCTGACTAAAACTAAGCTAACTATTGTTTAAACTGTTCTCCTACTCCTACTCTGAATGACCCTAACTAACTGTTGTAACTCAGAACTTGTCTAATTCATGCACTTTTCAAATCACATTTACATTCTTAGCCAATCACCAGTCATCTCCAACATTCCATGTTCTTACCCCCTCCCATTTCAAGATGAACCTACAATTTTAGAAAATGAAGTAGAAATGCACTCAGGGAACTTGAGAGAGATAAAGCAACAGGAATGAATGGCATTCCAACAGAGCTACTGCAAGCTACAGAGAGAGAGAATCTATTCAAGTTCTAACTAAAATCTGTCTACAAATATGGAAAACAAAACAATGGCCCATTGGAAATGCTTAATATACATTCCAGCCAACAAGAAAGGAGACAAGAGGGATTGCAATAACCACAAGATCACTGTATTAATCTCCCATTGTATTAATTAATTAATCTCCCATTGTATTAATCTCCAATGCAAGCAAACTGATGCTTAAAATTCTACACCAAAGAGTAAGAAATGCCAGATGTCCAAGCTGGGCTCAGGAATGAAAGAGATACTAAGGATCGTATTTCAAATGTACGTTGGCTAATAGAGAGCACTAAAGGTTTGTTTTTTGTTTTTTTAAAAAACCTACATTTTACAGATTATAGCAATGCCTTAAATCATGACAAACTTTCATTTGCTCTTTTTTTACACTTTTTAAAATAAATTTATTAACATTCAAAAAGGAATTCAGTTGTATGCAACAAGATTCCAACATAACAAAAGTATTAAAATAAAAACACAAAAGGAGGAAAAATAACTACATTAGTCATAAGTAGCAAATATCCAAATATGAGTCTCTTTGTAAATTTTATTTTTACATCATTCTGTTAGATCTTCTGATCACAGGTGGTACAAAATTATCCTTTCAGTAATGAAACATCAATCTTCGAGCAGTCAAAAGGGCATGAAAAAAAATCCACTTCCATTGTCCATTTGTTAATTTCCAAGAAACAGGTAAATACTTCAAAACAACATGCACATCCCTGAATTTGGTTGGGAAACTTCCGAACCAAATTTACTTATATGATTACTTCCTCCCAAAATGTAGCTACTACGCGCCAACTCCAAAACGTATGTATGAAGGAAGGAATAGTAGTATTATATCTCTAACAACTGCTGATTTAGATAGTAATTCATTGAATAGACATTGTGGATACCAATATATCCAAAAGTACTATTTCTGATGTGTAAAACATAGTCAGAGATCTATAGCTATACTAGTAATACATGTTAAAATTGCTGGCCACTGCTTCATCAGTACTGGATTGCTTTTGAAGAAATGTGTGTGCCACATTTGATCATCCTGATGCACAACCTGTGCTCAGAACAAGAGGCACCCATCAGGACAAAACATGGAGAAACAGAAGTTTCCAACTGGCAAGGGGGCCAGGACATGTTACATTTTATCACCTGATCTGTTTAGCTGGTATGCTGAAGATACGATATGTAAAGCAGAATTAGACTCAGAGGAATGAGGCATGAAAATTGGAGGAAGGAACATCAGCAATTGAAGATATGCAGATGACACCATACTACTAGCAGAAAATAGGAAAGACATTGAACAATTATTCAAGAAAGTCAAGGGAAAAAGTTCAAAGGCAGGTTTGCAGATGAACTTTAACAAAAATAAGCACCATAGATGACTTACATAATTTAAAATAAAGGATGAAAATGCTGAAATAGTTCAAAATTTTCTGTATCTTGCTCAGTCATTAATGGGAAGGAAGACTGCAGTCAAGAAACGAGAGGAGGCTAGGACTTTGAAAAGCAGCTATAAAGAAACTAGACAAAATCCTGCAGTGTCAAGATTAGGGATGGCCCAACTGAATCCTCGAATCTTTGGCAGGGATTTGAGATTTGGGAATCCGAATCCCTGTGCCAAACCAGGCAAGTGGAATCTTTCGAATCCGCCACTCAACCAGTTGGTTGGAGACTGGGACACCTGAAAACCTGGGAGACTGGGCTGCCTGAAAACTTGGGAGATCAGGATGCCTGAAAACTTGGGAAATCAGGACACCTGAAAACTCAGGACCAGGACGGGTTCCCACTCCTCACGTGTTTCCCCATCCAATATGGGCACAGGTGATTGGCTGGCAGACCGGCATAAAGCCTCGCACGCACTGGAGACCACCATTTCTCCCTCCTGCTGCCTGTGCCCCTAGTGCTGCCTCTCCTTGCTGCTGCCTCCCTCTGCAAAGTAATTTTGGGATAGGGATTGGGAGGTGAGGGACAGAGGAGCAAAACTGAGTTTGTGTGGGGGTCTAGGAGCTTGTGGGAATGTCCCAGGGGGTTCCAAAGACTGCAAAAAGGGGTTCAGGGGTTCACAATACTTCCAAGTGGACAATGATTCATTTAGATCTATAAATTCAGAAAAACTTTATCTCATTACTATAATGGCTAACCCAGGTATTATGGTATATAAGTGATCTCAGTCTAAATTCTCAACCCTCATTCAAAACATTTGAAAAGAATTTACATTGTTTGGTGCATCATGACATTCCTATTATTGGTATTGCTATTATTCCAAGTATATATAAAGACAGCTTGGATGCAACACCTTTGCCCAAGTGGCTGCTTTGTGGCTGCTTTGTGGCTCCAGAAACTGCTGACAGTGCCTGAGACACCTGTTTCCAGCATTATTGCAATCTTACACAAACTATTTCTCTCTGCAAACTGGAGGTCTGTTCATTGTCTCTTCCGCTTCCCTTTATCTGTTTCCCACTGGAATCCCTTCTGCATCACTTAGAAAGCAGTTACACTCTCATTGACCTTCTCAGTCCCTCACTTACCCCCCTGAAACCTGATTTCACTCCAACACTGCCACAGTTGTCCTTCCATGGCTTGTGGGGTGGGGTGTCTACATTCAAGTTACCCTCAAATTATATTTAGATAAAGTTAGTGATTAATAAGAATGTACACTTGAGGGCCTACTTTTGGCATCCATTATTCATTTCAGTCCCCATCCAATTCTCCATTTCTCTCTCTCTCTCTCTCTTTGATACGCTTGCTTCATCAGAATCTCAAGTTCCATTTATCTGTGACCAAAGTTCTTATCTTGCCTCCAAAACTCTCATCTTCTCATTCACTATCCATATTTACTCACATAATCACCAATCCAACTATTAATCATGAAGCCTTCTTTTGCCCCTTAAAATTCAATCCATCATCAAGTCATGTTGTTTTTCCCTATATAATATTATGCCAAAATGTCTGTTCCTCTTTGTCCCTCCAATGAAAACCCTTGCCCATGCCCTGACTGAACCCGCTTGGACTACCGCAATCTACTTTTCTGTAAAGAATTCAGGAGGAAATATACTGGATCAGAGTGCATGTATTGTTTTAGCAGTGTTACTTCTGTGCAGTTTCCCAGAGCACTCTCTTCATTCAGTGTTATAATACTTGCCTTGGAAGCCCAGAAATTGTGGTTTTAAAGTCTTTGGTCTATTTAAACATGACCCATATTTGTTTTTCCATGAGTTCTTACAGGTCAGTGACCCACTATGCAAATGTTTTTGATGAAATCAGGGTGGCTTATTATTCTATTAGTTAAAATAAGCTCCTATGTTTTTCAGGCCTGTACAGATGCAACCATGCAGACCAAAATAATTTCTCAGAATATGTGTCTTGTAGTCTTCCTAGCTGGCCTTTTCCTGAGTTTGGCTTCCTCCTGTGAAGACCTGTTGACAGAGCTGCTAATGACTTCCTCTGCAGAAGAGGCGCCAAATTTTTAAGTGTTTAGCAAGGAGGAAAGTCTACTCTCATCAGTAATGAGAGATCAAAAAGGTTCCATGTTGCACAGTGCTGTTATTGCTTACTGAAGACAGACATGGTATACAATGAATAGAGCTCAGTATTACTGTTCTGTCAATCATACTAGCAGTCCAATATGGCTACACTGGCAATACTTGTTAAAGAGCCTATTCCCATTGAAAAATCACAGAGCCCAATAAACAGGAAGAGCTCCAGAACAGAGCAAATGATTTCATTGTATCCAAAGCACAAGTTGCATGGTTATTCACCCAGAAATAGTTCCTTGTTCGCATTAACAAACATTTCCAAAAGTCTCCAGCTGCCACTAGTTGGGTAGGACTCAATACCAACTGCTTCAAAATATTTAAAAAGAACCAGATGACACTCATTTTAGTTTCCCTTCTTTTCTTCTGCCATACCCTATGTGATGTATTTCTTCCTATAGACAAGGATACATATTTTATATTTAACCATTGAACACAAGTACGATAACACACACCAGTTCAATTCAGGCACCACTACTCTGTCCAACCAACATAAAATATTAGCTCTTAGGAAACAGATATTTTCTTTCTTTAAGGCAGAGGGGACTTATTACAAACCATTTAATGTTCTATTAGTGTTATGGAAACAGAGGGTTCTTTTCCCACTCAATGTTGACTTGTGCCATTGAACAGGAGATGAAACTCCCCTTGTCCTTTGATTAAAAATCGCTGTCACCACCTACTGGATTAAAAATCCCCATGCCACTGCCACTGTAGGATGCCACAGGGAAAACAGTCTCTAAACTTAGAGGCCCCTTCCTTCCCCCACCCTCTGTGGAAGAGAAGAATTTTATCTATGAGTGTAAGCTGGCAAAAGCACATGGAGATAGAGAGGTTGAGCAGGAGTTTCTTAAGGAAGCATTGTATTCTAAGAACAGGCGATATAACAACAAGAGATGTCACTATACACGGAGGCTTCTTCCTCCAGGCTCACTTAGGAATTACAAGTTACAGATAGTTACATCATATCAGCCAAAGATGTAAAAAGAACAGAAAATCCTAACGCGACTATCTGAACCATCCGATCTACTCACATTGTTGATAGGATGCTGAGATGGTATGGGGAAGTGAAGAGAGGGAAGCGGAGGCAAGACCTAGCAGGCTCAACCTGCAACCAGCAATATGTCTGCCTCTGGTTGATGTTTCCTTGCCTCTTTGTTCTGTCTCTGCCTCATGGTCCCCTGAGGTGTTTTAAAACTTCTTGACCAAAACTCAAAGATTTCACCATTCTCCCTCCGATTGGACAATTATCTCTAGTGACCTGTGATGTCCTTGTGATGCTGACCCCCAATAAAATGTAACCTAATCCAGCATCTCATTAACCCCTTGGTTACTTGGATGGAGAGCTATCTCCCTTCAGCTCCATTACATGGATAATGGGACTCCCACAATCAGTCATAGAATACTGGCATATATCAGTTAATGAAACCTCTGAGAATGAAGAAGTCCCTTTTCCTCCCTGTCCTAGGTCTAGCTAGAAATTTTTTTTAGCAGCAATCCTCATTAGGAGGAAAGTGAAGGAGGGCTGAAGAAACACAAACTTTTAGATTGCAGAAGCATGTGTGTAGTAAACAATACAATATAGATTGAGCAAGGAAAAGTAAGATTCTACTCTAGCCCATCCAATTATAGCCATGTGTACCTCCTTATAACAGGCAAGGTAAACAGCAGCTATCTTTGGAATCCCTTACTGGGGCATGTGTGAACAGCAAAACAGAGAGAAAAGGGGACAACAGATAAATCTCACCAGCTACCCGAGTATATCAAAAACAAAAAAAACAAAAACCCATGAATCTATAAATCTGGAAATGGGAATTAGAAAGAGGCTGCTGAAAGGAGAAAAAAAAAAATCCTTGTGCGCATTTTGGAACAAGCCTTGAAGCAGTCTCTAGAAGGTTCCAAATGTTTTTGTTTACTCATGCAATGCTTGCCTCATCTCTTTGTTTTCTTTTACATGTGCATATATTTAATTCAGAATAAAATGTCTGCTGAAACATGTTAAAAGCTGCTCTTCGGGTGGAGTTATGGGGGGATACAAGAACCTTTCTCTCTCTTCCTTCTATGTTAGTTCTGCTTTTTGTATGAAATTTTCTGTTAAAGAAGTAATGACCAAGAACACTTCTGCTTCACTAACTGAGATATACCTGTACTCAGGCATGTAATATGCAGTTTATTCTGAACAAAATCTAAAAGCTGGCTGCATAATTTCATCCCTAGTTCCAGCATAATAGAAGCTATGTGCACTACTGCTACAACAATAGATACATTATTAAAAGTATATAAAACCTGCACCTTCACAAGCCTGTAAACAAATTTTGCATAGAGGTGCCCTGAGTATAGTTATGGTGGCCAACATTACTAGATGAAAAGGAGATGAGCTGCAATATAGTATAAATATATTGTGCCTTGTCAATATATTCAGCTCCACGTCCACCACCACACAAAAAATAAACAAACCAGCAGGTATAAAATAAACAAAGAGACCAGGTCAGGGTCAGAGGAAGCCAGGAGGATATTATCCATTGCCTTGTGACTCTAAATCTGTTTCTCAGCCCAAAGGTTTTCTGGAATACTTTATAAATAGCCAATTTTAAAAGACAGTCTTGTTTACAGTCCAAAAAACAACGATGTACAAGGAAAAGAGGGGTGGGAGGACAGAGGAACAAAGCACATAGTCTTTCAGCAGTGCTGACAGAATGGCCCTGCTTCCCAGTTATTATTGAACCATGGAATTAAAAGTGGACTTCTGTTTGGGGGCTTTATTTTCCTAAATCAAGCTTCTGCTGAGGAGTTAATTAGGGTGCTCTTAGAAAATTTCATTTCTGTTCTGATTTTGAGCTAGATAAACTAGTTTATCTAGCTCAATATTATCTACACCAACTGTTCTTAACTGTTTCAGACACAGCTTTCCCAGCTCTACCTGGGGACAGAAAAAGACTGAACGTAACATCATCTAAATGTAAAGCATGTCCACTGCCACTGAGCTACATACTTTCTCTTTGGATGGTTTCCTAGACATCAGCACTTTTGCAACAAACACTATATTTAGAATTTCTTTATGGACATACACGGGAGTGCATTCACACACACAAAACACACAGAGTGATCTGAGAGTAGGAGGTATCAAGAATGGTATCATTCCTAGCCCCAGATCCTTCCTGAGAAATGTTAAGTCAAGACAGAAGGTTTTTCGTATTTTTTCTTCTAAAGAAACTATTCCAAAAGCACTCCCATACAAGAAAAGGCTATAGTTCACTGGATGTTATTCAGGCAGTTTTAATCCAGTGAACATACTTCTTGGTTAGTATTATCCATCAGAAAAACATTAAAACCTTAGAAGAGCACTTATTTTGAAGCACCATCCTAACATGCTAAGTGGAGATTAATGTGAAGCAGCTGAAAAAACATTTATTTGCTGCAATTCATCAACTGTCTTTGTTAGTGACTAAAGAGGAAACTATTTTTGAGGAATTTCATAGCATTCTTTTTGAACACAGAAAACACACTTTGATGTAATCCAAACTGTTGTCCCTTTTGGTGAATTGTCCATTTTTACTCTATTCATCTCATCTTCGGCAACAGCTACTTCCTCACTGCTCATAAAAACCTAAGATTAAAAACAACAAAATGCCACAGTAAAACGTATTAAAATACCCTACCCCCGTATTAACTTTAATTATAAAAATCAAATGCCTATCACAAGATCTTCCTCAATCAATAGAACTGGCATGTATTATCACAGAACATAGAGCCCTGGTGGTGCAGTGGCTAAATGTCAGTACTGCAGCCACAACATTGTGAGTTCAATCCTGCAGAGCTCCAGGTTTACTCAGCCTTCCATCCTTCCAAAGATCAGTAAAATGAGTACCCAGCTTTTTGGGGGCAATTAGCTTACAACATTGTAAACCACTTAGGGAGTACTTAGCACTGATAAGTGGCATAGAAATGTAACTGCTATTGCTATTAGAACATTTGCACAACCAAAAAGAAGGCTTACTTTCCAAATATATAAAAAACATCCCAGGAAATTAGTTAAGCCACCTCAATCAGTAATCTACACATCACATACAACATAGAACCAACTCACACTGAATAATTCCACTGCTCACCAGAGCTCTGAATGTTATGAAAATAACAGAATTCTCTATATACTTGTTGATGGTCAAACAAAGAATTAGTTATCATTAATATTACTGCCATAGACGTAGGCCCTTTCCACATGCGAGCGGAGAAACGGAGGAAGCCACGCTAAAACAGGGCTTACCTTAGTCCGTCGCCGCGTGGAGCAGCACGTTTCGCTGCTCCACACTCGCCGGTGTCCTGCGACGTCCGCGGCGTCCAGCAGCACCCAAAATGGCGGCTTTCGACTGACGGGGGCTCTCCACCAACCGGAGAAGCTAGCCAGCTGGAAATCCTGCCCCCTGCCCAATCTGCAGGGACGCCTTTGCGCACACCCACAAATCCATACCGGCCGCTGTGACGGGACTGCATGCCCTGTGCCTTTTAAAAACCACATAAAAAGTAGTTTTTAAAAAAACACGGCGGCGCCACTTCTGAGTGCCCGAGCGCGGATTGGGGAGTGGAATTACTCTAAAGTAATCCACCCCAATCCACTTTATGGCATAGACGACCTCCGTTAGAGGTCGCGCTACACCGTTTTAACACCCCCGTGTGGAAAGGGCCGTAATTAGTTCTGTCATCTGTTCTTAATGTGTTTCAGTTTTTTTAAAAAATGTTGTTTTGACTTTCTGTGAGACATGGGGCCATTTTTATCTTTTAAAAAAAAAGTTGAGTACACACACACACACACACCTGTCCAAAGCTAACCTTTCTCCTGGCTTTAATTCTATCTTTCTCTGTTTCCTTCCTTAAAACTTGAAATTCTTTCTTCCTTAACCATCCAAGTCACTCTGGGAAACCTTCCTGAATGCTGAGAGAAATGTAAACAAAGCACATGCACCTTCTAATCACTTCTAAGTTGAGAGCTGAGTCTCCTCTGACATGACCCAACACAGCAAGGGCTTCACTGTGTCACAGCACACACTAGTGGCATTTCCACACTACACTGGTACAGTGCTATTATTCCACTTTCAACATCCTGGGCAATCCTGGGATTTACAATTTAGGAAGGGGCATTCAGAATTCTCAGCCAGAGAGCTCAGGAAACTACAGAATTCCACAGGATGTTGAAAGTGGAATAAGAGCACTATAACAGTATAGTGCGGAAATGCCCTAGAAGACACAAGAGGTTGACATGAGAGGAAGCCAAAGAATCCTGTGTTGCTCTTTGAGCAGGTTACTCTTCTTTGTAAAAAATAAAATGGGCTACCTCATAACCTCACCCAGAACAGCAGTGCCAGTACTCCTTGGACTGCATCCCTGTACTGAGTAATATGCAAAAATCACTGCATTTTCCCTAAAAACCAAAGACATGGAAAATAGCTTTCTACCAAAGTTAATAAGAATTGTAAGTATTCATCTCATACTAATGGGACTATATGCAGTTCACTTGCCTTCACAGTACTGACACAATTCATTTTAGAGCAGCCAATATCACCATTGGCTGAACAGCAGTTTTCCTATGGCACAATCCTTTTCAAGGCCACATTTTATTTGCACTTAATAATTCAGCTACCCAAGTATTTTTCGGTCTATTAAACTAAATCACTGCATTATGGTTTGAGAACGTATGTGCATTCAAATGCTTAATCTAAGTTACAATTTTTAGGAAGCGTAAATCTTCAAAGCAAAGTCACTTGAAAGCTGTCAACAAGTGTGTTTTTGGCCTGAACATAATCTAAAGGCCTTTTCATATTCTGAAAATTTACACGCAGGAACCACAGCAAGCAATAAATTTCCAAGAAATATGTCCATATTTTTAGTTCATAGTTTTAGCTCCACTTTGATGTGTTGGGCAAGTAAAATACTATTAAAACAACAATCATTTGGCATTAAGGTTTCATGCCTTTTGAATAACCACGAATGAAACAAGTATTATTTCCAATGATATTTTATTGCAATATTAATGACTATTTGGCCAAAGAAAGTCCAGTGGTCATAACAGTTACTTTATTAAAATGGGTAAGAGTATTATTTTTTCATCTAATATAACAGATCAAAATACAAGTACAATTAAACATTTTCAACAGGAGTAAGAAGGAAATTATACAAATAAAACTGAGTTTTAAAAGGGATCCCAATGTTCATTTTTGAACTATGTAAACTATGATGTTTAATGGTATTACTATGCAGCCTATGATGTATTATGTCACACTTTCCATAACATGGGAGTGCTTCCAGTGACTGAGATTTTTTTCCCCTAGCAGTTCATTTACACAATAATTTGAGCCTATGGCAACTACAGGTTTTGTCAACCCACTGCACCAGAGTGGAGCCAACCAGTATTATTAAGCACATACTAGTTTGAGTTTGAACCACATTTGGACATTCGTCTACTGCTCCCCATTTGAAATGATGCCAAATGAGCACCAGAAAACAATCCATGCTCAGCTCAGAGAACAACAGTAGGTGGCATGAGTCTGTCTGTGTACATGTGACTGGCTTACCTGTAACAAAATGGACATTGGTACTATTGATGGACGAAAAGAATGCAACATCCCAGATTCAAATGGCTGTGTGAATAAGCTCTAGTAGGGCAAAAAATAACTTGAAATGCTGAAGATATTTCAGCATTAGCAGATCTGATGCACAGGTTCCTTCATTCCATATATTCCGTTAATAGCCCAGTTGTGTCCTTTTAAAAAGTTGAAAAAATACAACCCTTTCCTCCTGCCCCCTTCATAAAAACTCTGCTTTATACATTACTTTCTTGCATCACTACAATATTCTCCTTCCTAGTACCTCATGCTTATCTCCTATCCAAAATGTGCAGCACCCTCCTGCTCATATAATTCACCTCCCTCAAAATTCTGATCACACATCCCCTTCATGTTTTCCTGCCTAGTCCCAGTTCCAGTACAAGTCCCCTGTCCTTATCCTGGTCTCTTCCCATTTCACCACCATTTCCCTGCTATTTTAGTCTAATTCATTCTTGCCCATGACCTCTGCTCCTTCAGTTTCATCATTCTCCACTGTTCAAAGGCTTTCATAAGACACTGCCCACTCTCACTTTCTTCCCTGTCTACTTTGCACTCTCTCTCTCAGGACACCAGCATGATTCCACCTCCTTCCTCACTTGAATACTTCCTCAAAACACACTCTTGCCGTTAAGTTTTTTTGCAGTCCCCATTCCTATACCTTGCTATGCCTGAGCCTGTAACTAAACCTAAGGATGTGCAACCAAAACATTCATACTTTGTTTCTCTGTTCAGCTCTTTCCTTCTCTTTATCTGTTGTTTCTCCTGAGTCAGATCTGGGGCAGAAACTGTCCCCTTTGAAAGTACCATGGGCATTAATGATGCTACATAAATAAAGAACTGATAGAAATCTATGAAAGATAACTATGCTTTTAAAGTGGACAAAATGAAAAAAAACAAAGTTTTTCTATCCATTTCTAGTAGCCTTAATGTGCATCATTTCCTTGGTTGTTTTATTTACTTAGATCATTCAGTCTTTTAACCAAAAAAGCTCCCAGGAAGGCTTACAAATTGTTAATCTGACTGTTCCCTGCTCTCAGACTTTCAATCTAAAAAGACATGAAAGACAAGGAGAATAAAATGGCAGAGGGGGAGGGAATTAAGTCCTGGTAAAATACATTTTGCCAGAATAGAGCCAGTTTTTTTGTTGACATATGTGACATGTTATACCACCTAATTCTATAACCAACCACATTTAAGACAGCTTTGCTATCTCTCTGCTGGGTTATGCAAGAGAAAATACTTACAGCCGTTCAAGTTGCTTCAGATCTTGAAATGCTCCACGTTCTATCACACTGATAAGATTCTCTTCCAAATGCCTATTAAAGATGCATATTTGTGTTAGAAGAATAAGCATCCTCCATGCTGTTTACGCTGAACATGTAAAAACTTCCCTAAAGTTTACTCTGTTTCTAAGCTTTTTTTCTGACACATTAAATGTACAATTAGAGAATCTCTACCACACAACCACCACATCGTTTGGTTCCAATCTCTTCCACCTTGGCAAGCCAGGACAGTGCTGGGGTACAATATAAGTAGTAGCTGAAAACCATCTGGAGAGGAAGAGGCTCCTGAGCCCTGTGTTAATTTGTAACATTGCACACTTCCACATGAAGGGATTCTAGCGCTACTAATCAAATATCTCTGTGCAGCTATTCCATCTTTAACTCCTTAACAGAAGGAATAAAAAAAGATGGAAGATGTAGTGGGGAAAATGGCAGTGTTACAAGTGATAACATCCGGACTCAACATAAAATGTCATGCTTGTAACAAAGTAACTGCAGCATAAAAGCCTCATCTGAAAGCACCTATATAACCAACAGTGGTCTATTTATCCATTTAATAAATAGGATAACAAATTAAGGTTGCAATGGGGATGGAGTTAAATCCCACTGACAACCTCTTTTCTGGATTATCATGTTTAGGATTGAGCTGCACAGTCTGCAATCAATCATCTGAGTCACTTAGTTACCTATACTTCAAGACTGACCATTCAGCTGGAGCACATGCTTTGCACACCTAAAGTCAATTCCAGGCATCTACAAGTAGGGCTAGGAAAGAATTCTGCCTAAAACCTGGTGAGCCTCTGTGCAGTGTTGTGAAATAATAGACAAGACTGAAGTCACAGGTAATATAACAAAGTACTGTGTAAGAGTGAAGTTAGTGTAATGAGTACTAGTTTCTAGCTACTTTCCAAAGTTATCCTAATTTATTTTTAAAGGCAATTTGACATGATTTTTTCAAGTTTTATATTATGCTGCTATCAATCCTAACTTCTTCTTCTAGTAGAAGAAAGTAATAGAAAAATAATAAGCAGTGCAACAAATAACACAAAAAGTTACTTTTTCAATGCTGCGAGATCTTACATTGTTTAAAAAGTAAGTCATTGATATTAACCAATGAACTAACTGAATAAAGTATTTTAAAAAGTGTCAGGGTTGTGGGCTAGACAAAATAATGCAGAACAAAGCAGAAGGGATTAGAAACATCCAATGATGTAAAAAAAGAGAGAGAGAGAGCGAGAGAGAGCGCAACAGTCTCAGGGTGTTTTTTAAAAGATTATTATCTACCAAAATATCTCAGTGTGTTTTGCACATATGCACCCCCTGCCCAAAATTTTTATGGCCTTCTTCAGAGACTGTAAAAAGAAAAAGGAATAGAGACAATACATTGTAGTACCATTTATAGTCAAGGCGTAAACTGAAGGAATCCAAGTGTTAGACAACTTCCTGTATTCCTAATTAATGTCTCATGCAAACACCATTCAGTAATTCTCAATTGAGTATGTACTCCAGCTTGATTGAAAAGCACTATATGGAAGCTGATATCAGTTCATTTATCTTTTTCAGTCTTTGTTCAGTAATGATTTTTTCATGCGTATATGCTATCATCTGACATTGCAGTCTTTGAATGGTGAATTGATATGGGTAAACTCTGAGTAATGCAGAAATTCTAATTTACCAATCCAGAGTTGGAATCAGCATTCCACTGAGTTCAATGAAACTCATATATGAATAAAAGAAATCTTATATTTCAGATCATTTGCATATTTTGGTGGTCAGCATTCATTAATCTGCTAATTCACTTAATGCCCGGATATGTTGACCATGGCGTCACATTAATAAATCAACAAACTCTTGTCAAAATTGTCCTTTCCCCACCCCATGGCATAATATGCAATCTCACTTACATTTCCTTACTAATTTATCAGAAGTAATGTTTAGGCGAAAACGTGCGTGTGAGAAAATTACCAATGGTATCTGACTGTACTGCACTAGTGAAAGGTTTAATATATAGGTAACAATGCAACATATGTCTGAATATGGTGACCTCTAGATGTTTTATCTAGCTTCATACCATATGGCCAACTATCAGGGATGGTGAATGCTGTAATCCATCTGGAAGGTCCCTGAGTAGGATAGGCTAAAATAACATGTTGCAAAGTAAAGAAAAATCAATTCCAACTTCCTGCAGAAGGAAGCATATTGGCCACAGGGGTTTCTGCATACAAAACCAAAGATAATGCTATAGGTAACAATTTTTTTCATACTCACAGAACACGAAGATTCTTCAGCCCAGCAAAATCCACTTTTGTAATCCTTGTAATGTTGTTTCTGTCTAAGTCACTGTAAAAGGAAAAAGCAAATTCATGTTTGACACAAGCACCTGTCAGGCATTTCAACAATTTAAGCAATAATTTAAGACCACCAGCTATCTGAAAGAGCAAGTCTACTCTTCTGTACTGAATTCACCAAGCGTCCTAAGCCAAAATATTTTTTTTCATGCTAGCCAACATTTAGCTAGTTGATTCAAACTAGTTGGTGTCCCAAACAAGGTTATTAGGTTTTTGATAATATCACCAGCTTACTGCCAACAGTACCACTACTAGATCTATCCACTTAAAGCCATTAATTAGTCCCAATTAGAGTTAACCCACTGAATCAATGAGAACTTAGCCCCACTTTTGTGCACCTCTTTCATGGCTCAGTCTTCCACAGGTGGATTTTAAGCAATGTGTGTGTATGTCTCTATGTGTATACCTTCAAACCATCTGTCGACTTATGTTGCCTTCCTCTGAAATATGGCCTACAGCATGTGGTATTCCTTGGCAGACTCCCATCCAAGTACTAATCAGAGCTGATCCTGCTTAGCTTCCAAGGAGATAGGATCTCTGCCTTCAGGGAATTTAGGCCCATTAAGCATCCTGTACGCTTCACATACTTAAGCAAATGAAAACCAGACTCTATGAAAACCAGAACACAGTTGGGATCCAAAGAGTCATTTTCTTTTTCCCTTTTTTTTTAAGCATTGAGGCACAGCAGAACTAGAATGAAATGTGACTACTAGACAGCATTATCTGTGGTCCATTCAGCAAAGAAAAGCCTTCAGCTGTTAGATCAGGGCAAAGTGGTTATGAATGGCTGCCTTTATTGTGCAGAAGTTTTGCGTTTTTCTAATTATGTATGTATAGAGTTTTTTGGACTCTAAAAGAAAACACGCAATATTTATAATCTTATTTGTTTCAGATCTGCTTTGAAACATAACACCTGCAAAAAGTTCCAGGGCTTAAAAAGAAGAGCCTCTTTACCAAACATGCCTGCATGCTCATATCTATAGTTTTCCCTGTATAATTGTGCTGCTGATTGCAACCCCGTTGTTCACCATATGCCCACACATTCTTCCTGTCCTTACACTGAATTAATAAATACAGTTCTCTCCCCGTATTTGCAGGTTTTACTCTTGCAAATTTGGTTATTCACAAGGTGCCCACTTGTGCCCCCCATTCTCCTCCTCCCATTCCCTGGCCTTTTACCCAGGTGCAGGGAGGGGGAAGATCTTCACTCTCCTGCACTCTCATGCCCCTTTTCCGCAGGGGCACGCCGTTGGCAGCCAGCAGGAGGACGCAAGGAGGGCAACCACCTGTTCCCTGTGCTTTCTCAGCTGCTGCCAGTGCGGGCATGCCCTGTGTGGCTAGCAGAAGGGTGCAGGGAGGGCGATCTCCCATTCCCTGCTGGCCCCGATTCACTGCCCATGCAGATGCACCCTGCACAGATGGCAGGAGCATGCAGAGAGGGCAATCACCCATTCCCTGCACACCCTCGCTCATTACCTGCATGGCCGCACTGGTGGGTCCAGGGAGGGTGATTGCCAGTTCCCTCCACTCCCTGTACCCCACTGGGGTGGGTGTGCCAGCACAGGGCCCGGCAGGAACGTGTAGGGAGGGTGCCTGACAGAACAGTTATTCGTGGGTTTTTGATATTCACAAAGGTTCCGTGTCCCTAACCCTCACGAATGTGGAGGGCATACTGTGAGCAACCAGCCTCATACAAATTTCAAACACATTTGATACTCCATCATTAATACAGATTAAAAATTGACAACATAACTACAAAATTATTCAGTTTTCCACACTGAAAACCAATTTCTGTTACTCCAAACTTGAGCTGCCTTGGTCTAGCCTTCTCAGTGGCTGCTCCTAGGCTTTGAAACTCTCTCCTGAGAGAAGTTTGATCTGCCCCTCTCTGCTGTCTTTTTGTTGGCAGACAAAGATGTTTTTGCTTAAAAAAAAGCCTTCAGCCTTGACTGAGCACAGTGGAATATGCTGTTTTAATATGCATTGTGTATTTTAAGCGTTTTGTTCATATTTTAATGATTTAAAAACTGTGTTTTAATTGAATACACTATTTTTTTAAGTTTTTGTACTTTATACTGCTTTAACTGCTCTCTTTTAATTTATGCTATAAGTGACTTTGAATTCCATTCCAGAGCAAAACAGGATATAAATAAAATAATAAAAATAAAATAGCGTTTATACTTTGTACAAATTTGTACTCCTCGATATAGCTGACTGAATCAAAGAAGTGTCTGTGCCATGTCTCCACTTGTGAAAGCAATATTCCAAGCAATCCTTCCTAATTTATTTGGATCTATATATAATTATTTAAACATTCAATTCATTTTAGATTTACATATATTCTTTCTGCTTTGGAAAATACAGTGGACACACAATTTTGTCCATTCTGCCCAAGTTTAAGATGAACAAACAAATGGGGGTGGAGGGAGAGAAAACTGTGACTGAATGCATCTTCCACAGAAGTAAGTTCCACTGTATTTACTGGAGTTTATTTCCAGGTCAATGTCTATATAATTCCAACCCTAACAGGTAACTTCTATCAAATTTCAGTTTGATTGAACCACACATTTTGTTAGGGTCATATAGAATTTTATTTGTTCAAAGGGGGTCAGTACTATGCAGAGCTGGTATTCTAGGCTCTACAGTGTATCTTCCTTATTCATAGTCTCCTGGGGTAAGGCTGCAAATCCCCAGGACGAAAAGCCTGAGGCAAGGTACAGGGCCTCGTCAGGCTAGAGTTTAAACCACCCCTTTTCCTCTGCATGTTCTTCTAGTCAAGAGCATTTCCAGATGTAGATCCTCACACTAGTATTCAGAAATCTCTGTGCCGCTATTCCATCTTAACACATTTTTGAGGGTAAGGAAAAAGATAGAAAGAGCTATGGCGGAAAAAAGTTAGGTATGGAAGACAGCAACATTTGAAGCCCCTGAAAAATTCAGTGAATAAAGGCGGAGGATAAAATCCTCATTTCAAACTCTTTTTCTGTGGAATGAGTAACTGAAAGACATACTCCAAGAAAGACATAATCAGACATATTTTGAAAATATAGAGAAACAAAAACAACTGTCAACCACCAGAGATCATTTGACAGACCATGCAGGATAGTTAAAACATTGCAGTCACTATACACCACAAGCTCCATGAGGCACCATCTCAAGCTTCCTACCCTCTTCTCCCAGACTTTTGCATACCTAACAGCCCTGCAGACCTATATGCTGAAAAGCCTCCTATTAAGTAGCACAGATATACCTGAAGCCAATTAGTAGTCCCAATGAATGTAGTCTTTTACTGAACGGCGAGTCAAGCATGTCAATATTATTGATTCAGTTGGTCTACTCACGCAGGACTAATAATGAGATTTGGGTATTTAAGCATACAAAGTAGTTTACATATTTTTGCCTCATTTCATGTGGCCTAAATGGAAGATCTCAGAACAGTATTTTGGCAACCCACTGTCATCCAGCAGTCACTGACCACCTTTGTAAACATTTTTTTTAGTTTTCACCTATACTGTTTGCCAGAAACTACTTCTCCCAAAGTCTGAGGCCTTCTTCTGTCTTTTTCCCCACTCTGCCACCTGTAAAAGGCCCCTTTCTGTTTCATCCCAGTTCCTTACAAGCATAGGGACCCAACTACCTTCTACTGCAGATCTCATAATTTTCCTCCAAACTCTAAGTTCTAAAGTTGCATTTCAGAAAACCATTTGCCCAAATTTTTCTAGTACCACATACAGGTAGCCCTGGCAGTGCATCTTAAGAGGTCTCGCCAGGGCACTGATCCAGCACAATAGCCTGTGCCTGGCCATGGCAGAATCCCAGGGCTTTGGAAAGATTAAAAAAAATCACTTAAAAGGAATGCATTCACCCACTTTCCTTGACACATGTGGGGAAAAAAAAAATGTCTCCAGATGAGAGGATTCCCAGTCTCTTCCACATAAGTGAATGGACTGAGCATCTACTAAATCCAACCTTCATATAACTTCTCATTTAATTTGTTCCTACTCAAGGACTCCCAGACCTTCACATATTTGCTCATCTTTCTAGATCAAGGAAAAAGATTTTTTCCCCCGACATCCCCAGTCTTCCCTATTACTTAGAGCTCACCATCTGCACTTAGTTTCCTGCCTTGAGTTTGTGGTTCAAACACAGGAAGAAGGCCCTTTGAGAAATAGAGATAAAAATCCCCACAAGTAGGGATACACTTGCTTTGATTATGTATTGCTTTTTTTTTCTTTTCTTTTTTTACACTTCTACACTTTTTGCACTGTCAAAGAGCTAAGAGCAGTCACACATGGCAGACTTCATTCAGGCTTGATCTGCTAAGCTTCCACCAAAAGTTTGAAGCATATCATTTGACCGAGATACGACATTTACCAGCTTCATCCATCCGCTTGGCTCTTCCCTTTTGAACTTTGTCTTAACATAAGAAATGGGCTCAGGACTAAAGACTAAGTTGTATGTCACCTGACAACCACCTATCTGGCTTACCTCAGAGAGTCTTTTCTTTTCAGCCACAAGCAGTGGGCTAGATAATGCTTAACACTGCCCTCTGCTGATTAGTCTATTTAAGAACAAAGAGCATATTACCTTAAATTCCTGGACTTTTATTGAAGTACTTTAGGAGAAGCAAAAATATGAAATAGCATCCTCTTGTGAATGAATTAACAGGGCCCATCTCATCTTCCCAACTTATCAAATCCAAATTTCAGATGAAATAGACAGTATTGCCATATGTTCAGATTCGAGTATAGCAAGTGAAGAGTAACAGCAAAGGAAAATGGAGTGCTTTAGAGGCATATTCATTGACATGTATAATAAACTATGACAATCGCAGTACTGACAGCTTTAAAAAAAACTAGTACCAAGAGGCACAGTGGAATTTTAAAAAAATTCAGCACTGAATCTAACATTAACACATGAAGGTATCACTGACAGATTTGTCAGCATTTCCAAGTGGTTCCAAGAGCACGCAAACTGAGCATCTCTAACAGTAGCAACAGAGGAACAAGTGCTTACGAAACAGAGCAGAGACTAATGATGCATCCCTTACTGGTACTTTCCTCTCAGTGCTACATTGTGCTCAGTGGTGAAAGAGATATCTATTAAGAGGGGGAAATGTTAAACTCATAGAATGCAATCATGACTCAAACAGCTGCAAAAACACTGTTAGCTACAGATGCCAAAAGTGAAACCAAAACAGTGAAATCAATATAAAATGTTGGGTTTAATGGCACAGGAGCTTTAGTAGTATGATAAGGGTTACAAACACACTGTTGCGGTGAGCAGAAGTAACAGATAGCATTAAGCATCAAGGACAAGTTTAATTTTTGTTTGTATCATGTGCTTCACAAAGAGAGGAGGAATGGCTAAAAACCTAACATAAAACACTGTGCATTGAGTAGTAGAAAATAGATCACCTTCCAAGGCCAAGTATTGTCATGGACTGATGTCTATAGATGAGAGACAAAAGACACAGATTTGAAGTCAGACATGATTCAAACAACTGGCAAAAACTTCTAAACAAAATAATACGCTGCAGGTGGTAATCAGCATGCCTATCTGGCATGCCATCTTTACAAAGGGCATGAGGAAGCAGTTGGGAAGCAAGAAGCTTAAATGATGAAAAGAAACGTTTGGCATTTATAGAATGACACTATAGCAGGAGTCATGGTTTCCAGACCAGGTTATTTGAATTTACCTGGCACACTATATCCAAAGGTGATTAGACAAGTTTCCAAGCTTATTCCTGAGTCATGGAACTGGGCATAAATCAGGCTAGCCTCATCAAGTTCTACAGCAAGACTGAGAAAAGTGTGCCCTTAAGGCCACATGCAGCTCTTGGGCCTCCAAAGTACAGTCCTCTAAGTCTCCCTGAAGACCCCAGACTCCACCTCCCAGGAAAATAAAATAAATGTTTGGGTTATTTTTTCTCCCCGAGCCTACTCAAATCAGTCAAAATTGCTGCAAGATATAACAGTTTCCCCCTAATCCCCCACACGTTTCTGTCTCAGCAAAGACAGCAATATAATGTTAAATGACTGATTAACAACATTAGAATTCAGTACCTCAAAGTCAATCAAATGAGACAACCCACGAACATTTGTACTGGAAGTTGCAAGACACCATCATTTAGAATGGAAGCATGCTATAGGGAATGTATAAAACTCTGGGCGTAGTGGTTTATGTAACAATACACAGCAGAAGTAACAGGTTAAGAAACAAACAAAAATATGAAGGTGGGAACAGTTTGTTGACATCCAGACATTGCCCTGCTACAGGGAGTTCTGAGCAGCCTTACTTAGCATACACATTTACAGAGGCCTAGATAAGAGGCTGAAAAAGGTAGACTTCCTAACCAAACTTTAACTAAACTCTCCAAATGTGGTGTAAATTCAAATCTGCACAAAACTATGTGCCATTGTGCAACACAGGAGGGAAAAAAACTAAAAAAAGGTCTAAGCCAGGGAAGAATAATCTGTTAACATTGCCTCATTGCATTGCATTGACTAGCAGCATTAAGGTTATTAACTTGTTACAGTAGAGTCCTGGTTATCCGACCTAAACCGGCGGGCGCAGGGTCGGATAACTGAAATGTCGGATGACACGGAGCCCCGCAGCAGCCACCATTTTGGGGGGGTGTCAGGGGCGTGTTGGGGTATGTCGGGTGGGCCTGGGGGCGTGTCAGGGGGGCACGGAAATGCCTGCAGCCACGCCCCCAGGCAGCCATGACGTCGGTTAATCTGGAGCGTCGGATAACCGCAGGTCGGACAACCGGGACTCTACTGTACTTGTCCATCATATCCTTCTAATACAAATAGTGAAGGCAGCAAAACTATCTCCTGGAGACTTTTGAATCTCCTCATGTTCTTCTTAGCTTTAATCCTGATCAACCACATTCCAAATGCAATCTGACACTTATCTCTTCAAGTAAGAGTCTTCAATTGGACATTCCAAAAGGAAGAATCAAAATATTTATCAAAAGAAGACAAATCCGTATTGTTGTTTGTTGCTGTCAAGTTAGCTTCAACTTACAGTGACCCTATGAATGGCTGCTAAGACACCTCTTGTTAATAGCTGTGCTCGGGAATTGCCAACTCAGGGCCTTGGCTTCCTTGAGTCTGTCCCATTATATGTCCCACGTACATTAGCATGAGGTTAGTCATTTTGGCTTTTAGGAAGCATTCAGGCTTGGTCTGTTACCCTTTATATGTCTTTTTGGCAGTCCATGGCAACTGCAGAGATCTTCTCCAGGACCTCATTTCAAACAAGTTGATTTCTTCACTGTCCAGTTTTCCCAACCGTACACAGAAACAAGAAATACTATGGCATGGATGATCCTGATTTTGGTATACCATGATACTTGAGAATTTCATAACCTAGTTCCTTCATATTTATCTTTCCAGTCCTAGACTTCATCTGATTTCTTGATTATATTCTCCATTTTGATGTATGACTGGCTGAAATCCTTATAGTTTAACTAGGTTATTCACTCTCAACCTCACAAGAAGATTCACTACAGAAATTCCTGCTAGTATACAAATCTGATACTCACTACAGACAGCTCTAACACAGAATCATGGAGTTGGAAGAGCTCACAAGGGCTACCCTGCTGCCATGTGGAAATATAAAAATAAAACACCCTCAACAGATCATCTAGCCTCTGCTTAAAAACCTCCAAAAAAGGAGACTCCACCACACTCCAAGGCAGCATATTCCATGGTCAAACATCTCCTCAGGAAGTTCTTCCTCATGTTTAGAGGGAATTTCTTTTCCTGTAGTTTAAAACCATTGCCCTGTCTCCTAGTCTCTGGAGCAGCAGTAAGCAAGCTTGCTCCATCTTCTATATGACATCCTTTCAAATATTCAAACATGGCCATCATGTCCCCTCTAAACCTTCTCTCCTCCAGGCTAAATATACCCAGCACCCTAAGCTTCTCCTCATAAGGCATGGTTTCCAGGCTTTTGTCATTTTGGTCATCCTCCTCCGGACACGTTCCAGCCTAGAATCACATTGGCTTTTTTAGCTGCTGCACCACACTGTTCACTCATGTTCAGCTTGTGGCCTATTAAGACTCCTACATCCCTTTCGCATGTACTATGGTCAAGCCAGCTCTCACCCATCGTACTATTTGTGCATTTCTTTTCTTTTTTTTCTGCTCAAGTATAGTACCTTATATTTATTCCTGTTGAAATTCACTGTTAGTTTTGGCCCAGTTCTCTAATTTGTTACAGCCATTTTGAATTCTGATCCTGCCCTCTGTGGTATTAGCTACCCCTCCTATATTGGTGCCATCTATAAATTTGATAAGCATCCCCTCTATTCCATCATCCATGTCATTTATAAAGATGTTGAATAGCACTGATCCCAGAAGTTCTGTGGCACCCCATTAGTCACTTTTCTCTAGAATGAAAAAGAGCCATTGGGGAATACCCTTTGGGTTTCAGAACAGGATTTTAGTACGTATATGTGTTGGGAAAAGAGAATTTGCAATCTGATGGAGGTAGAACAGCCAGCAACAACTTGCAGGGAAGGCTTGGCCAAATTGCCTTCCGCTTGCCCCACGCACTGCCCGACTGGCTTACAACTGACTGGGCTAGGTGTGGTGTCTGCAGAAGCAGATCAGAGAGAAAGCTGCTAATCTCCCAAAAATGTATAAGGCAAACCCCTACAGGAACAATCTATGTTCAGCTGTTGAATTTTACAATAGTTGGCCTAAAATGGAAGTACTAAATAGACACAACCAGTTCTACTACTGTTATGCATTTATTCAATTCACTTTGTCTAACTCAGTGCACAGATGGTACACATTCTTGACCACTAGCATTTATGAACAAGCTCACAGCTTTTCTTCATTAATACTAGCTTTCAGTCTTCAAGAACAGGCAGAAGCAGAATACCCACTGTGCTGTTAATGTGACTTTTAAAAGAAAATGTGGAATAGTTTCAAAATCTTTTCAAAGCAAAATGTGACTGCTATCACCCCCTCATTCCAAAACAACACATACTTTAGATCTACCTTTCTCAAGTAAATTAGGAAAAAAATGCAACTTGTTGAACTTTGGCAGAACTACCATTATGGCCTGGAAAAGTTTCCTCTTTATAACCAATTCACTTTCCTAGGCTTGATCTGATCCAACCCGCTCTCAAACAACACCATTATGGCATTTCATTTCAGCCCATTTCAAGACAGAAAGAGGAGGAACAAGCACTTTGTGGTTCCCTAGTAATCACAGGGCACATTTGTCAGCTATATATATTTGCTATGTCGTTGGTTCCTAGGCCCCACCACAGAAAGCTTTCCTACCCCTCCTCTGAAGTAATAAAGTGGCCATCTGGCACAGGATAAAGAACTGTAGAGACACCTGTCAATTGGCTGAACATCAAGGCAATGATATGATCCCAGCCACCCTCCACGGACTTGAAATCTCTATCCTATCCCCAAACCAAGCCAAGTTACTATAAAGAGCCTACTCACCATCATAAGCATCTATGGTATCTTTTAAAAAAAGAGTTTAATTTAACTTGAAAACATATAAATTCAACATGGTCATTGTTGGACTGGTGCATTACCAAAGACTGGAAGACAGCCCTATGCCAAAAGAGCTTTCAGGAAGGCCTTTCCCACATACAGAGAGAGAGAAGAATTAGAAAGAGACAGAAACCTCAGTATTTCTTGAACATGGAAAAGAAACCCTTGAGTAGTAAGTGATGGAAAGGAGGGCAAATCTTTATTATATTCTGTTTGGGAGAGGCTAACCAGATGTAATCTTCCTCAGCTGTGTGACTAGTAGAATGCATTCTGACTTTTTCAGTCAGGAAGAGAGAAGGAACGGACAAATTGGCTCTACCCATTAAAAATCTATTTCTTTTACTCTCCATTACCAGCCTCTTCTTGTAAGTTAATAAGGGTTTTTACGCTGGACACCGCAGCATCCAGTATCTTATTATTCCTCTTGCCAAGGCCCCAGTTCTCAAAACAAAGGAGCCACTGACCTGGTTTGCAATACACTTGGGTACTACCAGGACAACTTGTGGAAAAAGTTTCACAGTTTGATCATTCAGTAGTTGTCAGGTGGCACAATCGAGCCATGGAGTTTCACCTAGCCCTATATACATACATAGACACTGGCCTGTTCTGCTTTCTACAGAAGTTGAAAGTTGTACATTAAATCATCAGTAATTCTGCCCCTGTCCCAGCCTAAGACCTCTACACACAAGGTTCCCTCCTTAGTTTGAGGCCCACTTTCTGTTTGCTTGCCCCTGCACAGATAATGTGGAGAGCCAGCATAGTGCAGTGCTTTGAGCAGTAGACTATGACCCTGGAGACTACATTTCAAATCCCCACTCAGCCATGGAAACCGAGTGGATGACCTTGTTCAAGTCGGACTCGCTCAGCCTCAGAAAAAGGCAAAGGAACCACACACCCCCTCAACAAATCTTGCCAAGAAAACCCCATGATAGGTTTGCTTTGGGGTCACCATAAATCAGAAGCTACTTGAAAGCACACAACAATAGCACTTGATGGTACCTCCAGAACTCAGACTGCAAATGGAGCTCACAGCAGGCAACTACCAACAAATTAAGAAGTCTGAATTAGTAAGGATAGCCTCTGCTCTACATGAGAAGTCTTTCCTAATTTGAACATTTGCAGTAGAAAAATATATAGCAATCATTATTGCAGGTTTACAATAATATGAGTTGGATTTTTGTTTGCATAAACTCGGGTGGGGAATCTATAGCATTCCAGATACTGTTGGGGCACGGTCTTCATTGTTTCTGGGCACAGCCCATGCCGGATAGAGTGCCAGCACTCAACAACAACTGGAGCAGTGATTCTCAACCTGTGGGTCGCGGTCCCTTTGGGGGTCGAATGACCCTTTCACAGGGGTTGCCTAAGACATTTGGAAAATATGTATTTCCGATGGTTTTAGGCTCCATTCCCTCCTCAGTGGTGGTGCACAAGTGCAAGCCATGCGCTCACGTCCTCCTGCCCCCTTTGGCGGGAGCGCGTGCACCTGCACGCGCTCCTGCATGCGCTCCTGCCAAAGGGGGCAGGAGGACGCAAGCGCATGGTTTGCGCTTGCGCACCACCACTCCTGGGCCTTTTCCGCACGTTACCTTATTGCGGAGGTGGGGGCTGTAGGCTGCGCTGGGAGAGGAAGGGGCAGGGCGGTCAAGCGACCAGGAAGCCAGCTGCGGGACGAAGGAGCAGCGAAGAGATCGCCTTGTGCAAGAACCTGCTTGCGCGAACGGCACCCCCCACCTCCGCGATAAGGTAACGTGCGGAAAAGGCCCAGGAGTGGTGGTGTGCAAGCACAAGCCACGCGCTCGCATCCTCCTGCCCCCTGTTCAGAAGGGACTGAAATTGCTCCCCTTCTCCACTACCAGGAGAACCTCCTGTCTCACGGGCCAGCTTGGGGAGGCGGCTGCAGCACGGGGAGCAGGCCTCCTCCTCGCCACGGCCCGTGCCCCACTCGCCACGGAGGGGGCCGCAAGGCAGTGCTTTTCCAGGGGGGCAAGCTGCGCCCGGTGCAAAAGACAAAGGTGCTAGGATTCCTCCCCTTCTGGCCAGGGTCAACACTCTGGAAACTTTTCCCACACTGCCCCCCAGCGGAAACAAGAGCAAAGCAGAAGCAGAGCCCGGGGGGGGGGTTCTCGGAGTTTTTTCCCGGGGGAGATATGTGGCTCCTCTTTCCTTCCCTGCCCCCCCCGTTCCTGGCCAGCGAGGCGGCCTTTGCTCGGGGGGGAGGCATTGTAAATAATAAAAAAAAAATTATGGTTGGGGGTCACCACAACATGAGGAACTGTATTAAAGGATTGCGGCATTAGGAAGGTTGAGAACCACTGAACTGGAGGGACACAAGTTCCCCACATTTGATGAAAATAAATTCAGGTTGACCCTCCCTTATCTGGAAATTCAAAAACTGAAAATCTCTGAAAACCAAAAGTTTCTACCACCAGCTGCAGGCTGCTGCAGTACTCCTGCCCATTTGTCTCTCAGACCCTCTGTCTCTTTTCTTGTCACCTTCATCCGCCTTTGAGGCACAGTGGTGGCACTCCTGGTCATTCATCTCTCAGATCTGAGGAGCACCACAGCCACTGCCTCAAAAGCAAGAAAGAGAGAGAAACTGAGGATCTGAGCAACAAATAAGCAGGAGCACTGCAGACACCACTTCAAAGGTGTAAGTGGGAAGTTAGCAGCAAAACGAGAGAGACTGAGGCTATTTTTGCACTAAACTATTATAGTGCTATTATTCCACTTTCAATGTCCTATGGAATCCTGGGATTTGCAGTTTAGGGAGGGGCCTGCAAACTCCAAGATTCCATAGGATGTTGAAAGTGGAATAATAGCACTATAACAGTCTAGTGTAGAAATGGCCTGAGGATTTGTGAAATGGTGGGAGGTGTGGATTCCCGCCATTTCACAGATCCTCAGTCTCTCTCAAGCCTCATATTTCGTGCAAATAATGAACAAACTAGACGTGAGGCTATTCCAAAATCTGATCCCAGAATATAGAAGACTTTTGATCCCAGTCATTTTGAATAAGGGAGGCTCAACATGTATTGTCCTTTTAGCTAAGTCATTCTGCAATCATGGATTTGTCCTTAGATCCCTGATATTGCAATATAATTTACATGCAAGAAATTATTGTTTTTGTCTCTCATTCCACCTGAAAAATTCAGCTGTGTTTACCAATACCTGCAGTGTGCCCACATTTATTTTCCCTGTTTTCTGCAAAGAAGTGCAGGTCTCTGGTTGGCATACAACAAATGCAGAAAGCCAAAGGTAGGTGTACCAGGCAGTTTTTTCAGGAGGAGGAAACACAGTGGAATGCAGTGATTTCAGATAGAAACATAAACACAGACTACAATGGCATGGAATGCCTGCTTAACATAAACACCAATCATGTGAATTCAGAGCTAAGCTGTTAGTTTGGGAAAGCTTTACCAATAAACATGCTTTAATAGCCATTTAATGTGAAGCATATTTGGTTAAAACATAGCAGAGGTTTCTGGGGTGGGGGGCTGTTGTCAAAATGTAGCATAACTTTCTACAAACAGAAATGTCACAAGCATCTGAGCCAGCCCTGATAGAAAAGCAAATCTGAACTACTTAACCACTCCAATTGTCTGCAAAAGTAATTATATTAACAACTGACAGTAACTGGAATACTGCTGAGTCTTCCATTCCAACATAGAGTTAATACATGCTTTTAAGGGGGTAAATGCTTCAAAGGGTGAAGAGTTTAGGGGGGGAATTAATTTATTTTTTTCTCTCCCATGATTTCTTATTGAACTATTCCAGAGCTTCAAAAACAGTTTTATCCTGCTCCTTTTCTTCTACTTTCAATTGATACACCCGCTAAGGCTGCCACATTTCACACAACTACAAATACTTTTTCTAACATTTTTTTTCTCTTTTTAGATACCTCTTGCCTTTAGTTTCAGAAGAACTGCCAACTCCTCTGTTTCTCAACAACACAGTTGAACATCAGGCCACTGCCTAAGAGGATTAACAGCTATCAAGAGCTCACCAACTCTAGATTCCAAGGTTTATTCCCAGGTTATGACAATTAATTACCAGAGTGCTTTAATGTCTGGGTAGGTGTATGTCATTATGTTTTCCCATGATAATGAAGCATGGTAAGACCCTACTACTATTTACATGATCTCTTATCCCAGGATAAAAGAGCATCAAGTCAGGAGACATTTACAATTCCGGGGGTCACTGACTTAATTTCAGCTTTCATCAACTTTTAAAATTATTTTCTAAATAAATAAAAACATATCAAGCACTCAAAGTGAATTCAGGGTTTGTTGTCATGATCCACCAATTTCATTATCAGTCATTTAAGCCATATTGAGGTATGCTTGGCCCATCAGATGTTGCTGGACTATAACTCCCATCAGGCCTACCCAGCATTGCTAGTGGTGGGTCACGGTGAGAGTTGCAGTCTAACAAAATCTGGAAGGCCACAAGTTACCCATCACTGTCATTTAGGTGGAGAAGAACTTATTTATGCTTCCCCAAAGAAAGTAGAGTCAGCCTTCCATATTCACTGGGGTTAGAGGCAGAGGATCCCTGCAAACGTGGAAACTCTCCAAATATCAAAATGTATGTGTGTGTGTGTGTCAATGGGAAGGGGGCCAAGGCATAACGGGGAGACTTGGCACCTAGGGTCCAAACCAAATCAGGGAAAAGAGGGGAAGTGGGGGTGGGTCAGCACAGTAGCTCTATACTTCCTTTCTCAGCTCCATCTCATGGGGGGAATTGGGGGAGGATTTGTGGTTCTGAGAAATTGGGCTGTGATCCATCCTTAGCTGGCCAGGTAGCTGCTGGGAATGAGTAGGAGGACTAGATATGAGTTTTTAAAGGGCCACATGGACTAACTGAAGCTGCCAAGAGAGAAAGTCCTGCCAAAAAAACACCTGGGGGACAGGGATTAGAAAGTCCTGCCAAAAAAACACCTGGGGGACAGGCAAATAATCAAAACTGTAAAGGTCATATCCACAAATGTGGAGAGCTGGCCATAAAATTATAAAGATACATTTTAATGTGCTGGATACATGAACTATGTATTACAGGTTATATAACAAACAATACAACAAATTAGCTATGTCTTACTATTGTTCAATATCCCTAGTTAGAATATTGTTTGAGGAAATGTAAAAGAAGACCATGGGTATACCAGCAGAGCAAACTTGTGCTTTTAATCCTTGGCACTTTTGCTGACTTGCCGCCTACTGGATCTGATTATGACTTTGGCTGTCTTTATGCTTGAACTTGCCTCATCCCTCTTAAAGCAGCCTTCTGCACACCAGAGTTCTACCTAGAAGAAGAAGTTCAAGATTTCTTCTACCAGCAGAAAAATGATGTTTTACACAGGTACTAAACAGATTAATCTCATGCATGGCTCAGATCAATTTTTTAAAAAAAGAGTTTTACCTCTCTACCCCGGTTCCAGGCAATACACTACTGTATTTCTGTGGCTGAAAAATATTGTGATAATTACTTCAGGATATCTGTTCTTTGTGTGCGTGAGTGTGCACGTGCGCTTGTAACTTAGAACTTTCAGAGTTTTTCTTCTTGAGTGCTACAGATTGAAAGAGGGTGGAAAAACACCATTTAGTTCCAGACATGCTGACCATTTGAGACATAGAGGTTTTTCCCTCCAAACTCAAAACAAGCTCTTCAGATTATTTAGCAAAGAACTGCTATAGGAATAGGATGAGAGTTTATGAAAAGCTTCTTAATTAAGGTCAGCAGTTTGTTGACTTTCAAATTGTCCTAATAAGAACCAGAATCACAGCTGTGCTTGCCAGGAGAACATGAGGACACTTTTAAACTCCCACCCATCCGTCCAGATGCATTCTCATGTTAATATTTTCCCATTTGCTTTTCAAATCCCACTTGCACTGTTTTTATTATGTTGGTGTTTCAACATATTTGTGTCATTAAGCTATATTAAGAGTTTTGCTTTCAACCATTATTCTTAAGGGCTTGGCATCGGGTGACAGCGTATCTTTTGTTCCAGCCTTCCCAATCATATAATAGCTATTTCCTGAAACTTGCATGGTGGGCCTATCTTCTGTCACTCAACAGTGAAAAATATTTTAAAGCAATCTTTTTTCTTCAGAAATGAGTCAGTGGTTTGGGACTGGTCTTCAGTGCACATCTCCACCTCCTCTCCAACTGAAGCACAAAGTTTTGTGTCTTTCCACAGGGAACAGCTTACAGAAAGGTCAGATCCAATTGTTTTGTTTTTTAATTTATGTTTCTGGAAATTAGACAGTTCCATCAAGGTGCTTCAGGCAGTAACAAAACAAATGTACTCCAGAGATACCCAGAAGGGAAGCTTAAAGAAAATTTATGCTAGGTGTATATACTGGAACTGCTGACACCAACATCGTTTACCAACATTATCTTTAAATTTAAGAAGTTAGCATTAACTTTGTCTTATAACTGTCCAACACCTGCTTCTTCCTATTTCCCCTTCCCTCGCCTGCTGTAGTAAGCAGAACAAAAACTACAGATGTATTGTTCATGACACAGGGAATGCAATAGTGGATGAAATAGTGGGTGAAATTCTAAAATGCCAGAGGCATCTCATTCTACATTCCTCCAACAAGTTTAAAGTGATAGAGAAGAACCGGGTTGCAATACAAAATCCTGCACTCACCATAGTAGTTCTGATTCTCTTTGTTTTATTTATTATTAAAATATTTATATCTTGCCCTACATTTGAGGATTTCAAAGCAGCCTACCTTAAAATAAATTTAGGACAACACAAAAACATCATTTTAAAAGACTAAAAATTAAATTAAATAATTTCACTTAAAACTTGTCAAAAACCAATCTAACATAATGTTAACCGTAGCATATGAGTAAATTGGATAAAATCAGTCCAGTCCTAAATGCTATATCAGAAAACCATATTTTGACTTGGCATCAAAGAGACACTACCATTGGTGCCAACAGGACCTCTGTGGAGAGAGCAAAGAAGAACCTCTCCCAAGTCTACCCATCATATATTGCCCCCCACTGGCGGGACACAGAGTAGAACCCTTACAACAGACCTCAGGTCTCAGATAGGCACATACAAGCAGAGGCCCTCTCTGAAGTACTAAGGTGCTAATCCATTACAGTTTATTTAAAGGTCATCTTTGAATTCTGACTGGAAGCACATTGGGAGCCAACACAAATCTAGTGACAGGTAGCACAGTGTAGTGGTTTAAGCATTCAATCCCCACTCGGCCGCAGAAACTAACTGGGTGACCTCAGGCAATTCATATTCCCTCCACTACAGGGACAGGCAAAGGCAAGTGCTGCCGAACAAATCTTGCCAAGAAAACCACGTGACAGGTTCACCTTAGGGTTGCTATAAGCTGGAAATGACTTGAAGGCACACAAAAACAAGAACAACAACAACAGTGTTCCAGTCAGCAGCTGTACTATCAGCTATTTCCCAGTTGTCTTCAAGGGCAGCCCCACATACAGTGCACTTCAGTAGCCTAATCTGGAAATTATCAATACATGGACTACTGCGGCTCAGATAACCCTTTCTGGGAAAGGCCATAGTTGGTGGACCAGTCAAAGCTCCAACCCTCAGAATCCACCTGGGTTCGGAGATGAAGATGGGTCTGGAGATGAAGATGACTCCAAGAGAACTCTCAAGCTACACACTTGAATTTTCAGAGAGATTGCATTCACATCCAGGTCAGGCAGCTTACCCAATTCCCAAACCTAAGAATCACCAATCCACAGAGTCTCCACCTTAGTGGTCCTTATTCAGCCCATTACAGCTGTGTAGACTGTGCTAACTTTGATGGCAAGTAGACCTATGTCATCAGCATACCAATTAACACCTCACCCCAAAACTCCAAATGACCCCCCTAGCAGTTTCATACAGATACTGAATGGTATGGGATAGGAGATGGAACCCTGTAGCACAATGACCATGGGGCCAAGCAGGAGTCCTCCAATCAACTCTCTGAAAACAACCTCACAGATCTGCATGGAGCCACTGCAACACAATGCCTCGTACTCGCAACACCCAGTGACCACAGTCCAGTGGGATACCATGATCAATGGTATCAAAATCTCCTGGGAGATCCAGAAAGATCAAGAGGGTAGCACTCTGCCATCTTTCCTGCAGAGCAGGTCAGGGCAACCAGGGCCATCCAGATACCATACCATGGCCTGAAACCAGACTGAAATGGCCTGAGATAATCTGTTTCAACCAAAAATATCTGAAGCTGCCCAGTCATAGTACAGTCAAACATCTCGTCCAAATAGGAGATATTAGTGATAGAGCAGTAGTTTACATATGACTCTGGGTGCAGGGAGATCCTCTTCAGCAAAGAATGTACCACAGTCCCCTTCAAGGCAGCCAGCACCTTACTCTGACATAGTAGGCACTTACCATCCTTGCACCAATCAAATCAATCCATCTCTTCTAGATCTTACCAGTGAAGAAGAGCAAGGGTCAAGTTTACATGTGGTAGGCCAGACTGATTCAAGCATCCTGTCCATATCAGCAGGCTGCAACAACCAAAACTGATTACGAGAAAATTGAGTAGATGACATACCGAACACCTCACTAGACTCTGTAATAACCGTGGTCTCAAGTTCTGAATATATGTGAGAGAGTTTAGCAAGGGGCTCCACATTCAGTTGTGACTAACTATTTGTTGTCCCATCTGTGATGGATAACAGCAGAACTAGTGGAATCTGTATTTTCTAGCAATGCATCTGAAGAGCTATAGTCATTCTTACTAAGATTAATAAACAGTGCCACATTAACTCATAGGTCTAGGCTAACATACACTTTGCTCCTCTCTTATTTACATAGAAATTGCAATTTAATGCTTCAGTGGCATGCAGTTGTCCTCTCAATGCTATGCTGACTCTCCTCTTTTGGCCCAGAGGAAAGAATAAAGTGCCCTGCCCAAATCCTAAAATAGATTCCTAATGTCAAGCAAAGAGGTTGAGGCATTCCCATGAAAGCAAAAATGGATTGATGACTGGGGTGGCTCTGATAGGCATTGCCACGGAAAGGAATTACATAATATTTTATTTGCACTAACCAAAGGCCATGGCAAGAAAACAGGATGAAGTAAAATCTCTTCCTTGGACGAGGCTTCCAACTTGGCTGTTCAAGCTAGCAAAAATGAAAATGCTGCAACCACTGTGCTGAAATGGGATGAAATGGTGGCAGAATATTATGTTCACAGGAAAGGTTTTAGGGTTTCTAGTTGCTAAAAAGAAAAAAACAACAACCCACAATTATCTGCCCATCTTTAGGATTGCTTCCTGCTTGGCAGGCCACTCAGTGCCCACAGAGGAAGTAACCCTTGGCATCAAAATTGTGTCAATATTCCTAGCCCTGACCAGATTTTTCTTTAAACCAACTATTTTTCTTTCTAGATTCAGCAACAAACAGAAAACTGATACCACTCTATGGAAAAACTGCATGCCAAATTTGCTGGAGATTCCAATTTGCAGCTTCAGATACACAGTTACAAGAAAGTGATATATAATTGTTAAAATACTAACAACAAAATAAATTTTCTGAATGTGCATCCTAATATAAATGAAATGGCACCTTACATGTACACATGAGAACAGTAACAGCAGCTTGGACACTCACAAGGTTTTCCAAAGGATAACGAGACAGGGAGGGGGAAAACACACAAACAGACTAGTGAAGACTGAATGTTGGCTAGGGAAAACCCCAAGGAAGAGAAATGAAATGGAGTATCTTGCAGGAAGGCTTGGCCGGATGGCTGGAAGCCTGAACACCAACAATCTATAGTATAACATTTTCTTGCAAGTCCTATTTTCATTCTTTGTTTAATTTTTGCAATCATGATTAGTTTATAGATGTGACAAGAACATACACTTCGTGATCAGTTTTTCAGTGCTAATCCAAGACTATATCCGCATGGCATTGCTGTTGCGCAATGAGACATGTTGGCAGTGGTCCGCAAGCCATGCTTTCAAGTGATGTCATTGTGGTCATGCTGACAACGTGCCCCCACCCATCACAATCACAGGATATTTCATAAATAGAAAAAAAATCCATTAATGGCCCATGATTGTGCAACACTCTCGTTGCTGGTGGCCGTGCGGAACAGGCAGAGGAATGATATAGAAGCTTCCTTCTCCAGTGCAGCACAGGAAAGAGGCTGGCTGTGGAAGGAAAGTGTCTGTTGCTCGCACTCCCATCCACAGGGAGCCAGTCAGGTGCAAAGAGAGTGTTCATGTCACACTCCCATCCCAGCAAAGGTGCTGCTGGGATCATGACAGAAGGACAACAGAAGGAGGTACGGTGTAGAAATGGCCCAGGACACTTTGCTGACTGAAATGAACACAGAATGCCTACCCTCCACTAAGATCAACACTTTTGAAAGTATTTCTTCAATTTTGACTTATTTTGTTTTCATCTAAACCAGGAGTTAAGATCCAGCCAAAGAAACATGGTTGGATTCTAACTCCCACTACCCCTCACCACTGGCTATGCTGGCTACAGCTGCTGGAAGCTGCAGTCTGACAGTATCCAGAGGACTGCATGTGGTTTACTCCTGATCAAAACCTCTCTCTCTACCATGGTGTTAGCTCAGACATAGAATAACTTCTATAAAAGTCATTCAGCACCTATGGTTTACTTTCAGGAATGGCTGAGCACAGATTTATTTATTTTTTCCATGATGACAACACATGGTGGAAATGTTATATAGGCTGTAGTTTCTCCTCTTCCCAGAATGTTTCTTGGGGAGGGCTGATTAGCCCACCATCCCTGAGAAAAGCAAGTTTCATTTCTTAGACTTCAGCAGTGTGGAGATCCAGGGAGTGGCCGTACTTCCCATCTTTCCCTGTTTCTTCATAAACTGCATTCTGATTGGCTTATATTCTGATAAAACCCTCCTGGACCACATGATAATTGCATCGACAAAATTGGGTATGAGGATGGGAATCATACGTGCTGCCTTGAGATCCTTGGAGACTGAGTGGGATATATAATTGTAAATAATAATAACACTAATAAAATGTCCCATGTACAGGCTGTTGAATTCATTGAAATTTAATGATAGAGAACAACAAAAGCCCACATAAGACTTTAAACATCTGAGTATCTGTTGCACTACTGCAGAAAGCATTATAACTATATTAGGATGTAATATCTATAGGCCTGATTACATCCATATGATTAACTAATGTATTTTCCATGTTTTAAGATTGTTACCAAGCCACAGGCCAACTGGGTTCCTCCTTATACTGTTGAAATGCAAACCAGGAGTTTCCCTAGTATACTGGGGGAGAAGCAGGATCACTAGTTACACCAGGTATTTCTTTAGAGGGACAGTGGTGATGCAAATACAAGTATTTTACCAATTCTCAGTTGAGAAGCTGTTCAAAGACCAGAGACTGTCAGCAACTGCCTGAACAGACCTGCAGGCATTCTGCATATCCCACACTCTGTAATGACACTTAATTTTTAATCTAGCTAGTCGTTAAATAAATGCCATTGTCTCACTTTCAGGAAACAAAGGGAAAAACTTTCCACTTTGTAAGAGATTTTGCAAAGGGAATCCATTTACTCATTAGCTTACTGGCTTGTTCCTTGCTTGAGACTGTTCGGACAATATTTCAACAATTAAACAGTTTGAACAGTAAGTAAAAGAAAAGCACAGGCCTCACAAGCATCATCCTTCTGTTTCTTCCATCCTGATGGTTCTGCTTTTTGCATCAGAGCTCACCTTTGCCAATTTCCATATGTTTTTAGCTGAGAAGCAGCAGGCTGGACCCAACCACAAATGACACCACCTCTTTTTTTCCCATCATGTAAAATTCTCTAGCTTACTAAGGAAATGAATAGAGACACAATCCGGCCCTAAAGCATGGTGGGTTATGCTATGCAAGAGCACAACTGTCTAGTCACCGCACATAACTTGGACAAAATATTGTGGCTGACAGATTAAGGGGAGTAACCTTCCCAAGCTTTTTCACCATCTCCTCTGGTGGTGCACACAAAGACAATCTGTGGCAGAAGGACATTTCAAAATGGAGACGTGTACTTCCTTGGTTGTAAGACTGCATCTTGACATCTGGTAGGATCTAGAAAGGGGCCAACTGGGTCAGTTCACATTGCCACCCCATGTCCAACAACAACTGTGCTGCTGGAGGTGCTTGGGCTGTTGGCTTACAAAACACAAGGCTGCTCCTTTCTAATTGGTCTACCTTTCTAACCTCTTATTTGATTTATATCCCACCATTCTCCCAATATGGGACTCAAATGGGCTTACCATATAAGTTGAAACAAAACAGCTAAAACAGTATGTGGTACAAAAATTTAAAAAGTATTAAAAATCTATACAACTAAAATATTGCTTTAAGAAAGTAATGTAAAACAATCAAAAACACATAAAGCACTTATTTGCATACATGCACAACTTCTCCTACAAGACGTTAAGCCTAAATACAAGAATACTTCCGTTAATAAAGCCTCTGACAAATAAGCTCCTTTTTATAAAGTCTGCGCAGCTCCCTTTTCTTGCTTGCCCTCTGGTTTAACTGGAAGTTTCTCAATGTCAGCACTGGGAGGATGATAGAGGAGAAACACTTCTCAATGTCAGCACTGGGAGGATGATAGAGGAGAAACACTTGCTTTCAGCGTCTGATTGCAGCAGAGCATGCATAGTAAACAATGCAATAACGCTTTAACTTGGAAAGAACAGGATTCTACTCAAACTGATCTTATTGCAGTTGTGTGCACCTGGCTGATATAGGAAGGATAAACAGCAGCTTCCTCCAAATCCCTTGCAGAGCAGGTATGAACAGCAAAGTAGGGGGAACAAAGGAGAGCAGATAAGCCTATCTCACCAAATACCCCGCACAAAAAAAGGCAAAAAAAAAAGTTCTATATGTTAGGCCACCAGAACAGAAATAAATGTAAAGTGGAGCCTGATGAAAGAAAACAATCAGCCCTAGATGCATTTTGGAAGAAGTGGTTTTTAGAAGGTTGAAAACGATTTTATATACTTATGCAAATTTTACCTGACCTAGTTGTTTCATTTCACATGTGCATATTGTTAGCTTCGAATGCAAAGTTTGCTGAAAAATGTTGACATGCTCTTTATTTTTGTGGTGTGTCCTTACTCTTTCCACATTATTTCTACCTCTGGTACCAAAGTTTCTGTTGAAGAAGTAGTGCCCAGGAATAAATCTAGTTCATTAACTGAGGTATATCTGTAATGCTTTTCAACAAAACAGCAAGAGTTTATAAAATTAGTTCTTGGATGACAACTTTCAGAACCACACATTGGCTTGGGGATTCTGGGACTATTTGTCTAAGCAGGTAGTTTTTCCAGGCCTTGCTCACAACTACCAGAGCTACACAGAGTGCCTGTAACACAAGCACTCAATAACGCAGAGTCTCATCTCAGCATGCTGGCTTACTAAGGCCATTTCCGCACTACACTCTTATAGCGCGATTATTCCACTTTCAACATCCTATGGAATCCTGGGGTTTGCAGTTTTGGGAGGGGTCAGCAGGATTTCATAGGATGTTGAAAGTGGAATAATCGCGCTATAAGAGTGTAGTGTGGAAATGGCCCTAGACCCAAGTAAGAACAAGCTATGTTTATGAGCAAGTAGAAGGTAAGTAGCTGGATTTTTCCAAGGAGGACACTACATCCTGGTGCATTGTCACATAGCTGTCATAAATACGTCCAGGAATGAAAAGTTGTCACAGTTTTATTATCCTTGTGGGACTTGTCAACACCGTTGGTGGTATACAAGCTTCCTCCACTTCTCTAACAAGTTAGGGACCAAGGCACTGTCAGAAAATGAAATTGGTTGCAAAGGCAAAAGCCATGTACAGTACTGTAAGGAGCGTGAAGGACTTATGGAGGCTCACTTGGGACCGATCAACCACACCCTGCTTGCTAAGACTCTCAGTTGGCTTTGTGCCTTCCCTCCCTCAGCTCACTTTGCAAGCAGTGTACAGATGTGAGTGGTCCCAAGTGAGCCTCCATATGCAGGAAGAACTGATGAAAGAGTGGAACCCCTGTTGAACTAATGGAACTTGTCTTTAATTTGGAAGCATCAAAAGAGAGTGTTATCAGATAATGGGGCATCAAAAGGGAGGCATTTCTTGTATATCCTCTATTCAGATCTTAAATTCTCTTCCTCAGTCAGACCCAAGACACTAAATTGTGCTCTTTAGATATGACTTTTAATAGCTCACTACAAAACAGTTGACTAAACAAACAAACTCTCTTTATCACCAGTACTTCATCACAATCTATATGATTCCATTTATCTATACATGTACAACTTCAATTGTAGAGTGTTAATTTTAAACAATACTTTTGAGCAAAAAGACAACCAGCAACCAACCACCAACGTCTGATCCAACAAACATTTTGGGAAATGTTGGAGCTTAACTAACTAAATTCTGCAGTGAAAAAAATCCAGACTGTATCACAAAATGTTCCCAAAGAATCAAGAGAACTTCATTCATTCCATCCAAGAATGCATTTAAGCATTTATGTAACATAACACTCCAAACCTCATAAAAACTTCATGGTCAGCATGCCTGAGTGCAACCGTTCAAAATGTACATGTTTGGAATCTATGTTAAGAGAGGAGTTTATCCTTGTTTTCAGCAGGGCTAAACTTCATCTACTGTTCCATAAAACGCAACTCACACAAATCCAGCGGTGTCAAATTGAAACTCATTTCTGCTGTCAGACCCACTCCATCTTAAAAGCAAATGTCACACACAGAGACTAGAAAAGATGTTAGGAAAGCCATTAAACAAAACTACAGGAAGGTGAAACATTTTAAAATCTGGGTATTTCAAATTTGGAGATACAGAGATAACTTTGAACAAAAATACTGCTTGCACTATTAAAAGTGTTACCGAAGCATTTTGCAACATAACGGTAATGTCAGGCACTCAGGCACTATAATGCTTTCAAAAAAAAAAAAAAATCCAACACTGTCAATATCTAAAAATTATCAATATCTCACTATAAGGCAAGTAAAATGAAAAACTGTTTTTATTATTCTGAGACTGGAAATGTTACTTTTTAGATTACAGCTAGAATCCCCATCCAGCATGGGTTCACATGACAAAGTTCTTTTGGGACTTCTGTAACAGTTTCAGCAAGCTGGAATTAGGCTTCAGCCAGCATTTTGTCCTGGTATGATTGTTGATCTAGGACTCTGGGAAACAGAGTTTGCATCCCCACTCAGCCATGAAAACTCACAGTGGGCAAATCACACTTGCTGAGACTCAGAAGAAGCAAATGGGGAACCTCCTCTGCAGAAATCTTGCCAAGAAAACCTTACAACAGGATTGCTGTAAGTTGAGGTTAACTTGAAGGCACATAATAACAAAAAGTTAGGCAGTTTCTTGGTCACTTGTGGTGAGGAAACGTTACTGCCAGGTCATTAAGCAGATCATATTGCGACTTTGTGTAAGCACTGACTACAAAGAAAATCACAGCAGAATTCTGTGGCAGAAGATGCATAGAGAGAAGGTGGACCCACACACACTGTGACATCAGACCCACTTCTCCATGGTGTATCCTGTACGCTAGTTCTGATACATTACATTCAGCAATTTGAGCTGAAAGACAAGGGATTGTCCTTTGTGTTATGGGGAAATTGGTATCATTCAGACTTTATTAAAGCTACTGAAAGAGTCTCTGCCAATAAACAAACAGAAAAGCGAGAAAGATCATAAACAGATTTGTATTATTAAAAACAAAAAAGACATCCATGTTCATTTACTAGTAAATAGTTACCATGAAATGGTTTCCTATGAAAAGGTTTGTGCATACTGGTCTTTGAGTTATCCTTAGACTGTTTTGTATTAATTTCTGCAGTGTAACATTTGAATTTGTGTATTTATTTATTTATTGGCAGAGACTCCTTCTTCTTCTTCTAGGGGTAGTACCTTGCTAATACAATTCAGGAAAGGAGTAAAGACTGAAACACAGTGCTCTCCATATCAGCAGACTTCTGCCAACTGAAGATGACCATCAGGAAACAACTAATTAAAGAGCTGCTGGCAAGGACAAAGTTAAGCCATTTTAAACCATACCAAACAGTGAGACCTTTACTAAATGTATCCATTGATTAGTTGTTTCCACAATAAGTCTGTCTACCAGTTGTACTAAAATAAGGGCTTATTTTCTAATTATTATAATTAACTAGAGAAAGCACTTAAGTTTCCCATGGGCAGGAGTAGCCATTTGGTTGATGCAATAATCCATTCAAGTACAGTTAGATAGCTTTTGGAACTGGACACAGAGTTTTCAACCCATCTGGATGAGGCCAGAGCAACTGGGACCTCCTAGCTCTGCAAACTACCCCACTGCATACCTAGAATGCAACCTGGCAGAGGAAGCTGCCCACTTCCTGCCTATGGAACGTGGGGCTGCCCCAGAACGTGATGGGGGTAGCCCTATAACCAGAACTTTAAAAAGTTGCTTTTTCAGACTACATTCCTAGACTCCCCCTTCCCAGTCTAGCACTGGCCAGTTTTGTCCCTTGGACTATCAGCTATCCTCTACCCCCAGGTTGAAAATGTATCAGTGGTGAAGCTTGTGCTCATTAGGGATCTGTTCCACCTGGCCAATGAAAGTGGCACTGCAGGCTTCAAAATAAAACGTACTACTAACAGTAATTAACAGTAATTAACTTGGCGGTAACTGGGTAGTAGTTTGAGCATTAGAGTACAACCATGGAGAGCAGGTTTCATTTCCCTGCTTGGCCATGGAAACTCCACTAGGTGACCCTTGGGTACAGTACACACAGTCAGCCCCAGAAAACCCAGTGACCGTTTTACCTTAGGGTTTCCATAAGTTACAAATGATTTTTACGCACACAACAACAACAACAACAACAACAACAAATAATAGCAACAACAAAAATGTGATTCTTAAAAAAAACAAATAACCCCAGATACATACTCCTGGGGTTCTTTTAGTATGCATGACCAGAGAAAAACAAACCAATTTTTATATCTTTGTTATGTCATAGTAAGAAATGTTTACAGATCTATTTCATTTGGGTTTGTATCATTCTAATACATACAAAGCCCACTTTTCTTTAAATGCTCATCTAACTTCCTGGACTCTAGTTAAATTCAATAATTTTACCATGTAAGCCATATACATTTCAACTCAATTGGACAAAAATATTTTTCCAGTCATTAGTGCACATTCATGCAGCTGTTAATAAATGTACAATTATTTCTAAGTCTTCTGATTCCACTACTCCTTTTACATAACATGCTATTATTAATAAATCCAATAGCAAAACATAAGTTATTGTAATTTCAACTTCTTCCAAAACAGATATATATTTTTTCTTAATAATTTCTTATTAATAACCAAAATACGTGATAAATATCTGCGTCTGTCACCCCACATTTCCAGCAACCATCAGTAACTCCTTGGTAGATTTGATTCAGCCTCCATGGAGTCAGATATTATCTACACTGTAATTTATAAAAGCTTTCTCATAGTTCTGGCACAACTTAATCAAAGGTATATGTTTCCAAATGCATTTGCAACTATCTAACAATATATCTTTCTGAAAATCAGTGTCTCACTGTGTGTGTGAATACACATCATTCTTTAAACAGCAACCTGTTTCAGTTTTACCAGGAACCCACAGCTGGGCTTGAAGCAGTATGCCCATATTGTGCCAGAACTTAAAATGACCCATCAACATTTCTGAGAAAGAATCACAAGACAGATGGATCACAGTGGCCCTGAATATAAGTAACCCCTTTGTATGTCAGTCAGAACAGCCCAAAATATAGCTGCTTCCTTAAGATTAGTTATACTTCTAGGGGTTCCCAGCAGCTCCTTTCATTATTCATTAACATTACTACCTGTTTAAATTTATTTTAATAGACTGTTAGGGCAAGCCACTCTCCATTATTACAGATGCTTTTAAAGTTGCCACACTGTGAGCAGGAAGCATCTAATGAAATATAGCTTTTAGCAGCACATCTTAATCCAACTAAGAAAATGAAGACCATTCAGACTCAAGCAATGCAACAGCAAAACCTGGTCATGTGCAAAGGTATTTGAGAATATCCTTTTGGGGCAGTGAGGGAACAAAAATATAGAGAGTTGTTACCATCTAAGTTCTTTGTCATCTGCCTTCTTCCTTTCCTGAGTTTTAAGAGGAAAATAGTTTCTGCGGCTTGTTGAAATCAAAAGGGAAGAAGCTTTTTTTCTCTGTGTTTACCATGTGAATCATCGTAAGTATTTTTGGTTTCAACCACCGTTAGAGTCCTCTGTATTTAGTCTCACTAATGTTAGGAGGATGTATCATCAAGGAATCTCTCTGCATTGTTTATTTAGACTTAATGTGTGATACTGCTAGCATCACCACCATTCTGTGAGCATTCCAACAGATGTTTAGAGGCAAGTCTAGAAAGTAGGCCATGTAATGCAAAATGCAGAACTCCTAACCCTCTGCCAGTTACAGGTTTCATAACAATTACTAGCAGTTTTCATTCAAAGAAACCCACATTCAACTTACAGCAAGTATTTTACAAGAGTAGATTTTAGTTTAAATGGAGGTCCCATGTGTGGGGCAGAAAATGTGAAGCATAAGTACATTAATAAATTAAAAGGACAGACATTTTTCAGTATTTCTCCTTAGCACACCTTTGTGGAGAACAATTAGCATGGCACTTGATACACCTCATTCACGAAGTTGCCGCCTTGGAACCACACAGGGTCACACATTCAGCAGGGCAAAGCAACTTGCTTCAAATGGCAAGAAATGATACCAGGGAGACCTTTTGTCAGGTCTTGGCCTAAAGGAAAGTGAACATTGGGCTTCACTTTAGAGAAAATGCATTTGATCAGTATGCCAACCCCAACACTAGGTGCATCCCCCAAAGCAGTGGAAGATGGGGACTGCAATAGCTTCTCCATCCCACATCTTCTTCAAACTAGTAATCCACTGCTCTCCCACCCGCTCTCAAATCCAGATATGCTAAGAAACAGATGGGAGGGGAGCAAATGACAAGACAGGGAAAGATCCAAACAAAAGGAGGTTTGCAGATTCACTTCCCTCTGCACCACAGCAATTAAGAGTATCCATCTCCTGTCCAGAATGCAAGGTGACAAAATACTCACAATTTATAAAGATTTCACCTTTCATCTGGTTCATAATTTATCTGGAACTTTTAACCTTAATTCTAATTTGCAATCTTCAGCAAGGATGACTTCAAGTCACTTTGGCAAAACAAGTCACTTACTGTCATTTCCATTTCATAGACTGGAAAAGAGGGGTGTTTACTTCTTCACAACCATCCATAACTACGCCATGTCTTGGAACACTTCCATGTGATTCATAATCTATGGATGTTTGGACTAGAAACTCACTGATAATGTATTTGGAACTATTTAAGCACAATTGTGAGAACTCTTCCCAAGGTAAAACACTGCGGAACATCCCACCCTACCTAACTAAGAAAAAATTCAACTTTCGATGGATCTCCTGAATGCTTAGCTGTCAGTAACAGATGACAGATGATATATTCTTAATATATGCCATTACAGATTATATACTGTTAGTATATTATGCTGCAGCCATTATTGGAATTCCTGATGCTCCCCCCGCCCCGCCACCGCCACTTCACCTCTACTGTCTGTATCTGTTTAGAACAGAGAAATAGGAAATAACTTGCCTCTGCCAGTAACCCTTTAAGCAGAAAACAGTCAGGATGCTGAAACAAGCAGCCATAAAGATTACAAATGTGTTTAATGTCACATGCACAACACAGCATTCAGTTTCAAACGCTTATCAATGATTGCAAATCAGGTGGAAAGAAACCAGCTTTGGTTTGGGATTATGTCCTCAAATTTCAGCTGTGACATCTGCTTTCAGACTCCACAAATGTTTGCTTTGTAGAAGACAGGGAAATTAAATGGACTGTTGCCACAAATGCAGATTTCATGAGGACAAAAAAAAGGCTAAGGTTTTCAATGACTTTTGCACTGTAAGATTAGTGTAAATTTATCTTTAATTTTTGGCAAAACAGTAATTTCCAGATTATGAGCTCTTTATCGGAAAATTAGTTGCTCATTTGGCAAAAAGCACATACTATACATCTAACTATATAGGGTGCTCCCCAAAAAAAATCTAACCATCACAAGGTCTTTCATTTTACATTATTTTAAAATGGTCATAATCTGCAAATCTGGTTATAATCTGCAAATTCTCCCTAAGCATTATCAGTTTTTCTAGGCAGAAAACATTTACTCCATAGCGCTATATGGTTGCTTATAAGTTATATCTGACTGACCTAAGTATGACGTAGGACAAGTGGTTTCAGCGCTGGACTACAACCCTGGCAACAGGGTCTGATACCTCATTCAGCCATGGAAACCCACTGGGTGACCTTGGGCGCATTACACACGCATCCCAGAAAGCCTGTGATAAATTTCCCCTAGGGTCGCCATAAGTCGGAAGCAACTTGAAGGCATATGACAACAACAATGCATGCACAACCTAATACAGGTCATCTTCAGAGAACAAATTTCTTTAACCACCAGCAGCAAGTGAAACGGTGGGTTTCAAGAGACAGTCATACTTATCACATATCAAAGTTCTGTCAAGTCTAAATCTGAAATTTATTTAGAACCCCTGTTTCAGTCAGGGAGAAACAGAATCATGAGGATACGTGGATGGGAGAGGTTAAATGTGATTAGAAAAACACAACGTTATACATATCAGACAGAAAAGCAGAAAGCTGGTTTGTATTAAGTTCTCACAATAATAGTTGCCCCCATGTTCTTAGTGAATTCTATCCTACATAGCTTTTACCTGATATGCCAACATGAAACATTACCAGGTTTTGTTTTCTTATTTCTCACAGTGGCAAAGCTTTGAATGCTTTTAACATTTATACACCAGCATGACATTAGATAATTGAAGACTTTTATTATTTTTCTCTTGGTAGTAGTGTAAGCTAGTTACAGCCCAGTTGTAGAAGATTTAATCAAAAGAAGGAGCCACTGAGGACAACAGGGTTTATTCCCAATTATGTGTGTTGTATATAGCCTAGGGTTCAGTCTCACAAACAATTAAATTACTTGAGTCTCATTGGCAGGGGCAGTTAAATAGCCTGTTTGTAGCACTTGGACACAAAGATTTCTGGTGACTCAAGTTTTAAGCAATATAGGTACACAGAGCCTTTTGCCCAATTAGGTATTTTAAGCTCTGTAAATCAATACAATTTATTTTAAGGTCATATTCAAGGTCACCAGAAACTAGCTAAGAGTTTATCAGTATATATCTGAGGAGTAGGCACAAGTCAGTGATACCATATGCTATTTTGTGGGTCATTCCATCCACTCACAACATGCTATGCACAGTTTCACAAGATTGTTCCACAAGCGCTTTGTGTTTTCTGAAACCACTATGTCTGAAAACTGTTGTGGTTCATATAGACAAGCAATATAAGAATGCAGAATAAGGTTTCTCATACCAGCAAAGAAACTGAACTTTCTCCAAGGCACCAACTACCTGACTATTAGTGTTCCCAACAGAACCAAGAAGAAGGGAGAAATATTACTTAAATCAAGTCATTATTCTGATCATGATTCTTGCCACTGAAGAGAACGATATTTTGTTCAACTAAGTGGTTATGTGGGAAGCACTATGAAAAGCTACCTCTGAAAGGGATTTCACTCCCATTTCATTGGATCTAAGACTTTAACTACCGCTAGGACAATGAATGTGACCTGGGATACCTGAAGCCAAGTGCCACATCTCCACGAACTCTGAAATGTATGGGAACCAGAAACCAAGGAATCAGAAAGCATGTGAGGAGTTAGATGAACTGCTGTCCTTATTCTGGCCAAAGTGCCATATTAGCAAACCCTTGCACTGTCAAATAATTCATCTTTTTTGTGTAAGTAAAGACTAGTGTTTGAGCTCTCAATGTTTATTTAAATACAAATGTCTGAAGGTAAACATTCAGTGATAACTAAGACCACAACAGTGCTATCAAAATTTGCTATATTTATCAAAGGCGCATGAGATGTCAGCCTTACTGTAAGTTTACACTTAATACCAGAAGGATTCTGCACAAAAAGGCAGCAAACAAATTTGTAGTAACATAAAGACTAACAAATTTTATATGGCATCAGCTTTCATAGACTATAGTCTATTCCCATCAGATGGGCTGCATTTCATGAAAGCTTGTGCCAATAAAAGCTGATCATCTTTAAGCTGCCACAAGATTCCTTTTGTTTGTTTCACTCTTACAGGCCACCACCACCTGAAAAGTGGACTAAAAGAAAGAAAAACTGACACATTTGTTGGGATGGGTACCTGTGGGTCCCAGTAGAATTAAATCATTAAAGAACTGCAGCCATAAAACCTGACCATCTAGCTTATTTTCTAGCCTTCTCCTCTCTAGCCCCATATTTATACATCACATTTAAGCTTTCAAAATCTCCTCCACTGCCATGTAAATAAAACCTCTTTGATCCATACTTCAGTTCAGTTATTATTGGCTCCAGTGAAACAGTAGGAAGGTGGTCTCAAGTGTTCAGCTCTGCGTGCTTCCAGCTGCATAATGAACTGAGCTGTGTACTTTAGGTTATATGACTGAAGCAATCAGTTGCTGATGGCCATGCCTATTGTGGTAACTGACACCACAGCCCTAAGCACAAGTACTTGGAAGTAAATCCAGTTAATTTCCAATGAAACTTACTTCTAAGGATTTCAGAGGGTCAGTAAAATAGTATCTTTATTGGGACAAACCAACCGTCATCATGCAGGCATGAACATGAGCTGGTCCTAATAAAGGTGGTATTTGAAGATAAGTGGGTAGCTTACTGACCCTATGGATTTGGTTATACAGGAACAACGTGGCAGTCCAGTTTTTATTTCCAAGGATTTTTCCATCCAAGCTCTAGTTAGATTTGAGAAGTGAACAGGAATATGACACTGGGATGCTAGTGTAAGAAGTCACACCAACGAAATTAATGAGGTAAGTTTGTGGTGCCCATGCTTGGTGAATAACTGGAATATCTACAAACTCCATGTGATCCATCACAAAAGGGGGGAAAAAAGAGTCTTTGGCACCTCAAAAACACTACACAGTAGGATAGAGCACAGCTCAATAGCTGCATGAGCCATTATCTCCTACTGGCAAAAAACACTGTATGCACACAAAAAGGTTAGGGTTTTTTAAAGTGTAAATTCTATTTCTTAAATGTGTTTCTGTGTTTTTGATCTGTTTTCCTTACCGTTAAGTGTGTGTGTGTTTAAAAGAAACTATCCTTGTGTACAGAAGCGGACAGGTTTCTGCATCCATTTCAAGTACCCACCAGTGCATGAGAGTATGCCACAGTGAATCAATTAAGGTGTCACCAGACTCTTCTGCTTTGACAGAAAGAAACATCTACATGAAACCAGACCTCTTCCATTTGTGTATGGCTATATGGCTGGTTTCATAAACCCAGCATTCATAAATGCTGAAGGCAAACTGATTGCGTTTCAGATAGAATAACAACTCCTTTTTCTGTTCTGGTCTACCAACAAGCCACAAAAGAACTAAAGGACCAGCCATCAAGTGTTTGCCCTGTGCTCGATTTCTTTAGAGCCAGCAGGAGCCGAAATTCCCTGAAGGCACCAGATCCCATCTGATCTTCGAAGTTAAGTAGGGTTAGGTCCGCTTAGCACTTGTATGCTCCAGGTGCTGTAGGCTATATTTCAGAGGAAGGCAAAGGCAAACCCGCTCTGAATATTCCTTGCCCAAGAAACACCCTATGGAATTCAGGGGGCTGCCACAAAGCCAGCGAAGCAATGAAGGTGCATGCACAACTCACTTGGCCCCAAGTCTCAACAGAACTACGAGGAACCTTGTGTACACAACAGTGCGCATGGAAGGCCACCTATGGAGACTGCAGAAGGTGCCCTCCTCCCAATTTTGTTCTGGATGATGGAGCGGACTTTAGAGACACACTCCCCCGCCCTCTCTCCAGGCACCCTAAACGTCCCCTGTAATAAACCCAACTTCGGGCACCCTGAAAAATCCGCAAACCCCACCAACCGTGTGGCCGTGGGAAGGTGCCCACGCGAACAGGCCGGCATCGGGGGCGCTGAGGCACTCGTGGGAGCATCGCGGGGCAAAAGGCTCCCCGCGTTCTTGCCCCAGGCGTGTGGCTCGCCCTCCTCTCCTCTCTCACCCCTCCTTAACATTTACACACCATGGCTAAGCCGCTGGGCAAGTTTTCCAAAAACACAAAGGCTCTTTATGAGACGCGCTGCCTCCCTTTCTCCTCCCGGAGGGCTTCGGGCTCTGTCCCTCGCCAGGAAGGGAGAGGAGCAGCCTGCTGTCGCCCCACGGCTAAGAACCCCCCCCCAGCGCATCTCAGGGGCCAGGATCCGGCTACCGGACGCCGGGGCAAGGCTGAACCAGCCACCCGCCGCCGCTTTCCCTTCTCCCCGTGGCCGGCCGTGCCTCTGCCCCGCGGGGATGAGGGGCGGGGGGGTCCGCCTAGGCGACCTGGCGGGCGATGGAGTCGGGGCCGCCGCCCCCCGCTCAGCCCCCCTCCCCCTCCCGCGGTACTCACAGCCTCTCCGCGTTCCTGGGGATGCCCCGAGGCACCGTTTTGAGTCCCAGTCCGTGGCAATCCACGTTGGATCCGGAGCAGGTACATTTACTGGGGCATCCCCGCGCAGGCGGCCCCAGGGCGACGCTCCACAAGCCCAGGAGGAGCCAGAGGCGCCCCGCTTTCTTCCGCCCCGCGGCCGGCATGCTCGCCTTCCCGCCTCGGGAGTGGGACGCTTCGGCAGCGGGAAGGAGCCCGAACGCCCGCCTCGGCTCCCAGGAGCCACCCCCGGCGCGGACGCCGCCCGCAACGCCCTCAGCAGCGGCACCGCGGCGAGCCCGGCGCCAAGGCAGGCATCGCTTCCCCGAGGTCTCCGGGGCGGTCTCCGCTTTGCGCCTCAGCGCCCCCCCCCGCCGAGCAGGCTCCGGGGCACCGGCCCGATCCGTCCCGTCCGGCTCCTCGCGGCCCCGGGCGCCACCTGCCCCGCGGCTCCCGGTCTCTCCAGGTGAGCGGCGTCGGGGGCAAAAGGCGGGCGGCGGGCGGGCGGGCGGCGGGGGCGGCTCAGCGGCCCCGGCGGAGCTCACTCGGCCAAGCGGACCCTCCTCGGGCAGCCCGGCATGGCCTCGGGAGGCGAAGGCGAAACCCTGAGCCCGCGATCGGCCCCGCGGAGGCTGCGGAAAAGCCCCGGGCGCTCGCCGCCGCCGGCCGCCTCTCCATGGACTGGGCAAGGCGAAGCGGGCGGCCGACGCCGGGGCCGCCCCCTCCCCTCCCCTCCCCTCCCCAAAATAACACCTTCGGCGCCGATTGGCGGCCGCGCCGTTGACGTCACCAAACTTTGGAACTCTGGCAGGGAAGGTAGGGCGAAAAGTTTTGGGAGCGCGGCGGGCAGCAGAGGCGGCGGCGGGGCTGGAGGGGAGCGCGGGGGGACCCGCCTGGGCGCAAAAGAGCGCCGGCCCCCCCGCCAGAGCGGCTTCGGAAACGGATTGAAAAATAAATAGCCTTGGAGGGCGCTAAGGATTCGGACGTTTAATCACCGGTTAAAACAAGGAAGCCACAGCAGGGCAGGGTGTCTTGGAGGCTCCCATGCTTGGGGCTGCCCCAAATCCAAGTCGACTTGACAGTAAGTAACAACAAAAAAGGCTAATAATAATAATAATAATAATAATAATAATAATAATAATAATAATAAAATTTATTTGTATCCCGCCTCTCCACATGGATCCAGGCGGCAACAACATGAAATCCATTATACATTAAAAGACATTAAAAACATGCCCAATCCTCCCCACCCACCAACCCACCTAAACCAACCCCTTAAAATACACAGCAATTAACAATCCATCAATTACTATTAGCAGAGCAGCAAGGCAATAGGTGGGAAGCGATGGAAATGCTAGTCTGGGAAGGCCTGTCAGAAGAGATCGGCGAAAGGGTGCCTCTGAGCATGAACGGAGTGTCATTCTCTGACAGCTAGCCTGTCTAATCATGGCCACTCTTCACACATCTATGGGCGTCTGGCTTGATTTGAACCTCTCCACATCCCCTGGTAGAAAGGAACACTGACTGGTTCACTAGGCCTCCCTGCCCTTCCCCGCTCACAGGCCTGGGGTAAGGGCTTCTTTCTTTGCAAAGCTTTCCTTGGTCCTGTTTGTTATTTTTATTATGAAAAATAGCAATAAAGATAAAAATAAAGGACCCCTAGTAAAAAGGCCCTTCTGCAACTAATTAATCATAAAAGGACTATTTAAATGAAAAAGGGTATTTACTTGCTGGTGAAAGGGAAGCAAAGAAGTGGTCAGCCTAGGCTCCCATGGTGGGCGGGAGGAGGGAAGGGTCTCCATAGCTGATTCACTGGATCCCAGCCACCAAAAAGTAACACATGGACAGAGTCCTCATACCTTTTTTGTCTCAGTACCTCAGCCAGAGAAGTATATTTCTGATGTTTATGTTCTCTGACCTCTTTCATGGCTGGTCTTCTGTTCTCAAAGGGGACTGTTGTGTTCACAATAGTATCTTCTTCTGGCTTTTGTTTATGATGACTATATCTGGTCTCAGCTGGCTACCTGTCTGGGACATAGGTTGATTCAAGGAACTGATGCCCACTGAGGCTGGGATGGCTTTGGCCAGTTGGTTCCATCATCAGGCTGATGTTCCAGCCTGTTATGGGTGGGGGACAATTACAGAGCACATGGGGAAGTATCTCATTTGGGTGGCCACAGCAACAACATGCTTGTCATTGTTGCCAGGTTTAACAGCACCATTAGGAGGCACAACATTAGAAGTGAGTATAATGAACAAATCACCAGTCAGCAAATTGGGTCAGGTCTCTGTGTGATCTAAAATAGTTACTCAGGTCCCATTGTGACATTTCCCTGATCAGATTTGCTCAGAAAAGTGGTGGTGTATCTCTCCCTTAGGAGTTCTTTCAAGAAACTTTCTAAAAAGTGCCTTGATTTGTGGGTAAAAGTTTGTACATCTGAAAGGTTCCCTTTGGTAGTGATAAGCTGTGGAAACAACCATGGAGAAGGTCCTCTCATGTACCCTCACCTGGTGGGCCTGTGACAGTAGTGGGACCAACAGAAAGCCCTACTTTTGGTGATTTTAAGACTTGGGCCTATAGGGAGATACAGTTTTCAGATGGTCTGACATAAATTATCCTCTTAATAGTAATCAGAAAGAACCTGAGAAAACTGATACTGAATATACTTACAGGGTTGCCTTTCAACAAAGACCAGTCTCCTAACCTTTCCCTCTAAGTCTACCTCTTATTCTGGCCCTTTCCACACGGCATTTGCCATGCAAAAGGGCGTCTGGAGTGTCGTGTGATTGTGAGGAGTGATCTGCACAACGCACTCACAATCGCGTGATGCTCCAGGGGCCGGCAGGCACTGATTGTGCACCTTTTCATTTTCAGCTGGAAGCCGAAAATGGTGCACAATCACACGTTGCATCCGGGCCCCGCATGCACTTACCTGGTGTGCGGAGCCTCTGGAGTCATGCCGGTCGAGCTTCCTGCCCCAGCACAGCCTGGGAAACTCCCAGAAGGAAGAGGTGGGGCTCTCGTGCAAGCAGGCAGCTCGTGCGGAGCTGAAGCAGCAGGGACGCAAGAGCCTCCCGCTGGAAGCTGCTCGCACAATCCCCACATCCCACTGCCGGAAAAAGATAAAGTGCAGAAAGGGCCTCTGTTTGGCACAGGCACAAATTAGCTGGATGAGCCACATAAACTATGTAACACATTTCAGTACTGAGACCACCTCTGTGGTCAGAGAGATTGAATAACCTTTCTCCATAGTTAATAAAAAAAGGGCCTTAGATTCTGTTAGAGTTTACAGTTATACACTTTGGTAGGACTAGAAAAGAATAATGTCTCTGAGCACAGCCAGGGTGTTTTAGTAGATTGGTGTAAGGTGACATTTGAAAGTGTGATCTGCTAAACTCGTTCACTTCTACAGAAAAGCCGTCATTTCTGCTGCAGTCTGATCCCAGGCATGTTTCCTTCAATGCCTGCTGATCAAAACTGTTCCTTTGTCAAGGAAGATAATTAGATGGTTCTATCTTCCTCTCTCCTGTTGAATCTTACTTCAAAAGCATCAATGGGACAGTATCTTCTGCTGTTCCTGAGAGCAGTAAGGCTGACTGAGGGACTCTGGGAGTCATAGTCCTAAAATGTAGCTTTTGCTAAGTATAATTAAGCATCCCTGTTGTTTGTTGTTTTTGTTTTGTTTTTAGTTGGGCTCAGGTATACCTGCAGAAGAAAAGGTAAGGTGTTTGGTGAGCCATTATGCTTTAGGCTTGCTCCTTTATTTGTAAGGTAGAGGGAAATAATAGTAATTATATTTATTAAAATATATCCAGCTTTATAGCCAAAGGTCTCAGGATAGCTTACAATGTAATCAGTTTAAACCCATATTAAATGCAAAACCATGAAAGATTTACAGTCTGAACCATATTCAATTATCTAACAAGTTAGAACAAGTTAAAACCATGTACATGTACAAATTGGATGAAATCATTAAAAGCCAAAGGCTTTAATAAAAAACTGTGTCTTAACTTGGTGCCAAAATGAAGCCATAATTGGCACCAATTTGGGCTGTAAGCACTCTAAAACAAGGCAGACAGTAGTAGGCAGTAGTAGTATTAATCGTCCTTACAAGGCCGCTGTGGGGATAACTGAAGCACTTGTCACTGTGGGCAGCCCTTCATCTGGATGTCTGGGAGTTTGGAGGCCTTAAAAATGAACATACTACAGCTCATAGCTTTTCTTTTTTTCACAAATTTTGGGTTTCCTTTTTAAAATATATATTTCAAGTAAAAACAACCCCCCCTCCGTCCCCAAGGAGGTAGCAGTGTTTATAACTGTTTGACCATTCTTTTCATGTCAGAAAGCCATCTCCCAGTTTTCAGAAATCAGCTGCCTTGGTTCTGGAAATCTTAGGAAACCCTGAAAAGGCACCCCCGACACACACACACACACACACACACACACACACCACTTTGGTTACTACAGTAGTAAGACTTACACACTTCGCTACTTACCTGGCACCATTTTCTCGTTGTTTACATTTGGTGTTGATGCCTGCAAATCTTGCATTCCTGGTTCTTTGAACTGTGATTTTTTGGGTAGACTAGTGGTTTAGTTTAGTTTAAGAAACAAACATGACTGTCCCTACCATACATCAGAGTAAGGCCGCTGGTGCCACATCAGACAGCAGATGCTGAGTTGGGGCAGTAGAGGCAGAGCTTTGTTCTACTTGAGACCACCAATCATTCTACTTTGTTTGGACAAACATGTTGGGTACATGTTCCACACAACTTTATCTGTGGCCACTAAGGGGGTACAGGATGTTGTCTTCCTGAAACAGTGCACAGTGCAAGATAAAAGTTCCAAGTGTCAAAGGAATAAGGAGGCTCATCATTTTGTGTTTCACCTCAGTAAGCGAACTGTCTTTTGCCCAGCCTAGGAACAAAGTTATAAAAGAACAGGCTTGTGACAATATAATTGAATTTTAAAAGGCATGCACAATTGTCTTTACTCTTCCCACTTCCTGGTAATGATTCTATAACTCACAGACTGGCATCAGAGACCTGGCTAGTTGGATCAAGCTCCATGGTTGGCAAGAGATGATAAATGCATTGCAAGGGAAATTCAAAGCATTCCTTTGAGCAATAGAAAATAACAGTAGTATGCTGATGCATTTGCCATGCTATGGAGATAGATTTTATATAGCCACATTTTCATTAAGATACATTGTCACGTTGGTCAAAAGGGAACTACATGGCTTCATAAACGTTGCCACAATTCTCTAAACATAACTTGGTTTCAAGAACATTCATTGTCCACCATTCTTTTCACTGACTGACAGATCCAGAAGAGAGAAAAGGAAGCACTATTCACACTTAGTATAGTTAAACTGTGGAATTCACTGTGTTAGAAAGTTAAGACGGCTTCCAGATTTAAAAGGGGATTGTACAAATTTATAGAGAATGCCTGTCAGTCATGTTCAGTATGCATTTCTTCTAGTACTAGACCCAGTATGTTTCTGAATATCAGTTGTTGGGGTCACATAAGCTGGAAGGTACGCTTGCCTTCCTGTCGCTTATGGGCTTCCCAGAGACAATTACCTGGCCTTTGTGGAAACAGAATGCTGGAACAGGAGCCCATTCACAGAATTATAGTGGTGTTATTCCACTTTTAAGTATCATGATTCTATCTTCCAAAATCCCAATATTTACAGATTAGAGAGGAACATTTAGAATTCTTAGCCAGAGCTCTCCAATGTCTGACCAGATTCCCACTCCCAGGATTCCACAGGATGAAACCAGTAGTATAATGGTGCTGGAATGGTGTAGTTTGAATGGGCCCCATATAGCCCTTTGGTCTAATTCTGAAAGGCTCTTTTTATATAGTGTGTGCATGTCTAAGAAAACCCTATAAAATTCATGGAGTTGTGACTTTTGACTTGAAGGCACATAAACACACACATATCACCCTATAGTTTTCAGGATCTCACTCTGTCCCCCTCATATGCCAGTTTCTTTGTCCCATCAAAGCTTTCTAAGATAATGACTGTACTTGAAACAGAACACATATCTCCTAGTCTAAGAAACCACCCAAGAATATGCAGAAGTCCATGTTTTCCCTGCCTGGGTGTGTGTTTTCTCATCCACTGTCTTCCAGGCACACATCTACAGTTAACAGCATTGGGAAAAGCCACCCAACATGTTAGACTTTTATACAGAATTCTCAAGTTTCAGAACTTCCAAGAAAATCACTTTTTTTTGTTATTTTTTTCTCCACTCTTGTACTACCCTCTGGTGGTAGAAATGCTTTTTATTTTTAACTAGCCTTAACTTTTCCAGTTGGTAGACATGTGCCTGAAATAAGCACAGTGCTTCCCAACTTTTCCCTAGACTATAACTTCATTCTGCCCCACTGTCAAGTTGAGGCAACAAATTAATAAGTACTTAGGGGATTATATTATCTGATACAATTATACAGTTCTCTACCTGTTCCAGAAAAAAACAAAACACATAATGAAGTATGGGATCTCTGTGATAGGAAAGACTTCCAAAATGGGGTGCTTCCAGGGAGCACAAAACAGCTCAAATAGCGAAAGAAATGGGGGGTGTATTTACACCACACTGTTATAACTGTTTAGTGCTATTTTAACTGTCATGGCTTTGTCCTGAATTTTAGGTTGGCAAGCCAGTGTGGTGGTTTGAGCATTGGGCTACAATCCTGAAGACCAGGATTCAGTTCCCCACCTGGCCATGGAAACCCACTGGGTAGCCTTGGGCACATCACACACTCTCAGCCCAAGAAATCTCTGTGATAGATCAGACACGACTTAAAGACAAACAACAACTTTAGATTTTCCCTGCTAGAGAATTACACTGCCATCCCCTCAGAACTGCAGCACTGGCACTCTCTAGCTGAGAATTCCAAATGCCTCAGCAAACTATAAATCACATGATTCCATAATGTGTAATGAAACTGACATGTAACTGTGTAGGATAGATATACACGTGTAACCCTCTTTAGGAAGAGAAGGGAGTAAAGAAAAGTTTCTCAAAGAAGTCTATTGCCAAGGGTCCCAAAGACTGAACAGCAACATTTCTGCGGTTAAAATGAATGTTTTTAGATTGTGTTTTAGATTGTGTTTATTTTTTAAAAAATGATTGCCTGGAAAGAAGAGCCCCTCCCTACCTTATTTACAACAGAACAAGGCAACTGTCCTGGCAGACACTTTCCTTCTCTCTTTTCCTCATGGCCAAGCTAGAGCTTTCCTTGGTATGCAGCTGCATGCTACATGCGAGTTGGGGTGGGGGGTCTGACATGTGGGAAGAGACGGGTTGTAGTCTTCTGTCCTAAATGTGAACAAAAATCCTCTCCCACACAGACTGTGTACATCAGGGGGAAAGGTCCCACTGGTGCCCACAGGAAATCTCTCCCTAAGTGCTCTAGCCATTCCAATCACGCTGTGGAGAGAGGTACTTTCCCCTGTCAACATGCACTGCATCCTCTATAAGTGCACACCCTCATTCCTGTAATTGATATTTAAAAATGGAGGCACAGCTGCACATTGTGTTAAACATAATAATATGCTATCAAGTCGGCTTTAACTTATGGTGACCCTGTGAATGAGAGACCACTAAGAGCCCCAGCTATGAAAAGCCTTGCTGAGGGTGTGGCTTCATGATGGCATCAACCCACCTATAATGTGGTCTTCCTTTTTTCCTGCTGCCTTCCACTTTACATGCATTATTGTCATTTCCAGTGGGTCATGTCATCTCATGATGTGTCCAAAGTATGACAGCCTCAGTTTAGTCAGTTTAGCTTCTAAGCTTTAGCTTCTAAGAAGAGTTTCATGTCTGTGATAGGTTATAAATTACAACCAGCCCTCCACATTCAGTAGAGTTAAGGGTGCAGGACCCCCACAAAAGTACGAAAATCGCAAATATAAAAATGTGTGTGGGGTGGGCTAAGGCATGGTGGGGAGAATGGACACCCAGAGTCCAAACCAGATCAGGAAAAGGAAAGGGAAAGGGGTGGCTCAGCATGGTGACCCTATACTTCCTCTCTCACACCCATCTGCTTCCTTGGGTGTGTGCTGGACATCATGAGAGGGTTTGTGGTGCTGAGAAATCAGGCTGTGAGCCATACTTTGCAGGCCAGGCAGCAGCTAATGACAGAGGAGGACAAGAGGTGGGTTTTCAAAGGGCTGAATGGCCTGATTGGAACTGCCAAGAAGGAAAAGAAAAGAAGCTTCTGAGGTATGGGGGAAGAAACTCACAAATAATTAAATCCATGAAAGTCAAACCCACAAATGTAGTTGCTTTAACTAACAGAATGCCATCCAAAAGCATCAAAAATGTTTTCCACAAGTAACTGATACTCTAAAGGTAGAGAACAGAGAAACAGCAGCGGGATAGTTGTGGAAGAAGAAAGAGTCAAGTGAAACAAAGGAGAAGTGTCAGGAAATGCAGTTATACCTGCTCAGGCTTTTCATTGCAGATCACGTTCAGGTTGATGAGGATTCTGGATGAAAGCAATTTGACAGGTGCTGCTTTTCATGCCCCGGCACGGCTTCCAGCTCCACCCTGCTACACCTCCATCCAAAGTGATCCCATCTGTATTCTGGTTGGTCAGCAGGTTTATCTAGAAGTCATTGCTTGGCAGGTTTATCCACTGCAGCAATTTTTTTGACCCTGTCATCGATGGGCAGAACCCAATGCCATTATATAGGCACTGCAAATCAATTTAAAAAACAAAACAAAACATTGCATGGTGTAGTTAGACAACATCAGAGTGAGTGGTTAGGTAAAATTAGAAACAAGTTTCATTTTTCTAAATATTCAAAAGAACAAGCTATAATTCTCTCTTAAATATATCCAGTTTGTGTTCATTAGTGCCTGAGGAATTGTTTTAAAAGATACAACTTGCAGATGATATATTATCTTCTGTACTCACATTGTACAGCAATTGAATTGTCAATACTTTTAATGTAAATATGAAATTCTTTTACTACTTTGTAAAGTAAAGTATGTGGAATATGGTACAGTGAATATATGTATATTCAGATCAAAAATATGTGTGTGCCATCACATGTATAAATATTACAATGAAGTAAAATTAATTAGGCATAGCTCTATTTAAAACTCAAAGAGTCTGGAGAAATAATATTTTTCATTTCAGGGTTCTGGTTTACAATTACATACTTATTTCTACACATAGGACTCACTTGTGCCTCAGACCGTGATGTCCTGGTAGCAACAACCTCATCTCACCATGCTTAAAAGACCTGGAAGTAGGGTCAAGAAACTGAGCAACAACCACTGGAAACACAACTGAATGAAAGATCAAGAAGGAATGAGGAACTGAGGACAATTCTCCTAGGTATGGAACAAAACAAATTATGCTGTGCTCATGATGAGGAAAAGAACCTCTTTTCTAGACCACATGTCAGTATAACATGCCAGTTCCATTGTCTAGCATGCTTTGTTCTACCACATGGATTGGCTTCACCTGAAAAAAACTAAAAGGAAGAAAAGGATAAGGCGAGTGCCTGAGGTAAATAAAGTAATGAAGAAGCAAATACAGGAAATGTACTCAAGGATAAAGAGTGTCTTCCCAAGGAACAGAACATTAATTGCAAACTGATCCTACGCTGGATTAAGGAGAAGACAGCAAAGCTCCTCCATTGGCTGAGAGAAACTCAGTGGATGATGCCAGTGGATGATGCCAGTTAAATTATTAAAAACAAATCCTTAATGGTGGGTCCTTTCTCACTACACAGTTGCAACGCATTGGTATCGTTTAACTGCCATGGCTGTATCCTATAAAATCTTGGGATTTTTGTTTGGTCAGGAGTACTAGAGAAGCTCCCTGGCTAAGAATTCCAAGTGCCTCTTCCTAAATTGCAGATTCCAGGATTCCATAGGATGTTGTCATGGTAGTTACAGTGGAATCATATCACTATAATTGTGAAGTGTTAAAGGTCTCTGGTGTTGCATGAGCTGACTGTGATACACCCAGGGACATACCCACATACAGAAATTTCTCTTTCCCCTCATTCTGTTTGATTCCTGGAGGGAAGGAGGGGATTTAACTTTGCTGTTCTCCCTGTGATCTTGAGCCAGACTGCTAGGATGTGAATGAGATTAAAGCTTCCCACAATCTAGCATTCTTGCTAGAGTAGAAGGAATGCTCCAGGAATATGGACTAGGTTTCCTGTAATGTGGCTGAGGTTACATTTTCACTACCCATAACCTAACAATCCTGCTCAAAAGAAGTGAAATGAGAGAGAAGACTGTGGGAAAGAAGGCATGGAGAGGATACTGTTGTTACATGTCTTCTTGGTGTTTCTAGGAAATGAGGTTTCTGAAGGGAGTCATTCCAGTGTACATGTTTTTCCAGCACAGTCTATTCTAGAGGGAAGCTGAGTGTGTATGTAGTTTATGTTCCTGTGTAAGAACATATATCCCATTTCCCACCAGAATTTGACTTCTTCAAGCCTGCCAGCCAGATGGGTAGGCATGACTCTCTTCATACCCTGTATGGCAATGTTAGGAGCACCTTGGAAGAAAAAGGTGAGAAGGCTAATATGCTGTCATGGGCCATCTGTGGATACATGACCATGATCAGTGTTGTATTGCATGCAATGCATTTAATGTAAAACTATACTGAAAACACATTGTTTTGGTGCTGACAATGAAACGATCCTCTCTTTTTTTTCTTGACTGCAACCCATGACATCAGGAACTTGTCTCATTCCCAGTTCTTTCTTTGTACTGAAACACAGCTTGTATAAAGAGTTCTCAAAGGTTACAAATCATTATAAAGGGAAAATAGGAAAGTTACACCAGGTACATTTTCATCCATCATGGAGGTCACATTAGAAAAAAAATTCAGTAGCCTGCTTCTAGCTTAAGTTGTCAGCAACAGCTGACTGGAAAATAGAAAGTATTTTGCATTTGATCACAGAAAATCACTTAAGTGTACATTAGAATACTTTTACAAAGTCTGCTATGTTATAAGAGTAGAGGACATATTCTTCATATTCCCACAAGATTCCAACTGGCTATGCAGTCTTAAGAACAGATTCACCTTATCAATAAACAAAAAGGAGTGTGACTGAGAATAATTTTCAAGTAGGTCATGACAGCTAACTTACATTACTCGGTTTCTGAAAACTGGATTTCATTTGGACCTTAAGTATTTCCCTCTGCTTCCAAGAAAGTCTACCTTTATACCTGAAGAGAAAATGGGCTTGGACTTTATACCACTTTATGCACTCAACCATAATATGGAGCATAACAGTTTAAAGTAGTTGCCCACTAATATTCTCTCTCTCTCTCGCTTTCTCAGCCCCACTGGCAGTTAGCTATATCTCATCTCCTTAAGGCAAGATAGCCATGAGTCACATTGAACAACATATTCTGTGGGTAACCCAGGGCCCATGTCAGAAATCTTCCTTACCTATTAATATTGCACTTATTCTCACTGTGTGTTTTACTTACTTTAGGTGCATCCATATTTAATTTAACTAAGTGCTATCCAGAAACACTTTTTTTCCACTGAAAACAATTAAATTACATTCAACATTGTTCAGTTGTTTATTGTCTTAGGCCCAAATCTTAACCAGTAATTAGTACCTGCAGGACTTTTCTTTCTGCTCAGTTAATTGCATTTCAGTAGCTTTAAAGCCAAGGCAATGAACTGGGGAAACTATAGTTAAACAAACACTTAAAATATTAAAGACTAATCACGTCTTCCTGTTTAAAAGTAAGCTTAGTATGCTTCCACTTGTGTGTTTAAGAATAAAATAACGTACCTGAGTTCATCTGGTCTGCAAGGTTTGCTTTCCTTAAGCTGAATATTTACATAGGTGGAAGCAGTGAAGTACCTCTAAGTTAATAAGGTGAGATTTCAGCACCAGGGTGTGATAACCACAAGTGGTGCTTCATTTCTGAAAAGAAATGCCAGGACCAAAGGCTGCCAGCACATTATGCTCTCTCTGACCTGGAAGCTCTTCTCTGTTATCTCAAATGTGTGTGGCCTGGTAGGTAATTTCACAACAATGAAAGCAAAGCATCCTGCTTCAACTAAATAGCACCCTTCCTCATGACTGGTGTGTATGGGCCTTTCTGCACTACACTGTTATAGTGCTATTATTCCACTTTCAACATTCTGTGGAATTCTGGAGTTTGTAGTTTGCTGAAGCCAAAGGCTCTCTGGCTGAGAATTCTAAATGCCCCTCCCTAAACTGCAAATCCCAGAATTCCATAGGATGTTGAAAGTGGAATAATAGCACTATAACAGCGTAGTGCAGAAATGGCCTATGTTTAAGAAATGAAGCTCTGACAATCCACAAACTGAGCCATCACACAAACTGAGCCATCAACATGAGATGTGTTTGTGTCATGTAAAGCAGTGACTTCTGTGCATGTGTGACAGCAAATTGTTAAAGGGAATTTAATGAAGGTGAAGTACCAACTTGTAAGGTCACTGAAGATCCTTCAATGATGCTATGAGGTAAGAGGAGCTACTCAGTAATATTCATTGTGCTATGATCTTTTAGCCTGCTCCTGAATCCTCCTGCCTGCCCATGAAAGGGTTTTACCTAGTACCACCAGTAGAAAACTTTAGGCACAGTGCATCCTCTTGCACTGGGCCAAGCCATGCAAGGTGAAAAGGGGGCTTGTACCAGAATTGTAGAAGTGGTACCCAGGTCTGCTAGAACAAAGTAGGTGTCATCCAAAGCATTTGAACTGCACATGATCACAGACTTGAGTATGGTACCATGCTGTCAGCTGCATATGGATGCAACAGAAACAGCATAACTTTTGGACATCTCACCTATCATCCAACAACTGAAGCCATGTTTAGAGTAAGTTCTCACACTTTCAGCCTCAAAGCCCCCACTGTTAGGCTGTCTCTACAGAGGATACACTGTAGAGGATAACAGCTCTAACTTGGACCATTGCAGCTGCCATGTGGAATGAATTTATAGTTGTTAACAACTGCATGCAGTGACCAGAGGACTAGATATTCAGAACTAATGTGCCCTAAACAATGTAATGTTAAAGGCTTGCTATAGCCATGGAAACTGTTTATCTTATTCAATCCTTACTTATTTCATATCTTCCTCAATAAATGTCGGCCATATGTGAATAAAGTGGACCAGAGATTGATTGAAAACATGTCAAAGACAGATTATCCAATGAATTCTAGCAATTTCTGACAGATCACCTGGGGAACATTGAGTTAAAGTTAAGGTTACTGCTTGATGTAAGTAACCGGGGCAGGATTGGCATAGATGTTCAAGGGTCATTTTGAGCATCACTGGCTGGAAAGGTGGGATACAAATTTAACAAAGAAAACTGCTTCTCAGTTGAATGTGGGTATACATGCCTGAATACAACTTACTTTAACAGAGAATGGTACAGTATTCTTAATCCACACTTGATCCTGCTGTATTCCTCAGTGTGCACACTGGAATATGTCTGATCCATGTCAGACTGAATTCAGATTAGATTCATTCTGTCCAGCTTCTGCATCATAACTGCATATTTCTTTAGAAAAAAATAGATGAAAACACACACTTTATTTTCTATGTGTCATTCCTTACACATTTTGTACACAACTTTCCTTAATATATGCATTTTGGTACATAACTTTGCGTAACATACACATTTTTATACATGCTTTTTGAACCAAGAATTGTATGACAATATTCAGAGGAACATGAAATCCAAAGGGTGTAAGCTTCATATAGGTGCCAGTTAGGTTAGTCTGGTGAAAACTGCACACCGAAAGAAATGTTTTAATGTCTCTAGAGGAATGCATGGACACTCTGAACAGGTAAAGCATAAGGACATCTTGCCAAGAACAGCAGTGTACACTATCATCAACTGAATCAAGAAACATCTCCTTAAGAATGAAATTCTCTTCTCCTAACATTTGTTTAGCAACTTGATTTGCCTTCCTTCTAGAAGCATTATTTTCCCTTCATGTGGTTTCGTCTTCATATCTTATTTTCAATTCCTGTGTTCACAGTCTGAAATTGACAATTTGTTCTTCTTTCCTTTTCCATTCTCTTTGGATCTACTTTATTTAGATTGAGCCCTGATATGATTTTTGTATGGTGCCCTCTGGGCACTTCAGAAATTCTACACTCACTGTTTTACTGATGCAGTTTGTACCTAGGTATTTGTATAACAGAGTGTGAAAATGGAAAGTGGAAGTTACTTTAAAAGAACTTCATTCTTGTTCTAAGGGACAGAGCAAGAGTTATTCAAATCTAACTAGGGGTTGTGCCTGTCAGCTAAAGAGGCAGGCAAGCGAATTACTTGGCAGGTAATAATGGCTGAAGTTTCGTTTTGTCTTTTGTTTTGTTTTTTTGTGTGTGAAGTGAAGCCTACATGACCTCCCCACCCCACTCCACTGGGATTAGCAATTGGAAAAGTTTTCCTGCACCATTCGTGCACCACTTCTTGGCTTCCTCTGTCCCATCCCCCTCAAAATATGTCAGTGCTGCTGGAAGAAGTCACTTTAGCCTTCTGCATGGCAGGGCTAGCCCTACAGGCTTGAAGAAACCTCTGACTGCATTACCTTGGGATTTTTGTCTGATGTAATGCTTTCCTTTCATTCACTCTCAATGAGAAGATTGATTGGATATATTTTGGACACACACTTCTCATACTTCTCCCTTGGCAGATTCATTTTCAAAAGACTCTTGCTATTTCAAGATGGGCTGTCAAGATACAGATTGAACCTTTCATACAATTATGTATGGCAATTCTATTTTTAATAAGTACCTTTCCTCCTCTCTCTGATAACCTCTGTTGGACCTCATGTTCCTTACATTGCTTGTCATGTCTGATTGTGTACAGTTTATCCCGCAGGAACCCTTGTCTGTGTGTGTGTGTGTGTGCGCGCGCACATGCTGTGTGCACACACATTTTATTACAGATGGGATTTGCTTTTTCAGATTAATATGGAAAAGATTTTTTTTCTTTTTTTTTGTCCTTTGTTGGGACAAAGCCTAAAACATTATTAGGCTAACTATTGCTTGAAGTCCTTGAAGCTCCTAGGTATACATGAATTGGCGGGGGGGGGGGACAACAACAGTCTTTCATTTTGGAATGGCCTTGGGAAATAGAATACAATATCTCTGCAAGATATAGAAGCTCTGAAAGAGTCACACTTGCTTGCTTTTGTACTCCGGTGCACATTTAAAGTAGAGAGAAAGAAATTTAGCTCTCACAAGTAACCAACATTTGTCCATCTGCTAATGTTTGCACTCTAAGTAACCAATAACATTCTCATCTGGGTGATGAGTTTTCAAAGAAAAATTCTCATTACATTTTTAAATATGTAATTGAAATGTGTAGGTAGTACGCTTAATATTGTGTTGTAGTGAGCTCACACAAAGTAAGTTCATTTAGCTGTAGCATCCAGCATTTCAAGGTCCTCTACATTAGCTAGTTCAAATGAAATACAGACCTGACTTGAGGCAAGGAAAACTTACCTTGGTTTTTAGTAGAACCACATTTGTCTCTGAGGCACAGTGGATATTTTTGCTTTTACGCCTGCAAAACAAAAAGAGATCCCATTTAAATCACTTCTGGGCCCGTGGGGATGTTTGATACTTTGTCTGTGCGAGGTCCCATGGTTTGAGAAAATATTTTCTTTGGCTTGCAGAGCAGCACTGAGTTATATCCCCATTACTAGAACTGCAGCATGCTGAACTGGATGGTGGATTCTATTCTATTGTCCTTGTCTGTCAATTAGTTTCTATTTCTGGGGCATTTATAGGCTGGAGCTTTATTCAGAATTTTTCAAGATGTGATAACACAATAGAGGCATCACAGTTAGAGATATCTACCATCAGGTGTTATTCATTCATTCAACTTGTATTCTCCCACATTCTTTAACAAATCTTCAGGAAAGCTTTATCAAGAATTCAAAACACATTAGTATGATAACATCAGTTAACACCAGAGAATAAAAATACTCATACAGCCTTGATTAGTAATAACAACGTTCTAAATGTCTGAGATAAAATCAGGATTCCACAAGTACCTGCTAAAATAATAATCACTTAAACTCCTAAGAGGCAGGGTAGTTCACAACAAGGATGCCAAAACTAAAAATGCCCTGCCACTCATTATCGGTCAGTACTCACACTTAAGGGGGGGGTATTTGATGACCCAAGAAATGGGAAACTAATATGTACTGTGGGCTCAACAGCAAGTGCCACTCTGCTTGTGATAAATAAGCACAGTCTTCAATTGTGGCAGGAAAAGGCCCCAGCTTTATTGGTTGCCGCCTCGATCCATTGGGAGAGGCGGGATAGAAATAAATTTTATTATTATTATTATTATTATTATTATTATTATTATTATTATTATTATTATTATTATTATTAAGAGGCCTGGATCCAGCATGAGTCTAGATCCAGGCATTAGTCAACCCACTTGCTTGTTAATGAAAGTCACTCAAGTCAGCCAATGTGCTGAGGGCTTCACAAAAAACAGATGTGGGAATCCATGTGGGCAGAAGGCACTGCATAATTCCTCTGTCAGCTAGGCTTGGGGTGGAATCACCTGCCCCTAAGCTGAGCATGTCACTGTTTTCCCTGACCTGGTCTCCACTAAACATGATCCAGTTTTCATGTTAAAACCATCAAAAGGTCTGTTCTGTCTCAGTTGGGACAGTGCAGCTGATAAACAAACAGCTCATATGTCGGCGGCTGGGCGGGGCTGGGCAGGCTCGGGTTTAGCTCGGGCCGAGGCTGGCATCCCGGAAGCCTCTGCCAGCGGAGTAACAGCAAACCAAAGCAGTCCAGCAGCAAACTTAAGCAAGCCTTACTTCAGGCGAAAGACAGCAACAAAAAGAAAGGGTTTTCCTCACCCGGGCAACGAAGAGTTAAGCTGGCTGGCAAGGCTTCCGAGCAGAGTCTCGGCGGGAACGAGGCAGGAATGCAGCAGCACAGCCAGGCAACTCACAGAGAGCCATTGGTTGTTGCTCCGTGCTGGACTCAGTTCCTCCTGGGATCTAAATAGGAGCCTGGTGCTGGCTCCAGCCAATCCGGGGGTGGCTGCGCAGCTGGAAGTCGTTAGCCGGGCTCACAGCTGTGCGTCCTCAGCCAGCTGCGAGCCCTCAGCCTGCAGCCGACGCTCCAGCAGCCGGCGGGAATGGCGGGCAGCCTCCTTGGCTTGCCGCCGCTGCGGGAACGTGGGAGGGAGGCCGACGGGCTCCTCCGGATTGGGCCCGCGGGTGGGCGGTGGCCCAGAGTGGTGCCTGGGCCCTGCCCACCCCGGGCGCACACCTGGTCGGTCTCCTCCGGTGCTGGTGGCTCCAGCGTCCTCCGGGCGACTCCCCTCTGCGGCAACGGCACCGTCGGCGTCCTCGGCGGCGGCGTCAGCCTCCCAGGTAGGCTCCATGGTGGCGGCAGGGCAGGCGAGGTTCGGGCGGCCTTCCGCAGCGGCGGAGGCCTCCCTGCCCTCGTCCTCGGCGGCGGCAGTGCAGGTGGGCTCGGAACGGCCGCCCGAAACTGCGGGTGGATCCGCGCCCTCCTCCGCGGCGGCGGTAACCTCGACGGCATCCGGGCGGCCGTTCCCGGCGCCGGAGGCCTCCGCCGCTACTCGCGAGGAGACCGGGTCGTCCTCCTCCTCCTCGGGCGCTGCGTCTGGAGCCGCGGAGGCCCCGACATCATAGCTCATTCCTTACTTTTATTGAACTAGCACAAGGTCATAAATAGAATCCAACAGAATGCCAAGGCAAGTGAGTCCAAAGTCAGTCAGTGTAATCCAAAGTCAGGCACAGAGTTCAGCAATATATCCAGCAGTCAGGAAGGTCCAATGAGCTCCAACAACTCCTGGAGGCAAAGGGCAGCACCTATATAGGTCAGCAGCCTAATGCAGCTGCTGCCTGAGTAATTGCTATCAACTATAAACCCTCTGAGATCAACACAGGTTCTCCCTTTGCTGTCTGCACTTGGCAAAAGTGGGTATAGGTAAGTTATCTTCTATCTCTGAAGCAGCAGGACTTTCTGCTGGAGCTGGTTCTGCACCCTGTTCTGTTCGTAGCACTGTAACTTCCTCCTGACAGCAGGTCCTGGCATGTCCCCTGTTTTAGATTGTGAGTCAGAGTCCATGTTCTGGAAGCAGGGCATGAAACTAACCTTACAGTGGCTATTGACACAGAAATAATAGTGATAATACAGAGAAGAAAGGTAGTGGGAGTAGCTGGGTGGTTGTATACAAAGTCTAGTGCAAATTCAGGCTGGAGTCTGGCTTATACAGCCAAGAAACAGGACTGAATGAGGGAGGGCTGCTCTTAGTCTCCTCTGGTCTCAGCCACCCAGCTGCTTCTAACTGGCTGGCCTCCCCACCCTTTCTAAAGCCCACAAAAATCACACAGGTTTAGGGGAAGGGAAACTTCAACAATCAACAACTGTGTCCATCAAGTTATTGGCTGCTGCAATCCACAAACTGTGTTCTCAGTAAGTCAGGAACACCATTCTTTGAGATACTGAGCCCAGGCAGGGTAGGGGTTTGCAGTCTGCGTAGCTCTGTTGTTATCTCATTGGTATACCCTGTCCTGGGGTCTACAATTTTGATATTAAAATATGATTCAATGTGCCTGAGAGGTCACCTGGATGAGTACGTAGGCAGCAATGGTCGAACGATCGAAAACCAGGTCAGGGCAGTACGATCCCCAGTCACATAGCCCCAGGAGACCTCAAGCTGTGCAAACCCACAGTAAACAAAGGGTCCTCAGCCACTGAGGAGCCAACTTGAGGGGATTAGCATCTTTTCCCCAAACTGAGTACCAATAGCAATAAAATCCTATCAGGCAAGGACCATCTACATAAATTCATACCACAATCCAATTCAACTGAAGATCCTGAAACTCTGGCAACCTCTTGTGATCTCGTCATGCAAAAGGAGTTGCCATCGTGGAGCTTCTTTTCCATTGCAACACCCATTGTTCTCCCTGGGAAAGGATTAGCCCTCCAGGTACCTACAAATAGTCCCAACAGGAACAGCAGCAATGATGTTTCCCTACCTTGCATACACAGTGGGTAGCAAAGGGCAGCCTTGGGAAAAGGTGGCAGCAGAAACACTGCTAGCAGGTCCTTCTGATTTTAAGGTAGAGTGCATAATGTGACTGCAGTGCAGAGATATTTGTGGGGCTTATTTTGTGCTTCATCTGAGAAAGCAAGGTAACTTGAGACCAATCCTCTAAAAAGTAGTCTCCAGGTTACCCAGTCAGCCCACAGAGATCCGAATTCAAGTTCTGTGTTACAGAATGAACCAGAGAACTCATAGAGAAACACACATGCGCACCTTGGAAAGTCATCTTTCAGGTAGATGATTTATATTTATCTAATTCAACTGAAGACTTATTACACCATTAAAACAAACTTTAAAACTCATTAACATTTAACTATAAACATTTGATTAGTTTAATATATTCATCAGATTCACTTATTAACATTTGGACACATATGATACTATTGGGATTCAAACCAGCATACTTTCCCACTTTTTTACATTGATCAATAGTGGTTCTGGACCAGAACTCTGTCTGGTTCCTCTGGTGAGGGGATTATGACTCCCAGAGCATGCAGTCAAGGTGGCAAAAGTTATTAATGAGGAAGAGCACACAAGCTGGGAGAGGCTGCAGCAGTTTGCTTTTAGCTGAGTCTACTGGTAATGGTAAATCCCGTCCCTTCCTCTCCTCACCCCCTGCTGAATTAACTGAGTGCTAACTACTTTTGCATTTCAAACTTAGTTTGCAGCAACTGAAGTAAGCTGACGGCAAAGAGAGAAAAGTAAGAGGAAGACAGAGAAACTGGGACATTTTAAAACCATTGAAAAAGTAGAATGACAGAGGATTAATCAGGACTGTCCCTGCCAAACTGAGCTAATTGGAGGATATGATAATCCAACAACTAGCATGGCAGCTGGAATGGGGGGGTTCTATCTCTGTGAATTGTGTCTACATGTTGTGATGGCTGAAGGATTCTGGAAGCTGCAGTCTCTCTCTCTCTCTCTCTCTCTCTCTCTCTCACACACACACACACAAATTATACTCTGTATTCAGCTAAGCATGCATCCTCATTCCTGTCTTCATGTTTCTGTACATCACATTATGAGAAGTAGCTAATATCCCTGAAGACAGGAAAAGAGTTCAAAATTGCCTTGACAGATTGATTTGCTGGCCAAAACTAACAAAATCAATTTCTACACGGATAAAGATAAGATACTGCCTTTAGGCAGGAAAAATGAAATATACAAATATATAATGGGTGACACCTGGAATGAAACCAGCACACATAAAAAATATATAGAGAATTTAGTAGACCACAAGCTAAACATGAGTCAAGAGTATGCTGGACAGCCAAAGAAGTCAATGCAGTTCTGGGCTGCATGAACAGGAGCATAGTGTCCAGATAGAGGAAAGCAGTGATCTCACTTTGTTCTACTTTGGCCACACATCACCTACATTACTGGTTCCAGTTCTGGGTGCCATAGTTCAAGAAGAACATTCAGAAGCTAGAATGTGTCCAGTGAAGGGCCATCATGATGATGATGAAAGAAACCTATTTTCATATTATGTTGCTATAGTGCAACAGCAGTGGGTTGTTTCCAGTCCAGGAGCCATGCTACCACATGATGTTGCTATTCAGCTGCTATCCGGCCCCCAACCATCACCAAACTGCTGTATTCCATTTCCAGAAAAAAATCTGTTAAGAGCCTCCATTAGCACTTCAATCCCACCTGCTGGCCCAGTGCAGAAACATAACTTGATAGTGCTTCCTGTTATTGTGGATCCAGCAGTGGACAGGCTGTGGGAGTGCCCAGGTTGTCCCTCCCTCCGCGACTTCCATGGCGTGGCAGGTTTGGAATCTACCACCTCTCCATGTTTATTTTAAAGTTTTCCTTTGAGTTAATTTTTTTTTTAAATTAACACATTTTTTAGCGCAATAGCACACAAATGCAATAGTCTGGGGTGCTGTGAGGTTACAATTTGGCTGCACTAATATAGCTTCCAGAAAGAGAGAAAGAAAGGAAGAAAGAAAGAAAGAAAGAAAGAAAGAAAGAAAGAAAGAAAGAAAGAAAGAAAGAGGAAAAGGAGACCCTCCCAATCACTGACAGTGGGGCAGGGTGAAAGTGGGGCATGAGAGTGGAGAAGGATGCTGTAATGCACAAGGAACACCGGTGGCAATACTGCTACCTATCTGCTTAAGGCGGAAGGGTGTGGAAGAGAGCATTCCTAACCCGACAGCATTGTATTAATGGCAATGCCAGGATTGTAACACTACAACATGCTAGTGGAGTCTAGTATGGAAATGACCTCAGAGGGGATGGGAATATTCAGCTTGGAAAAAGAAGAAGGGGAAATACTATGATATCTATCTTTAGCTATCTGAAGGGATGTCATGTAGAAGCAGGCACGAGCTTGTTTTCTGCTGCTCGGGAGACTAAGAACACAAGCCAATGGATTCAAATTACAAGAAAAGAGACTCCAATTTTTTCCTGTAAGAATCGTTCAACAGTGCAATCCACTGTCTTGGAGTGTGGTTGAGTCTCCTTCTTTAGAGTTTTTTTTTTTTTTAAATGGAAGTGGGATGGCCATCTATTGGGAATGCTCTGATGGTGTATTCCTGCATGGCAGGGCGTTGACTAGATGGACCTTGTGGTCCTTTCCAGTTCGTAGACTCCATGATTCTATACTAACATTGTATATCTTTTACCAAAACAAAACTTCCACCATTTTTCCCCTGGAACATTAGCCATATCTTCAGTAGCAATTGTAACACAGCTTTATGATTGTTTGGCTATTTGTTATTGGGTTCTTTGCTTTCATCTGATGTCATACTTTAAAAAAAAAACGATATTAGAAAATTCTGCTTTAGGCAGGCTTAAAGATTTCAGATTGCTAAGTAATCTGGTTGATATTACAGTGCTGGCATCTTATGAGCACTCCTTATGTAACTAGTTTGAACTAATGACCTCTGAGATCACAAAACATTCTGCAGGCCCAAGAGCCCTGTTAGGAATTGGACTACATTAATGTGGTCTCAATTTGTCTTGTCATAGTACGGTTTGCCAAATATCCACTGAAGGGATCTGGAATGTATATTGTGCCCAACTTACCACTAAAGCCAGTCTATTTCAAGAAAAAAAATTAAAAAGATACAGGCCATAAAATACAACGAGCAACAATGTTAAGTGATTGTGCTAAAGTGCTCAATTTTTCCTTCTTGAACTACCTTTATCAATTGTGATAACTCATGTTCTAGTATTTGACCATGGTGAAGGGGTCAATCAGGTTATGCCAATGCAGTTTTCAGCATTTTCCAACAGACTTTTGAGCTCCTTATATTATATCAGTTATCAATTTATTTTTCTAAACACTACAAGTTTTATAGCTACTTTTTCCTCTAGTGGCATAATTCACAGAAGTGTAATTACCTTTAAGAACCAAGACCACATTCTAACTCAAATTAAACATTCTTTATTAGAGGATGGAGATATCTTTCAGAAGTAAAAAAAAAATAAAGGATATGTTTGAATACTGTCATTCAAACTTGTATTCCAAAACTACTTTTTTGTAAAAGTTGTAGCTGATGGTCCTTTTTAAGCATATTAGTAAAATATAAGGGGTTTTTTTTGTCTTGTTTGTTTTGTTTTAAAGAGACTATCATTTTTTAAAAAAACCATTCAGTTAAGTCATTTTATACCAGTCATACCTAGATGGTGGCTGCAATTATTTCCCTGATGATGCAGTACAGATCTTGACAGATCAATAATCAACTAATAAAGTCATATTGTCAAGTAAGCTCACTAAGATATTCCAGCTGTACCACCTGTGACACACTGGGGATTTTCCAGAATTCCATAGGAAGCAGACATAGAAGTTAAAGAGAAATCACTGCATTATAACTGTGTAAAGTGAAAAGGACTGTGTTCCCTGGAGGCAGGTCTTATCAGCAAGATATTATCATTTCTTTCCACCTTCCCTTTCTTTCAGGGCTTCCTTCAGTCACCACCAGCAGTTGCACTAATAGTAGTTTGGAAAAGGAAGGAGAAAGAAAAAAACTACTCTGAGTAACACACCCTCCATTCATCCCTTCTTTAAAAAAAAAATCCCCAAAGTTGTCACCCCAATATACCACCTGTATTTGTGGAGAACTGGGGTGGCTTTTTGGTCCAGCCCATCCTCTGTACAACTCTGAATGTCAGGAAACATGTACAAATGGCCACCCCGTACTTAAGTTTATCTGAAATTCATATCCTCTAGCCTAGAAGTTCCTCTTTAGGCAATGTGCGTCTGAGCATACACTCAGCAGTAAGAGAGCCAGTGTGGTATAATGGTTTGAGCCTTGGACTACACCCCTGGTGAACAGGGTTCGATTCCCCCTCCACCATGGAAACCCACTGGGTGAACTTGAGTACATCACTTGGGCACTCTCAGATCCAGAAAACCCCTTTCAAAGTATATGATCGCAACAATATGAATGCAGAGAACAGGGCTCTGTATAACATGGCCAGGGAGATACAGCGCAGCCTTCTAGACATTTCTTTCCCTTGGAGCTCCCAACAGCCCAAGCCAGCATAGTGAAAAATGCTGTAAAATCCAGACCCCAAAACATCTGGATGACCATGGTTTGCCCACTCCTGCTGTACAGCATTGTTATTTTTTTTTTTAAATAATAGTTTATTTTTCTTACTTAACATTTTTTAACATTTACTGTGTATTTAATTGCAGAATTCCCTATCTGGAACTGCTGTCCCAGCCTGCCCATTCTGATACTTGTGCTGTTATTGACAGCCATTTTGTCTGACATAAAAATGTTTCATCATAGTCCAGAACCTAGCTGAAATTCATGCACTCCAAGAGTTCTGCTGTCCTGCTTCGTGAACTGCTTTTAGCATTTTGCTCTGTTCTTCCACTTCTTTCACCCTTTGTTCTCAGTTTACTTCACTTGCTGTAAACTGAGTTCAAAGTGCAAAAGTAGTCTGCATTCAATTTACTCAGAGGGTGGGAGAAGAGGGGAAGGAATGGAATCGTGCCCTTCCCAGTAAGCTCAGGCAAAACCAAACAGCTGCAGCCTACCCTTGCCTGTGTAGCCTTCCTCCTTAATAACTGTTGCCATTTTTCTCACACTCTGATGTTGCCTGGCCTCTTATGCCCTGGTTTTCATTTGTGAAATGTTGTATCTTAGGGAGACTGCCTAGGAATTTGAAAGTAACACTGCTAAAATGGAGGCAAAACAGAACGTTGGAAGCTTTTGAGGAAAAAAACAAAACAAAACCATGAAGCTGCTGTAAAATGAACACTGCTAGGATGCAGCCCACTTAAGGCTCCCTGGCTGTAGGGACACAATTTATCAGATATTTTCTGATGTTACACTTCATGTTATAACAGGCCTCCAAACTCTCCTGGGAGTAGGATGATAGTGTTATATTTGCAAAATGTGCCAAACATAATCTGTCATCTAGATCTCTTAATTATCTGTTTGGAAAATAAGTGCATGCATGCTTGCAGGGAAAAAGCATGACTCCTCCCTTTAAATAAGTCTCATGGAAACATACGAAGAGGTGCAAATCACTTACATGGCCAGTTCCTTGTACACTGCATTTTATCAATGCATCTTTGTGCTATTTGTAAACTGTTATGGAAGGATATGTATCCAGAAGCTATGATGAATAAAAAATACACAGTGTGAAATCTCTCTTAACAGTATTGGTTTGTAAGTTATAAAGCAGTAATACTCTTCCAGCAATCATTTAAGAGGCACTATTTCTCGAAAGTTCTCTAAAGAGAACTTTTTTAGAACCATTATGGAAACTTTATTTTAAAATGGTGTCAGTATTTCCAAAAGCTTTGTATTCTGGATGTGTTAGCTGAACTGATTTTAGTACTAAATTTGCAATTAGAAAAAGAGCCTATACAATGGGATTACTTCACCTACAAGATATTCCTTCAGTACACACGGATTACACACCTATTTGTTCAGCTCTTCTAGGCACTCATGATGGAAGCGAACCAGTGCTTCTCAAACCTTGGCTTTTTTCCCAGATGCCACATCAGATACTTGACACAAGTTTTATGTTAACCCATCGTCAAGTCACAGCTTTGTTTTAGGACCAAAATGTTCTTGTGAGATGTGAAAGAGAAGTCACACTTTCATGAAAATGCACACAAATGCACACACAAATGCGTATTAATTACATCCAGTAAAGGATAAATAAGGATAGCTACCACAAGAATTATTTCCTTTGTATATTCTAGGCATCTTAAAACAATGGCTAAAGAGAAACAGATGAGTTTCTATTCTTGCTTCAGCTAGCAATTTATCCATGCAAGAGTAAATTCAAACAATATCTAGAAGGCCAACAATAGTTCATAATGCCTGTCTTTGGGGGATAGGCAAGACCTAAATTCAATCCACCATTAAATCAGATTGCAATGTTGTAGGTGGTCTCCATCATACATAGAATATATTGGCCAGTGCCAAGCGTACAGAATATGGGAGTTAAACTGTGGCTTTTAGGTGAATGAGCTATACAGACAGATACCGTATAAACCTAAACTTTCCATACTGTCCTGCATTCATCCTTACAACCTGTTTCACAACAAAACCAAGTATAAATGCAGTTACATACCTTTATAACCTGGTTTCTCTTCACCTTCCATCCCTTTCTCCTTGATGTCTAGCTGTAAACTTTTAAGCATCCTGAAGCAGACATGATTTTCCTTAAGTTAATATAGGGCATGCAGACTGGTATTAAATGCACATCTTTATGTACAAGAATACTTATGTACAAGTAACTACTTAAAATGACAAATTATTTATGAATCACAAATAATACATAATTAAGTTATGTTGTAGTTGTAATTCAACAAGGAATAATGTCAATCCTTTTGTGGTATAACTGTAACTGTTGGTTACTTTTATAATTACTCACTTGTGATCTTAGCCCATTTATTAGTTTCCTGGTGTGTTCAATTCAGATTGTTGCTAGAACAGGGCCCTTTTCTCATTGAGGCTTCTCGCGTGAGTGGGGGAGGGTGGCTCGCGCGAGAAGGCTCCTCCGGGAGGCTGCCGTTTCCCCCTCCTTCCTTCTGCAGGCGAAGGAACGAGGGGGAAGCAGCACCGGAGGAGGCTTCTCGCGCGAGCCGCCCTCCCCCCCGGGCAAAGCAGGAGGCTCTCGCGTCCGTCCCCCCGTACGCACGCGAAGCAGGAGGTGTCGCGTCCGTTCCCCCGCGCGCGTGCGAAGCAGGAGGTGTCGCGTCCATCGCGCTAGTGCCCCACCCCTTCCTTCCGCAGGGGCGGAGGGAAGGAAGCGCGACCCGGCCGCCTCCCCGACGCTCCGCACAGGAGGTAAGTGCACCTGGGCGCCTGGAGTGTTGTGCGAGCGCGGGTGATTTTCGCTTTGAGGCGAAAATAAAAAAACCCGCGATCGCGCCGCTGCAGCCCGGTGAGCGCGGCAGAAGTGGGAGTGCATCGTGCAGAGCGACGCTCCCACTCCCGCGAGGCTCACGGGGCTGTTGTGCGACAGAAAGCCCGTGCGAAAAGGGCCCAGGAAAACAAGAAAAAACAAGTGTTTTTGTGTTGATTCCATCACCACTCCATGACATTTTGCACTCACAGTCATAGCCATTTGATTCAGTTTTCTCCTTCAAATGTGAGGATGGGACAGAAGAACATGACTATAAAGAAGATCTAGGCAAAGAGCAGCCTGTGGACTGCATGCAGCCTCCCCAGGGCCCTTTTTATGGCTCCATGTACAGTGAACCAGGGGGAGGTAGTCAAAAGGTCTCTCAAGAAGCTGTTGCCACCATTTTTTCATCTTACTTGCAGCTATTTGGACGAGACGGGAGGAACAGGGCAATAAGAACTTCTAGTTTGGACTTTAAATTAACTTTCTACAGAGAATCTCTGTGAGTCCAGGAGGATTTCCTCCCCTTTCCTCACACTTCTTTGGAATAGTCTGTTTGGTGCTTGAAGAAGAAGAAGGAGGAGGAGGAGGAGGAGGAGGAAAGGGAGACCAGCACAAGGTATAAACTAAACTCAACCTTGCTGCTTTCCCTACCGGACTGAAGTTTTGTTTGTTTGTTTGTTTCTGTGCCTAATTCCTGACTTTTCCCTCATCATTTGCTAAGACACAGCTGAAGACAATCCTTCATTTCTTTTTTCCTTCTGCTCTAAACTCAAAATGAACTAACAGCCCAGGAGTGCTTAGTTTAAATTTTCAGCGAGATCCATTTTGCAAAACTGATTTTCCCCTTTTTTTGAATTTTGAAGACCTCACATGTGTGAAAATTGACAATATGAAAGACTCTCCCAATCTATGTAGATCTGACTGCTTGAGATATTGTGTTTTGTTGATTTATCCTCTGCTCCCCTGCTCCTTTCCAACTTAATTGTGATTCTCCTTTCATCTTTGCCCAGGTTTCTTGGAGGGTCTTGTGTGTGAGCTCTATGATTGCACTGTTACTGCTCTAAGCTAGGCCTTTTTCACAAGTGGGGGGGGGTGAAACAGGGCAGCGCACACAGGGGCAGAGCTTACCTGCTTGCGTTTTGCTCCGTCCCTGCTCCGTCCCTGTGGGGAGCGCGGTTCCGCCACTCCACACACCGCCGAATTTCGGTGGCATTTGGCGGTGCCCAAAATGGCGGCTGGTGGCTTCCGGCGGCGCTCCGCCAATCAGGGCAGCACGCCAGCCGGAATCCCGCCCCCGGGCAGATCTGCAGAGACGCACTAATGCGTCTCTGCAGATTCTCACTGGGAGCTGCCACGGATTAGTGTGGGCGAGTTTCATAAAAACCACCTGGGAAGGTGGTTTTTTAAAAAATCGCAGCGCCACCGCTGCGGCTGCACTAGAGCGGTGGGAGGTGTGGAGTCTCACCTTTTCCAACCGCACTAGCTCACCCCGCGGTGTGAATGACCTCCGTCTCTGGTCGCCCCACCGGGGGTTTTTACCCCTGTGTGAAAATGGCCTTAGACCCATACTGTTAGACATTTGACGGCTATATCTGTTTACCCTCCAAAACCAAAGCCAACTGCAACACAAGGAGAAAAGAACAACTCAGTGAGAAGTGAGAGGAACTGTGGGGAAATGACGGTAACGGAGAAAGAGACAACGAGAGAGAGAGGAGAGGAGAGTGGAGGGAGGTCTGGAAGGGACAGTGAAAGATAACGAATTTGCTTATTGAATCTCCTTAATGAATTTATTTGATGAATCTATTGAATCAATTTCTGTATAGATTGGGAAACCAAAAGTCAGTGTATGAATTCTGTAACACCTACACTGCAGAAACACTTAATATATAATTAGGATAGATGTTTTTAATGAATTGACACAGTGGCTAATGAACGAACTGATATTTTGATTTATAGTACCTGCCTGATGAACTAAGGTGTCTGTAAATATCAGAATGTGAATCAACTGGTATTTTGATTTATCTCTATAATATCTACTTGATTATTTAAGTTGCTTGTAAATAATAATTTTGTTATAATTAAACAAGTGCATTTTACATTAATAAAATGGAACTTTTATAATCATTATTTTATTGATGTTTGTATCTTTTTTTAAAAAAAATCATGTTAGTGGTCTGTGGGATTCAAAATTGTGAGTTTAGTGGCCCGTGAGGTCCGAAAGGTTGTCGTCCGCTGGTGCAGATGATCACTGCCACCACTACATTCAGCAGAATGGACATGGCTATTCTTAAATAGACTTACCGTAGACTTTTTCACTTCTGTTAAGATATGCTTCAAATGTCTTTTCAAAGTATGATGCGTTACTTTTTTTGAGTACTGTAGGCATACAATGGTGTTCTCTAGGGAAGGCTTTCTTGATGTGTCATATCAGTGTAATGACTCACTTTTGAGTGAAAGTAGAGCAGGCACAGCTAACACAACACTTTGCTGTTGTTTTATGCCTTCAAGTAATTTCCGACTTACAGTGACCGTAAGGCAAAGCTGAATGTGTATGACTTGCACAAGGTCACTTAGTGGGTTTCCGTGGCTGAGCAAGGAATTGCATCCTGGTCTCCAGGGTTGTAGTCCAGCACTCAAACCACTACACCATGCTGAGAGAGAAAAAGAGAAAGAGAGAGAGTGTGTGTATATGTGTGTATTTACTTCCAATGTTGTTTTAGAGCATGTGAAGGTATTTTGGTAGAACAAGTCAACAGCCTGTTACCTTCAAATATAAGTAACTAAAAGCAACTGATTCAGCTAACTGCAAACGTACAGAGTAACATTTTATAAAACTTGCTAACTACTGTATATCACTAACTGCCTTTGGGGATCATGTAATGAATTGGTGTATAATACTTTTTAAAGTAACTTCCTGGTCTCCCTTTATGCAATTGCCTAGGCAGCAGACTCATGGATATGGCTACATTTAAAGTCAAGCTGCTACTTTTTATTTCATTTCCGCTTGAAGAGAACACATATGAGCCCAACTGATCCTCTGTCTTCCCAGTTTTTCATCTGCTTTTAAAATATCCCAGGTTCTCTCTCATACTACCACTATCCTCCTTTGTGCTCAACTTATTTCAGTGGCCACAAACTGAGCATAAGGCGCAAAAGTAATAGGGAGAGGAGAAGAAGAGACAGAATCTTGCCCTTCCAAGTAGGCTCTGGCAAAAGCAAACTTCTGCAGCCCCTCCTAGATTGTGTTATTGTCCCATTAATGACTTTTGCCATCTCGACCACACGCACTGATGTTCCTTGGCCGTATGCGTTGAAGTTTTCATCTGTGAACCATTGAGAGGTATGTGAGTTTGATCTTCTTCAGCCCAAGAGAATACAGAGTGGTGGTGCAGGCTAGGCCATCCACCAGATTTCCTTTAAATGTATCAACATCTAATTGCTGCTCGGCCTGCAAAAGTCCAGTGGCAGCCTTCAGTAATACATGCTTCTTTTGAGCAACAAAAGCCTGGCATAAGGGAACGCTGAAGGACACAGAAGATGTGGAACACTGCCAGCCTCACAGCAGAGCTTTCTAAGGGACTTCTAGTCTAATTTGTAGCCACAAACACCTGCACACCTGTATGCCTGACTTTCAGAAAATTAAGTGCTATGTGGTGGGTCTGGCTTGCAGAATGTACAATTTTGCTTTAGTTTCAATGGTGCAAAGCCATCATTTGTACTATTGCATTTGCAGTGAAAACAGATGTGCTGTATTAGTCTAGCTGCTTTAATTCCATGATTCCTACTCTAGCTATAGTGTGACATTGCATGGTTTCTGAGAGAGGGAGGATTTGGGGTGGGGGTTGGGATGGGGGAAATCAATGTTATTTAGTTAGATGGTTTATCCAGTGGTTCTGTTTAATGCAATGGGCTTCCCAAGGGATTCTGTACTATTTACCCAAAGAAGTATGTTCCAGGATTTGACATCTGCATTTAAATCCAGAAGGCCAGCCATTATGTCCCCATCCCCAATAATTAAGTGGAGGCCCCTCTAACAGTTTCCTGCATTAATCTTACTTTCCTGCTGGAGGAAATGTGAAGTTAGCTTGGCTATGCTGTCTTTTGACATTGTTGCTTCCTTTCTTTTATATTTTTGTTTCCCACATACCAGAGATGTAGTGAGTACAAGCAACAAAACAGATGAATGTTCATCAAGCTTTAGCAAACATAATTATCTTCTTTCCTATCAATTTAGAGTGGTTCTTGTTGCTCTGGGTGGGAATGATTCCAACACAATAAATCAGTCAATCACTATTTGCAGTAATAGTCATATGCAATAGCAACTGTATATAAGTTATTATTTCTATGGTAATGGGGGTAACTAAACATGTCATGGGTACAATGCCACCAAATTTGCAGAGAAATCCTGTAACTTTATTTAACGGGACTTAATGTTTGGTAAGCGTACTAAATATTGCAGAGTTAATCACTCTGCAGGACTTCTTTACACACGCAGTTGTGATCTCTTTATGATATGCAGCTGTGTGTATGAGCTCTAGTGGAAAAGCACTGTGCTGGAATTAATGGGTGGTGATACAGAAGCTTTGCTCATTGTGCAGTGATTATTCACATCTTCAAGCCAACTTTGGCTGTTTCTGCCACATACTGAAAGAATTAATGGACTTTGGGTTTGTGTGTTATCCCCATCAATGTTATTTGCCTCTCTTTAGTGTTCTGCCATCCTGGCCTCTGCACGGTGGATAGAAGGCCTCCTGTGTGTACACACACAGAATCCTCCCTTATACCTCCTCAATAATGTGCAGAGGCCTCGGCACCAGCACAGACCTGTGCAATATTGGACATAGAACAAGCACACACATCACCTTTGTTCCTTCCACGTTGTCTGGCATGCCTGAAGCCAACATCTGAAAGGGGCTTTACATGTTCCTGGTATCAAGCAATGAACTTGCATATGGATGGCCAATTAGCCTTTGTAGCAGCTTCCTTTGCTATAGAGACCTACTATTGGTAAAGGACTGAAGATCATGAATTGTTCTGCTTAGGCCTAGAAAGAGTCCAGCCAAGTAAGGACCTGTCTAAGCCTTTATTTTGTTCAAGCTTCCTTTCACTTTCTCTATCAGGAACTTTCCCAACAGCTGCTTCTGTGGCACCTATGAGGCACTACAACCACAGCTCATTTCCCTGAAAGCCTAAGGGGCAGGGCAGGATTGGTTCAAATACCTCCTTACCATTCAATACATACAAAGTTAGCACATCTGGTACACTTTAGGAAGGTTTGTATTACTAGTTTGTCTAAACACAAAAATACCTGCAAAGAATGCACACCTTTTTTTGGCCAATTGTGACTTCTGCATTCGTTGGGTGATTTGTGGGGAGGGGAAACTGAACTCAATTGACCACTATGGCGATGGAGAAATGGCTAATTTTTAAAAAAAGGTGTTTGGAGAGTTAGGGGTGGCTCTGAGAAATGTCAGGGGCACAAAAAGTTCCCTGGGATTGCACATAGCCCAAAGGCTTTGTAGTTTCTATCTCTATGTAAGACTACTCTGCTTGCTGCCATTCTTTGCTTCCAAGCCACTCCAGTTAACATCTGCATCTTGTGCCTAAGCGGTTAGGTTGGATTATGTGGTTGTGTATGACGCTACTGTTGCCTGCTGCTTTTACCATTCAGCATATGGTTTCATGTAGGTTTTTAACATCTGCCTTGATTTGTTAATGTTGTGCTGTTTTATTATTACTAATATTGATGATGGGTTATTTTAACTGATTTTTTTTTTTAAAAGAAAAGCTGCTCTATGAATTCTTCAGGGTGAAAGAGCAAGATGTGCAACTGTTTTAGATAAGTTAAGCTGTATATAAACTGATTGGACACATCAGCAACAGAAAAAAAATTAGAAGAACAAAAATCCCTTTAAAAAGTATCCCACAAAGCTGGCTTACAGCATGGTGTGCCTGTTTATAAGCCAAAGGAGCTCCAGGAAGATTCCATTTCTTAGTACTTGGCAATGTGAAGAACAATGAAAAGTATTATTTGGGCTGTAGCATTTCTGGAGAACATTGTGCAAGACTTGCTAATTGATTAGGTGCAACACTGAACAACTGGTTCATATTTCTTTCATCAAGCATGTCTATACCCATCTTGAAAGGCCACTCCCTTCATATCTGTGTTGCATTTTTGCACTGTTTGTTTTGTTGTTAAGCTGCTTTGATTTCATCTTTTAACAAAGGCCCTTTCCTCACCTTACCTTTTTCCAGCGCTGGGGTGTGGGGATCATGCGAGCAGCCTCCAGCAAGAGGCTCTTGCATCTGGGGTCTTTCGGCTCTGCACGAGCTGCCTGCTTGCGCAAGAGCCCCGTCTCTTCCTTCTGCAGCGCGGAATCACAATCATGCAAGGCTCCAGGCCCTCTTTCGCATGGAAAATGCCATGCGAAAAGGGCCAAAATCCGGAAAGAAACGTTTTAACAAATAAAAGAAATAGAAAAAAATGCATTGCTTTATTAAATCAATGACAAGTCAAGATTTCAAATGCATGCGATTGATTGTCCTTTACAGTTAGCAGAGAGGACCATACCCCTTCAAAAATACATGCCTGTTTTCTGGGAAGACATGTTGTCATCTGATATTCAGTTTCCCGTTTATTTGTAGTGGCTGCATGTCTTCATGCAACATTTATTCCGTCAACTTCACAGATACATTTTACTGAATCTTCATGCTTCCTTAATAAAATAATAACCACATCTCTCTTCTAGGAAATGGGATTGAAGTTGAAACATCTTTCCTCTGAAGAAAGCCCCTGAGAATTTGTAATTGGGCAGGCAAAGGAAGGAGAGATTACTAAGAAGGAAAATCATGGAGCTTTTGAAGTGCGTGAACAATGAGGAAAAGGGGGCACAAAGACCCCCCCACTTTCCCATAACAGAACTTGGTATCATCCAATTAAATTGACTGGCAAATGATTCAAGATAGATGGAAGAAAATAGTTTGTCACACAACATGCTATTAATATATGAAATTAGTTGCTGTAAAATGTTGTGCTAGCAACCAACATATAGCATTTAAAAGGGGATGGATAGAGGTCTACCAGTCCCGCTATACTAGCCTGATGAAAGTAGTGGAGCCTGTACAAATTGCCACGGCCTGGTGGTCCAGAAGGGGGCCAAGGGCCTGATTGCGTTTGTACATGTTTTCCCCTCTAAGACAGAACAGTTCCAGATCCCGTAAAGAGCAGGAAGAACAGACACCAGCCATGTTCACAATACTCCGACAAGATCTGCAGAATTTGGTACGCAGCACAATGACCTCCAATTGTATATCAAATGCTGTAAGGGGTCCATCTGTTGTAAGCAGCTGGCACCCACTCATTCTGCCATCAGCTGTACAAGCCCGGGCAACACAGGAAAGTATTATGTGAGGGAGGCCTATATAAAGAACCGCCTCTAGCCCTGTGAGAGGAAGCAGAGCGTCTGTTGCAAGAGTTTTCAGCTCTTGCAAGGTCTCTAATCTCATGGGGGCCTGGAGCTCTCATGCAAGGCTCTCCATTCATGAGACTTAAAATCATAGGATCTTTCCACACTACACTGTTACAGTACTCTTATTCCACTTTCAACATCCTATGGAATCCTGAAGTTTGCAGTTTAGGGAGGGGAATTTAGAATTCTTAGCCAGAGAGTTCTTTGGCTTCAGTTAACTACAAACCCCAGAATTCCACAGGATGTTGAAAGTGGAATAATAGCACAATGTCTTTTCTTGTAGTTTAAAGCCATTGTTCCATGTCCTAGGACCTTTTCATATGGCATTTGTCATGCAAAAGGGCCCCTCAAGCATTGCGTGAATGTGTGGAGCGGTCCACACAATGCACTCACAATCGCATGACACTCCAGGGTCTGGCAGGTGCAGCTCGTGCACTTTTTCATTTTTGGCTTTGAGCCAAAAATGGTGTGCAATTTTGCATTGCTCTGGAGCCCCACATGCACTTGCTGTGCGTGCAGAGTTCTGGAGCCACGGCGCTCGCGCTTCCTGCCCCACTTCCTGCGGAGGGAAGAGGTGGGGCTCTCGTGCAAGCAGGCGGCAGCTGCAGAGCTGAAGGAACCGGGATGCGAGAGCCTCTCGATGGAGGCTGCTCACATGATCCCCACACCCCAGTTCCGTGAAAAGTGTGTTGCGGAAAGGGCACTAGTCTATGGAGCAGTAGAAAACAAGCTTCCTCTATCTTCCCTATGATATCCTTTAAAATATTGAAACATAGCTATCATGTTATCTCCTAACCTTGTCTTCACCAGGCTAAACATACCCAGTTTCTTAAGCCAGTTCTCATAGTGCATAGTTTCCAGGCCTTTTATCATTTTGGTCATTCTTCTCGGGATATGCTCCTGCTTGCTAATATTATCCTTGAACTGTAATGCCCAGGAATGGACACAATACTCCAGAGGAGGCCTGACCAGAGCAGAATAGAGTGGTACTTTAGTTGGATTGTATAAATGCTCCTTATATGTACCAGACAGTTTTGAGTTTGCCTTATAAAAGACAGTACTATCCTATTTTGCTGTTTGAAAAACCTGGCAGTCCTACCTAGAGGGTGCAAAATTTCATTTGCCTGGGCCCAAACCCACTCTCAGTGACCCTGTCTTTATATACAATGTTCAGTTAGTGAGCATCATTGCTTATATAGTCAAAGTGGCATACTTATATACAAGAGGAAGGTGTCACTATGAATGGGAAAAGTTTATATTTTGCTGAGGAGCAAGGAAAATCCCAGGGCACGCATGCAAATCCTAACAGAAAGGGAATTTTCAAAGGCACCCAATAGGAATTAAGCATGTTCAGTGGCCATAGAAGAGTGACTGAAGGTTGTGAGGAGGGGAAATGCAAAACAGCATGATAAGATGATGGAGGGGAGCACTTATAACAGCCATTATCCCCAAAAGTAGTACCCCAGATTTTGCTTAAAAAGATGCTACTATCTGATAGCTAAACAGAATCTCTGCTGGCACAGATGTATATCCAACCACAAGCTTTCTGGAGCCAAACAATGATGAGTAGTGACTGCCTTCATGCCTTTCTTGACAGCATCCCATTGCTGAAAACAGAGTGTTAGACTGAATCTGATCCAAGCTAGAAAAATCTTTGGTGACTTCTCTTGGTATAAGAGGGGTGGACAATTGCCGAAGATTAGAGGTCCACATTGGCCTTCCGTAAGTCTTTAAAGGACCAGACCTTCATGCTGTATCTTCTTACACCACCAATTGTTTTCTTTCATAAATTGAAAAAGAAAATTGAATGGTGGGACACTAGAGACCCCAAAAATGACTTTGAGGCCTACATGGAGTATATTGGTCACACTTTTCCTGCCCTGATTTTAAAATATTCAAAGTTTTAATTTGTGGATTTTGTCTGTGAGGCAAATCAGGAAGATAACTGCTTAAAGTTGTACCCTGTTAAACATATTTGGTATTTTTAAAAGAAATTTTGATGTATCTAAAATAATAAATGTATCGGTTGTGTATTGCGCAGCCATATCAAATAGCCCATATCATAGATTATAGAGCATGCATTTCAAAGAAGAGAAACAGGGGTGCTACACAGATTAAACTGATAGATGGCCCTCAGTAAGTAAGAGCAGACACTGCAACATTCACAACAAATTTAGATAATGCATAGTTAAAAAGCCCAAGGCAAACCAGAAAGGAGGGGAAAAGATTGCTTAGACTCTAGCCTTAGAGCAAGAAATATTCTTTGAAGTTAAGCAGGGCATTGCTAGAAAGGATCGCAGACACCTTTTTAAATCGGTAAAATATCATGTCAAACTGAACTCTGACAGTGCCAAAACACTGAGGCTTGCTAGGTGGCTGTGGTAAGAGTGGAAGTAGTGTTCCAATTAGAAGGAAGGAAAATAGTTCATGGGCTTACAGGCAAGGAGGTTTCCAGTCATGTTGGTTAACTCCTTGCTGAGGTGTTGACATGCCCTGCTGGATTTTTACACATTGATTCATGTGTGGTTTCTCCAAATATTTGGCAACAAACAAAAAGAGAATGGGTGCCCTACAGCTAAATGTTTCCCCAGGGATTTGGGGGTTACCACCATATCTGGAACAGCATATCTTTCAGAATGAGGCAGACCAAAATTCAAAACAAAACAACCCCCTCCAACATTCTTCATCTTTTCTTTTCTATCTTTCTTTTCTTTTCTTTTTTTTTTTTTGCTCTTTTTTATGCTGGTTTTTACTCTTCACTTGTACTATGCATGCAATCTTTATATTGTGTTTGACTTGCTTCCCACCAGCAAAATTATCTGGCCAGATCTTTCTGCTTACACTGAGATTGTTTAGCAACAACAATAGCAACAACTTTCTCACTTTGATTATTGGAATATTTTCCTTCTAAATGATCCTTCCCCTCTTCTCTCCATTTCTTTTCAATTTTGTTATTTGCCTAGACATGCTAGTACTATAGAACTAGCATGATTTATTTTGCTCACTTTTAGGATTATGTTGATAATATTAGTCACAGTTTAATTCCATACTCATCTTTATCAATTTATCATTTATTTATTTATTCAGGAATTTATATACAGGTTTTTGAGCCTGACTCCCTCACAAACTGGTATGCATTTGATATTTTAAAAACAGATACATAACACACACAACTAAAACCATCCAATGTAAGAAAGGTGAGGAACCGTTTTCAGCCCCAGTTTGAATTTCAAATTAGTAAATGAGGTTAGGGCTAATGGCATAGGGTGAGGCTAAGCCCAGTGGCAAGAGCTGTAAATCTTTCCAGTTTGCTCCATTCAATATCTTTCAGGCATGCAACGCACAACTCAGTTCAGTGCATGGCTACTCAAGGGTAACCCTTTCCCAGTCTGCAAACTGGAGCTTCTCTTCCATGCAAAATCTTCCTGGGCTTAAAAAAGCCTCTTTACATAGGGAAAGAACCATCACTGAAAAGTCCTGCCAGCCACACCTACTAGCCTAATAGATCTTAGCAGCAGACATGTGAGGAGGGTGTCTCTACTCATCATTAATCTCAGCAGGTTAATATTAATAGTCAAAGTTATCCTCTTATTCCATGAAGAAACCAGTGACTCAGCAGGGCTGCTAACTATCCAAATCCCTCAGCTTCTAAGAATGGGCAATTAAAATTGGACCATTATGTCTAGACAGAAGTCTAGAGCCATTTCTGCACTAGACTGTTATAGTGTTATTGTTCCACTTTCAACATCCTCAAAGGTCCCTCCCTAAACTGCAAACCCCAGGATTTCATAGGATGTTGAAAGCAGAATAATAGCACTATAACAGTCTAGTGTGGAAATGGCCTAGGTCAAACATGATCCAATGTTGATGTATCCATAATTAATTAATTGGGTCTCATTTTTAAAGGATTTTAATTATTTTTTCTCTTTTTTTTTAACCTCCTTGCCCATGTTCTATTTTCACTGTAAAATTCAAACACCTCTATTTTCTTATTGTTCCCTTTCTTCCTGACCATTTTACTCATTCTTAATCAGTTAAAGGAAACCTAAAAATGTAGGTCCCTCTTCCTTTTTTCTCCTTCTAAATATTTTCTCTCTTTTGATCCTCCCTTCCTCCCATATTTTAGATCTTAATTGGACCATCTCAGGGAACAATCTAGTCCAAACTAAGCATGTTCCATTGATTTCATCCGACATAATTAAGCAGCTATTATTTGCCTGTTTACTACATTTAAATCCAACTTTTCTTCTGTGAGTTCAAGACCACATACATGGCTTTTCCCCTAACCATTTTATCCTTATGACATCCCTGTGAGTGAAGGTAGGCCCATGGTGGTCCTGGTACGTCTTGTGGGTGGATGGAGATTTGAATCTATATCTCTCTTAGTCAGATCCACTCATGACGCCATCCAACTGGCTCCCAATAAAACCAGTGTGGCTTGAAATACTTAACATTTGCCTGGCTGCAGCTGTGAAATTCTGCTTCACAACAGCAGATTCTCCATGTGCTCTCCTTGTCAGAAGGAGTGGTGCAAGCAGAGGAAAAAGCAAGAAATGTTGGAAGTGTCCATCTCCAAAGATGAGCTGTTGAGAAAATGTAGCTGTTCTGATGGGGTTTAGGATAATAGAACTTTCAAAAGCCTCTTTTAGCTATGCTGTAAGATGAGGTTTTCTTCTAAAATAGATGTTATTCTGGCCGCAGAAGGTAAAAAAGAATAGCCGGGCATATCTCCTGGACTAAGTGGCAGCTGAGAGCCCCTGTCTTCAGGTGCCACTGCTCTCAGCACAAAGACGGAAGAAAAACAGCTAGGACACCTCCATCATGCCTGGGTTCAATGGTTTCCAACAGCCACTCTCATTCATTCATATCCTGTCCTATATAAAAAGATAGCAGGGCAGCTTACAAGTAAAATCACTGAAAACAAGTCAAAATAAATCCAATAAAGAGACTAAAAGGTATTAAATTTGTTTAACAGGTTAAAGGGGGATTTAAAAGATTAAAACCATTTTAAAAGCATATGTATTAGCATTTTGAGATAAATCAATGAAACCCCATGGCTTTAATGAACAGTCAAGTCTTTACTTGGCCCTTAAATGGAATCAGAGTTGTCACCAATTGGGTCTCCAAGGGAAGGGCATTCTACAATTGAGTGCCACAGCTGAGAAGGCATTTTCCTGTGTCCTCACACAGTGTACTGACCTCCCTGGTGGAACACAGAGGAGTGCCTCCCAGCAGACTTTGCCTAGGAAGGCACATAAAGGAAAAAGTATTAATTGGCAGCAAGTGCAATTCTGTTAGTTATCGCATTATACACTATCCCTATGATATGCTGGTGGGCAACAATGTCACTGCATTTTGCACTAGCTGCTGCTTCAGAGTCACCTTCCACTAGCTGTCAATGGCACTTGCACAGGGGCCTTTTCCCTGTAATCTGAAGCTACACTGAGGAATCAGTGGGTGACAAAATGAAGGTCTGAAGCTCCCACATCACAGAGAGACACATAAAATCCATTTGGTTACTCGCACAGCAACTTGAGGGAAAGACATTTTAACCATTTAATGCTTGGAAATAGTGCAGATGGCAGAAGAAGACACTCCTGCTCCCCCCCCCCAATTATTGACTAGATTTTCCAACAGGCTCCTTGAACCATCTCCATCTAGTTGGTTCATTTTAAGTAATGCAGTTAATTTTCTCCCTCTTCCTTCCACATCCCTTCTCCTTTGTGTGCTATAACATATTCGGAGTATAAGCCTGAGGGCAGAGTCTGTTGAATCATCTATTTGTAAGCTGCGCTGTGAACCTATTTGGCTGAAAGGTGAGAGAGATGAAGGCTTCAAGCAATGAACAAATAAATAAGCTACCAATGTAACCTGTAAACAGAGAGACCACATTTTCAGCTTTCCCTTTTTCTTTCTCTCTTCAGCAGCAGAGCCCAAAACTGAGCTATAAACTTTCATTTATTTCTAGCCTGCTTCCCACCAAAAAATGGCACTCTTAACATAGCATATAATAATACCATTTATCAAGTAATTTTGTGTATGTTGTGGAAACACTTCTTCCAGACCTCAAGAGAAAAGCTGAGATATGATGCTGACACAGTGACACAAATTATAAGCTACCAAATAATGTGTGATATCATGTACTATTTTTAAAGACAACGGCATTCACTTGGCTCCTTATCCGCTGTAATTTGAATTAAAATGGCCGCTTCTAGCACCTAACAGTTGTATAATGTTTGGTAAGTAGTCAGGGACAACTTTGTGCCATCTGTGGAGCAAGGAAGAGGGACTCAACCAAGTTTGCTTGTCACAGATGGGATATCTGTGACAGGGCAAGATAAAATGACAAGATATGGTGGAAGGTAGATGGATGAGATTCTACTCCAGGAGGTATTTTATTAGCTTTCTTGAGGAAGAAGTTACTTGTAGACTGATGACCTATAGCATGTTCTAGGAAATTGCATAGAAGGATATGGAATTTTTTATATATTATTATTATTATTATTATTATTATTATTATTATTATTATTATTATTATTATTATATAAGAAGATTGTTGCCAAATATTTCTACTAGTTGTCTGAAATGGCTGCATCTCCCTCTACAGAGCAGCTAATCTGGTATTCCTATGAGAACAGAACTGGCAACAGTCTTCCGACTTTCCTGGCTTGAAGTCTCTCATGTCTTTAGAGTCAGACACAGAGGTTCTTAACCTGGGGTCTGAAAAACCCTTCTGCTGGACACCATCAGCAGTGGCAGCAACAGGGACATGGCAGAGAGGTGTGTGTGGTTGCCAAAACTGCTGCCTTGTTTGTAAACGAGGGAGCAATCTGGACATGCATGCATGCCTGCCACTGTGCCCCTCAGCCCCCATGTCCCTTGCTGCCACTTCCCTGGGTGCACACACACCCAAACAGTATCCCTCATTTGCAAACCAGGGACAGTTTGGGAGCATCTGCATGCTTGCCACTGTGTCCCTCAGTGCCCACACCACCTGCTGCCACATCCCTGACAAAAGGGACACAGCACCAGGCATACAAACATGCCTTCTGCCATGTCACTCAGAACTCACATCCCCTCCTGCCACATCCCTGATGAAAGGGACATGGCAACAGGCATGGGCATAGGCTCAAGCTGTGTCCCTCATTTGCCTGTCACTGTGTCCATCAGCTCCCATACTCCCTGCTGCCATGTCCCTCATGAAAGGGACACCGCGACAAGCATGTGCGTGCACCCCAACTGCTCACTTGTTTGCAAACAAGAGAGAAGTTTTGGCACCTGCACTTCTAGCTCAATTATACATATTGTTGTGGTTGTTATTAATTGCCACAAAGTCAGCTTTCACTCATGGCAACCCTATGAAGGAGAGACTTTCAGATGTCTCAGTAACTAGCGGCCCTCCTCAGGTCTTGCATAACTGGGGCTGTGGCTTCCTTGATTGAGACTATCTACCTATAACACAATCCTCTTTTCCTATTGCCTTCCACTTTACTGAGCATTATCATCTTTTCCAGTGAGTCATGTTGTCTCATGATATGTCACAAATACAATAGTCTTCATTTAGTCATTTTGGCTTCTAAGGAGAGTTCAGACTTGATTTGCTGTTCAACTCATTGTTTGTCTTTTTTTTTTTTTGGCATACCTGTAGAATTCTTTTCCAGCACATTTTAAATGAGTTGATTCTCTTCCTATTAGCTTTCTTCACTGTCCATCTTTCACAGCCATATATAGAAATCAGACACACCATGCAATGGATGATTCTGACTTTGGTATTCAATGATTTTTCTTTTTTATATCTATTATCTAGTTCCTTCACAACTGCCCTTCCAGTCCTAGTCCATTTCCACCCTACACAGTTATAGAGATATTATTCCACATTGAACATTCTGTGGAATCTTGCGGTTTGCAGTTGAGGGAGGGGCATTTAGAATTCTCAGCCAGAGAGCTCTTTAGCCTCAGTAAACTACAAACCCCAGAATTCCACAGGATGTTGAAAGTGGAATAATAGCACTACAAGAGTGTAGGGCGGAAATGGCCCTAGACTTCTGATTTCTTGTCCGTGGTCTCAGTTTTGATTTACAATTGAGCCAAAGTATGGAAAAAATCTTAACTATTTTGGTATCTTCATTGTCTGCTTTAAAGTTACGAAACTCATCTGTGGTCACTATTTTTGTTTTCTTAATATTCAGATGTAACCCTTCTTTTGCACTTTCTTCTTTGACTTTTCTCAGTAATCATTCCAAAATCTTTGTTATTTTCATTGAGCAGTGGTGTCATCTGCATATAAATTGTTAATGTTCCCTTCCGCAGTTTCCATTCCCGCTTCCTCTGAGTCTAATCCTGCTTTCTGTATCTTATGTTCTGCATACAAAACAAACAGGATGATTAAATGCACCTTTTTCTGTCCAACTTGTTAATTGGAAGCTGTTCTACTTCTCCATATTCTGTCCTGATAAATGACCTAGGTTACACCTTAGGACAATCAAATAGTGTGGCTGTATCTATACTAATACTAAACTATGGTCTTTTCCGCATTTTATTTTTAAAACGGGGTGGCGCATCCTCCAGCGAGGACGTTCACACTTGGGGCGAACTGGGTCCGGACTACTTAACGTATGTCCGGACTTCAGCCCGCTCCGGAACGCCCAGAACTGGTGGTTCGCCATGCTATTGAAAGACTGATTAAAAGAGGACTTTCAATAGCCTGGTGCACCCCACTCTGTCTCTGCGCTAAGTGTAGCTCTGCAGGCTCACGCTAGCGCGAGGCTGCAGATCTTCTGGGGGCGGGCTTCCGGCTGGTGAGCTTCTCTGGTTGGTGGAGAGCCTCCACCAACTGAAAGCCTCCATTTTCATCTCTGGAGAGTGTGTAGCGCAGGCACGCGCTGCTCTGAATAGGCGTGGGTTGTCGGGGGAGCGTGCCAGTCCGGTGAGTAATGGACTGCCCCGTTTCCCCCCCAAAGTGCGGAAAAGCCCTATATCTATATTAATGACAGTAAGCTCTATCAAAATGTCATTTTCATGTGTATTTTCTACACTGAATGACATCTTTGATGCAATGTTATAATTTTTATTTACATTTTTACCTTGCTTTTCCACTTAAAAGCAGGAGTCAAAGCAAACATCACTAAAACTTAAAAACAAACAAATGGGGAAAAAAGAATTTGGTAATAAAACCATTAAAATCATCACATTAAACAAAATTGTTACAATTATTAATATCTCAGTGGTTGCTTTTGTATCACGAGATCTGCCTTGTAAAACCACTTTTCTGGTCAATACTTTCTGTTGACAGTTTTTTCAGGCATACATTTGTCTTCATTCTGATCTGTTAGCCATGTACATATATGTATAGCCATTTTAATAGTTTTCCCCTGTGGCTAGACAAAAACATTGCATAACACAAGACTCAGCTGAATCTTGACTGGTTTTGAGGGACTGAAAATAAACAAGTATTTTCTATCCTATCCATAAGTTGTCTTGGCAACTCTTCTCTTGGAATCTGATCTAAGAGGCTTCTCACTTAGGTTGAATGCACTCACTTGGTGTGTTTGCAGTGTAAGTCGGTCTAGGCTCATAAAGCTGTTTACTTGGGAAAAATGCCAAGCTCTCTTAAATGGACTCTATCTAAAATCTGGTACGTGTCAAGGGTCTTCCATTGCTTGGATGAAGCTAATGTATATCATGCTCATAAAACTTCTTTGAGTAACAACATTCAGCCCATCCCATTACCACTGCCACCTTTGTGTTGAAAGAATAAAGCACACATAAGCAGACATGTCAGCTGGTTCCTCATCCCATAGAAACCATGAGAAAGGGTAAAATAGGTGTACCATGTGTAAAACATTGTAGCTAATTGGGAGCACAGGATAACAAGTCAGTTCATTTACAATGTGAATTTTATATGATTAAATTAATAATGATTAAATTAATAGTTGGCCATCACTGTGTACTGGTCCAGAAGATTAAGGATGCAATGCTGTGTACACTTTCTTTAGGATTAACTGTGACTTAATTCAGTAGTCAATGGTAGACCCACTACCATGGATAATGAATCATACTTTGTAAGGTACCTGCTATGACTTTATAATAAACAGAAGCCTAATTTCTAAACATAATGCAAATGTCATTCCTTCTGGTTTGCTCCTGTTCAACTTTCTCTTGATGCCAAAATGTCTGGGACTAATTAGCCTGAGAACTAAAGCCTACTCCCCTTGTGGTTATTTGGCCACTGGCAAGCAGACTGGTGGCTCTACCAAACAGCCGAAGTTGTGGTGGGCCATGGGCAGGCAGAAGAGAGACTTCTTTTCCCATCCACAGCCTCCATGAGAGATTGATTCCATTCAACCACAATTAGGGCCCGGCTAATTCAACACAACTGTTGTACAAAGGATTGGCATCCTCTTGGTGTTTTGATATGTGGGAGGATGTTTACCCAGGATAAGCATAGGAACGAAGCTAAAAGTTTTCTGTGGGCAAGCCACAATGAGGAACAAAGTACTTTGCATCCTCCATGGACTGGTTCATTTGCATTGGGATAATAGGCCTTGAACTATGAAACCAGCCTAGTTAGACATCCCACCCAGTCAATGTTGTAGGACCTTTTCAAGCCAAAAAAAATACTTCCGCTGGTCTAGTCAACTTCTGACTCTCACCTGTGCTCAAGGCAAGAGTGTAACTGGCAGAGAGATTAGATACTCATCTAAATTATGGCTTTCTCCTGTGCTGATTAGCTAATTAAGCACAGTGCTGGCACTGTGAAATTTCCCTAGAGAAAGGCAGGTAACCTCTTCACACAGAAAACAAAGCTGAACATGGGTAACACATGCTCATCCAGCTCTGCAGGTACAAGAAACAGGAGCTTCTATTTCCTTTTTGTTTAATCTTTCTTATATGCTTGATTGTTGATTTTTTTTTTTTGCCTGATCTGAATGTGATTCATAGCCATGGCATCCTGCTGCATGAACAAGCTTGCACAAGCCTCAAGCTCACAGACTTATTTCCTTCCCTGCACACTGCCACATGGCTGCGAGGAGATGGAAACCACATTCCTATATTATGTCCAAACTTGCAGAACAGGCCAGAATCAAACTATAGTTTCCAATAAAGGCTTAATTCTGAAACCTATAGTTTAAACAAATGGAAGTTCTCAGAGTTTGGATGCAATTGAAGAGAACTTAAAAACAGAGGTGGAAACTTCTGATTTCTTAAAAGCCATTGCCACTTCTTAGTGGAAGGGAAAACGTGAGATTCCATGCAGTGGTTCCGTTAGGACCAGACCACAAAGCACAAGTCTAAAGCCTCAAGACTAGGAACCAGCCCTTGACAGATGGTGATAGTAGCAGACTAGTGGCAGAAAGCCATGGCAGTATATCTGTAAAGGAAAATGCTTTGTCATTGGCCTGCCTGTCAAGGATGCAGCCTCAACTCTTTTTGAATTAAAATGTTTTTTTTTCAAGTCTGAGGATCGGGAAGTTAAATCAATCAGATGCTGCCTTCAGCATTTTCAGGTCAATGAGAACAACAAGTATACTCCTTCCCCCAAATGCCTTCATTGGCTATATTGATTTAGTTCAGCCTGCTGCTACTCAGACGTGAAGAAATATTCTACCAAAAGGTGGTTTGACTAGCCACCTGTCACCAAATACATTATTTTACCTTTAAAGCCTGGACATCCAGACACAGTGGGTGCCCAGGGCTCTCTGGCTCAGTACAAAGGTGTTTGCATGCATGCTATCCATGTGTTATATCAGCGGACCAAAAAGTCAGGAGAGAGAGAAGGGGGAGAGAGAGAGAGAGTAGGTGGGTGAACACTCTTGGATCTATTATGCCATTTATAGCAAGATAGGAAAGTGCCAGATAGGAGAGTGCCAGCACTGTGATTCATGAACCTTCTTGTTTTTCCGGCAGCAGGAGTACAGGACTTGGAAAAATCTCTTGAGGGCTAGAAGTAATTCTTCTACAAATCCCACCAGCTTAGGTTTATAGGCTTGAAAAATTTCACCTGTCATCCATGTTCTATGTAAGACCAGGCAGGATTCAAACCACAGTGGAAATGATGGCAACTGTTTTAACTAATAGGCATATTTTGCTGGCCACCAAAAATGCTTTCCCCCCTCCCCTCTTCCCCAATTTCAGGGTTGCCATACGTGGTTAGTTGGGTTTCACTGTGGAGCCCTGGTGGCCCAGTGGTTAAATGCCAGTACTGCAAGCCACAGACCACAAGGTTGTGAGTTCGATCCTGCCGGGCTCCAAGGTTGACTCAGCCTTCCATCCTTTCACAGGTCGGTAAAATGAGTACCCAGCTTGTTGGGGGCATGTATAGAAATGTTTCGAAATACATGCTATTTGTAAGTTGTTCGCCGCCTCAATCCATATGGAGAGGCGGGATACAAATAAATAAATAAAAAAAATCTGGGCTGATTTACTCATATTGCCCTCATATCCGTTTCTACAACCAAATGATCCCGAGGTAGTTTGGGCCTGCCTGCCACTTCTTGTCTGCCCTACCTCTGTAAAATGACAAGGACCTGCCCATGTGACATCACATGACCTGCCCCTCAGTCTCAGGTTTTGGCTCTGAAGTCCCAGGGAATGGGATGTTGCTGACATGCCAACTCTTACAAAGACACACACATAGTGCTGCACTGATGTGAAGTTTGGTACATTCCTTTCCCTCATAAGGGGCAGCAGTGTCTGCCAATTTCATGCAGTTCTGCCAAGGAATAAAACACAGGTGCAAAAAGGATTAGACTCTATGTAACTCAGCTTCAGTATTGGACTTCAGTGGGATTCCAGGCTGTGGCCATGACATTGAGGTTCCCGTCTATCATTGTGGGTTTTCTTATCTCCCGGTTCTAGGTCATATTTTTAAAAAGTCAGAGTGAATATTCCACAGCTGTACTTTTAAAAAAGAAGTCTGTAAAATATTGCAGGGTACTTTGGTATCACAGAATGCTATCAAGAGCATGAAAAAGAACACCATGAAGTATTCTGTCTAAAAGACAATTAGCTCAAGAAGGTTCTTTACGCTTGTTTATGACACTGCAAAACAACTACACCACAGTCTTTAAACTGGGTAATGGAGTTGAACAAACACAGTTCAATTAGGAACAGTTGGGATTCTCTGACATGGTCCAAAACCAGGCCACAGTCAGTAGCATACGACCATATTTCATGCCAGCACCTCAATATGAGTTCAATCATCAGAGCTTGTCTTAGGGCTGACAGATCCTGATGGAAAGACATTACTAGCTTTAACAGCTATCACACTATGCAAAACCAATCAGATAAGTGTCTCCTTCGCAGTATTGTGACAGTCCATTCGCTTGTCCCCCTTTCCCTGTTTCCTCTTTCAAGAGATATTCTGATTCTCAATTATAGTAGATGGAGCAGAAGGATAGGCAGATGGATTGTTGCAGCAGTTATTGTGTTTCTGGTCAAGGGCTGGCAATCCTTGGTCCCATTAAACCAGATTCTTAATTACTGAGCTGAACAGAACAGAAAACTTAATAATCAAACAAGTAATTACAAAATATGGTATGATTATGGTTACTAAAACAAAAAGTGATTCTTTTTTTTTATCCTCTTGTTTCTTAAAACTTTGCAATGCTGACCTTCCTGACATCAAAGAGAAATGTTTGAATCAGGGATAAAAAGAAGGCATGGATGTGCTATTGCTTATATATCAAATTTTAAAAAACAGCAGTCTGGGTGTATGTTGAATTCATTTAAGAGTGTTCTGTGACTCCTAAATATTCCTTTCTTATGGGGAATTACAACATTTTGTGTTCGGAAAGCAAAAATGGCCACCATAAGCAATTTCATTAATGGTGACTGCTTCCATTAGTGCTCTTTTTGGCTTTGGCTTTATGGAATTAAGCATGAATTGGTCACCCTCTGTGCTTTCAGAGATCCTGATATATGTCTTAGCCATCATAGAGAAAGACTAGATTCCAACATCACTTAAAAATGGTCAGGCTAAAACAGCTTCATCTGGTAACCCCCTCTGAAAATGCATTAAGGGGACCTGGTTATAAAAGATATATCATAAACAGCATAGCAGAACGTGAGTGACTGCAGTATAGCCAGCAACATGAAATAACTCTCATGGCATGCAACAATATGGTTTCAATATATATTAACGCCAGGTTTAAAATACAGGAACCTCACGACCACCACTGAGAACATCCCACATAACTTACAAACTTGTAGTAGAATATGAATATATAATGTTCCAAGACTTGTCATTTATTTATGCCAAGTATAAAAATGATGGAAATAACAGCTGAGCAAAACCAAATTACAGTTTTGAAGAGAAGACACTGATCAGTAACTTACTTTTGAAATTAATACACTGCAATTCTAAGGGGCTACACTAAGTCAGATTGGGGTGTCCCAGTAAGAAATGAGATACAGCAATGTGAAAGGTAATAACAATATTCCATATTTTATTGGTAAATCTTATAAACAATCAAGGTTCAGAACTTCCTGAAGTCTATTTATGCCTTATCTGGAATGACTGGAAATAAGCGGTAGAATCTGGGTCTGGGTCTGGGTCTTGCAGATCAATTGTCAATTTGCCTGTGATCCAGCCAGGAAGGCATATTTTTAAGGGGGGGTGCGAGCAAGTTTGTCTCTTCATCTGTTGTTGCACTGCATCTCTCAAAAGACATAGCCAGCATTGCTAGTGGGGAAGAATCATGGGAACTATCATACAAAAATATTTGGAAAGCTATACTTGTCCACCCTGATCTGAAGGAGAAAGAATTGTATGGGCCTCCAGATGTTGCTGAATTGCAATTCCCAGCAGCCCTAGACAGCCCAACAACATCTGAAGCTGCACAGTGCCCACTCCTGTCCTAGAGAGAGTGGTGTAACTGACCACATATAAGCGAAGTATAGTATGAGAGATTCAGGAGTTGGAAGCTTTTGAAAGCAGATGGTAATGTGTATGTGTATATGTGCCTCTGTCAATTTATGGCAACCCAATCAATTTCACAGGGTTTCTTAGACAAGGAATACCTTGCCTAAGAAACCTAAGTTCCTGCCTTTGTGTAAAGAAGCTTATGGGGTGATGATTCTGTATGTGTATATAAGTGTAAGAAAGGGAAATAACAGTTTTATAAAGTTTCAGAAACACTGAGCAAGTGAAGAAACTCCAATGCCTGAGCAAAAGCAACAGTCCAAAGAATTAGGTCCTTATGTAGCTTGCATTTATACAAATTTCTAAAAGACCTGAATATGCAGAAAAAACTCCTTTGCAGTGACCTCTATTGGTGTTTTGCCCAACTGAGATTTGTCACAGACTCAAAATATCCTGTTTTCTGCACCATTGGGGCTCAAATATTTTTTTTGAAGTTATTATTAGCCATCACCATTGGAGTCCTTATTTGTCAAAATGTACAGGCAAGGCTCAATTTACCTTACCTTTATTTGCAACATTTCAGATTTACAGTGTTTCTCTAGAATAAATAAATGAAACTCTCACTGACAATGCATAGCTCTCTAGAAATAAATAAATGAAAGTCTCACCCACAATGCATAGCTCTCCCAGTGCACCTTTGTAATTGAGCAAAGCAGAAGGGGCAAGAGAGTGAGGAAGCTGAGATGAGTAGGAATTAAGAAAAGTTTTCTGGACTGGATTTTTTTTTTATCTTGGCTTGGTTGGCGGAGTTGGGAAGGTGATAGAGCAACAGCACTCTTGCTGTTGCTGGAAGAAAGGGCTTTCTTTGACCTGTTGTGTGAGAGGGAGGAAGAAACATTTTGCAGTGGCTAGAGGGAAGGTTTTTTTCTGCTTGCTTAGGTGTGGGAGCCATGATGAGGAAAGAGCAAGTGAGTAACATTGACAATGCCAGAAGGGGTGACTCTGCTGAACAATCTGCAATAAAAAAAGACAAGGAACTTGTATTTTAAAGCTTACTTATCTCTGAGGACTGAGTCAGAAAAGAGAACTCAATAGACATTTTGGGCAATGACTTCTGTTGTTGCTGTTGCTTTGTTAGTGCAGCTGGTTTCTGTACAGAATATGTGCTGCCTCTCCTCCTGTTGTGCCCTCTGAGCCTGCTGCGGAAGATCTAGTAGGAGATATGCTGGTTCTCAATTTCTCACTCGCTTGTTCTCCCTGGAAAGCTTGTTCTTCTGTCTCTGTGCTCCTCCTCTGAAGAGAAACGATTGTCTAATGGTAAAGTCAGCTCACCCCAACTAGGCCCCCTTTGGATCAGAAGTTGCTTGCTGGCACTCAGGTCCCTCTGGAGGGCATCTGCACATTTCTCCAGCCTGGAAAAGTTGAGCTCTGATGTTTTATTCTTTAAACCTCTTGAAAATTGGTGATGGGTTGAGTGAAATCCCTAGTTTTGTGGCTACTTCAGTTCCACTGGAACATATCTCCCTGGTCTTCCGTGTTTCTTTATGGAACTGGCTACCTCACATTTACATCAATCTCAATATGCATCACCATCCAGGAGCATAACCCTGATATAAACTGAGCCCCCCTTGTACTGTGCAGACACTGTTTGAGAATGGATGCAGATGCTATAGCAGCTAATTAGTTCAACTTGCCCTTGCAAGTGTTCCACCCGTGTAAGGCCTTGTTGCACACAGAGCAGAATGCAATGGGAATAAATTGTAGGATACTGGAGAGGAAAGAGGGAAAAAAACAGACAGCAGGCTGGGAGTCCACTTTGGAATATTTTCTACAGAAAACACCCTGCAAGCAGAAATCAAGTACAACAGAGTATGGATTGGGCACTAGTACTTTTCTCCTATATACACATTTATACAGGTATATATAGGTATGTAGATGCGTTTTGGGACATTACTTCTTTAACTGAAAATTTGGTACCAGAAGTAAAAATAACATTAAAGTTTGTGGTGCATAGTTTCCTGCACCACAAAAAGAAGAGCAATTCACCACGTTTAAACAAACTTTTTATCCAAAACTAATAGTATGGATATGTAAAATGAGACAATCCAGGTCAAGCAAGCTCTGCATAAATAAAAACATTTTGAACCTTCTAGAGACCACTTGAGAGCTTCTTCAAAAATGCTTCCAGCAATGGCTATTCCTTCAATGCTTTTTTTGTTCCCATTCTAAGGGACATATATAGATCTATGTTTCTTTAAAATGCTAGAGTGAGCTTGTGAGGGAAGCTTATGTGCTTTCCCCCTTTCTCTCTGTGTTGTTGTTCATGCATACCCAGCAAGGAATTCTGGAGGCAGCTGTCATTTACTTTGTCTGTTGTAGGCAGACACACAGCTATAGTGGGACAGACTAGAACAGAACCCCATTCATTCTCAGCTCAATCTTTATTGCACTGTTTACTGCAGATATACAGTGCTTCCTCCACATTTGTGAGGATTTGGGGTGCAGAACCCTTGCAAAATTGGAAAAACTGCAAATAACTCCCCCCACAATCCCCCTCCCATTCCCCTCCAGAGCTCCCTGCTCCAATTCCCTTGCCTCTGGCCCCAGATCTCCTGGTTGAAAGAAAAAGACCAGGTAAAAGGCTTACCAGTACTTTCCCCCCAGATGGAGAAATCTGGCATTCTAGCTACTTCTGGTTGCCATCTTGAGAAAGAAGTTTTCTCTCAGAGGAGAGAGGTAGGAGCAAACAGGGCACCTGAACAATTGTTGGCCATTACACAGCAAAATGTGCAATCATGTGGTAGAGAGGACATGCCTCCAGCAGTGGGTTGTGGCCTTTGCTTACCTAAAAGCAGGGGGGCGGAATCATCCATTTTCAATATAAGCCTTGCAAGCTTGGGGTGAGGAATGCAAAGGAATGGGAGGAGGAGAATTGGGGGGCGGGGGAGAATGCAAGCATATATCTTGCAAATAAATTTGGAAGGTCAAACCCACAAATGTTGAGAGAGGACTAAACTGCTACAATGCAATACCCAAACCTTATATTTTTCCAGCCCTCCTTCACCATCCTGCTAATACTGCTGCAGCTAAACAAACCAACCAACAAACAAAAACTTCCTTCTAGATAGAAGGCTAGGAAATAAAGAGAGGCTGGCTTGATGTAAAAAGACTTTGTAAAAAGGGACTTTTTTGTCAGAGGCTTCCTGAGTGGAGGTATGCCTATATGTGTACCTATATACACACATACAGACACACATGTATTTGCTTGTTCACTCACCTACAAGCAATTTGTTTTTTAAAAAATGTGAGGAACTGTTAAGAACTGCCACCTCAACTACAGCTTGTACAGAATGCTTTACCACGTCAGGATCTTACCACAGGCCTACACTGAGATCACAGGTCTTCTTTTGGAAACTTGCAATTTTCCTATTAAGGAAGAGGCAATCTCAAGTGAGTTAACTTTTCCAATGTTCAAGCCACCTTGAGCATTTGGAAAGGCTGAATATAAATCCCCTAATAAAGACAGAATGCCTGCTCTTTGTTGAAATCCTGTAAGACCCTTTTTGTTTTGCTATGCCTTTGGTCTGATTTAGCTTTTTGCTATTTTGAGGCTCTGATCTGTAATTTGACTCTCTGATTTTGTTGCTTAATGATTTGACTGCATAGTCCTTTTAATTTAAATTGTGAATTGCCTTGAGTCATATGGCTCTAAAGGCAGGATAAGAAAGTAGGAATGAATAAGCAGGAAAAGGGTCTTTTGAATGGTGTTTGCACAGATTAACTGAGAATCAATGTACAGTACTATAGCGGCTAGACTAGGGTGGGATATTTGTAGCCCTCAAGTTGTGGTTGATCTGCACCTTTAGGATTCCTGATCGTTGATTATGCTGGCAAGAACTGCTGGGAATTGCAGTCCAACAACACTTAGAGGGACACATGATTTCCATCCTTGAATTAGAGCAGCCTTTCTCATCTTTTTTACCCTGAAGGAACCCTTGAAATAATTTTCAGATCTCAGGGAACCTCTGCATAAAAATCATTATATCTCCAATTCAACCCCCCCCCAATCTCTTGCAAAACCTCTAGCAACCTCTCAAGAAACCCTTGGGTTCTAGGAAACCCTAGTTGATAAACCCTTGGTTGAAGTGTTGTAGCTGGAGAAAGATCCAGCTATAAATTCTCACTGAGTCACCCTTCACTAGTGATTATATTCCCACCTAGCCTTTCAACAGAGTTGTTGGGGTATAAAAGAGGAAGGGGAAAACCATGTAAGCTCCCTTGGGCTCCCTGAAAGAAAGGTGGAGTATGCATTCAAGAAAGAAAATTAACCAAGAGAAATGTCTGAATGGCCCTTACAATGCTTGAAAATGTGCATGTGGTTTCAGCTGGAGTCCAAAGTGTCTTTCAGATAAACCAGGTTGCTTGTCCTTCTGGTCTTAAGAGTAGGCATCCAGCTTGTTTTTCCCCCCATTGTGGTACAGAAAGCAAAAAAAAAAAAAAAAGAGAAACAAAGAAAAGAAAAGAGAATCAGATGTCTACCTGAGGAGTCATTGTAATAAGTAGGTGGAATGGAATTTGAGGAGAGGAAACCTGGTTTCACTGTGATACACTGTGATCATATAACGTTCCATAACTGTGTAAATATGCTTTATACCTGTGTGTTTATCATCACATCTTGGTTTATATCTATAAAAGGTGATGTAAAAATAAAAATCAATCAGTTTTAAAAGTGCTGCTCTTTCTTTTTCTTTCTTTCTTTCTTTCTTTCTTTCTTTCTTTCTTTCTTTCTTTCTTTCTTTTTCCCTTACCCTTCCTTCCTCCCTTTTCTGCTGCAAGAGACTAACATGGCTACTTCTTTGAACACTATCATTCTGACACGGTTTCATGAAACTCAATGCTGGGGAGGTTGCGTAAGAACTGTAGACAAAAACAGGCAATTTAATACCAGCATGAATAACAACCCTTGGCAATGCAGGGGACTAGACACGTTTACTAAAATAAATAAACAAAACCACTTTGTTTATAGGAGGGTAAAATAACGTTTTGAATGAAAAGCTTCTTAACATTTTGCTTCGGCAGTCGGTAAGCCACTTCCTGCTTTTAAGCTGAGAACAAGCCATTACAGCTATTTCTGTCCTCTCTCAATCACACGTAGATTGATACAGTTACAGCTGCAAGTAAGCAGTTTACTTTGAAGAAATGCCCTTTCTTATTACAAAGCTCTTGTGTGGGAAAACAACAATGGAAAAACAGGAAAGAGAGTCTGCTAAGATGCTTTAGGGAACAATTCTAGACTCAAGATCCACCAGCTGAGAGAGGCTATAAGATTTGGCAGAAAGCTTTCCACTCTGGTGGCACAATAGGCATGCCAGTGGTGTAACTGCATGCCTGTGTGTGGGATAATCTGACCTTCCAGATGTCGTAAGCCCCAACAGCCAAAGCCAGCATAAGCAATGATAAGGAATGCAGTTCAACAACACTGACTACCCAAGTCCCACCTGTGCCACGACACATAAATCTGAATATGGAGCTCTTACAACATGATTACAATGCTGTGATACCGCTTTTTATCTGCCATAGCTCCATCGTATAGAATCCTGAGATTTGTTGTTTCATCATGTATTTAGAATTCTGAGCCAGAGAGCCCCCAAACTACAAATCCCAGGATCCCATATGATGCAGCCACAACAGTGGAAGTGGAATAAAGGTGCTGCAATTATGAAGTGTGAAAGAGCCCATGGTAGGGGAATGGCTGGAATAGGATGGAGTCTCATGGGTGGGATGAGAAGAACACAGTCAAGATGCATACTTCCACCATTTTGTTTGCCTCTTTAGTCATGTGCCCTTCAGTGACAGGACCAGAACTTGGAAACTCTTTTGAACTACAACTCCCAAATTCCCTCCATCTCCCCTGCAACTTTCCTAAGTTCTAGACAGCACAGTTTTATACTGTTCTCCTACCTGTTACAGGAAATTTCTCTCTGTAAGGAATGAGGAACTTGAGACAGAAACACTGGCTGAACCCCTAGTCATCCCCATGTTTTCTTCTCATTCTCTCACAAATACCATCAAATTGACAAATATTAATTCATAATTCCTCTCTCTTGCCTCCCCTTCCCCCTTTCTGTCATAGAGGAGGCTTGCTACTGGTCCATAAGATACTGTTTCTCAGGTGTAAATCTAACAGACTTTTATTTGCACAGACTTGGGTGGAAGCCCACAGCGCACCCAGTCATCAGAGTGTTCAAAACCAGAGGTTGTTTTTTTTTAAATATCCTTTGCAATCCTGTACAGTCTTCAGAAGGATGAAGGAATTCATCACACAGCAGAACTATTACAAGCAACATTACACCTGATGGTAACAGCCACTGTCCAAGACATGGGAGCCCCGCTGAGACAGCATTTGGTCTTTTTTGGGTGACCTTTTCGCACTAGCCTCTCCTATTTGTCTGCTCATTCAATATCTTTGCACTCTGAGAAGGAGGTCTCCAAGATACACAGGTGACCCAAAGCTTTTGGCAGAGTATACGAAGGATCAGGAAGGTAGAATATGGAAGAGGCTGGTCTTAGGCCTATTGGCATATTGTCCACCAAGACAGGCCTATCAGGCAAAACTGAGGAGAATAGTTTGTTCCAATGTATTGCTGGTGGAGGCACTGTGGGCCAAAATAGTGGATTGGACAAGGCTATTGGACTATGCAGTGCTCTCCCTGATAGGCTCAGATGTGTCCAAATGGGGAGAACCATTTCCCACTTTCCCTAGTGTTGTGTCGTAAACCAAGAATCTCTAGTATATAAAATATAAGACCAGAGAAGGTTTCCTCCTTCATGGGCTTCTAGCACGTGCCATTTGGATTGATGGAAAATAGGAAGACACATGCCTCTCCATCCAAGCTCTAACATCTGATTGTTGTCTGCTGCTGTGACTGAGTGATTAGAAAACAGTTTTGTGAAGTATATTTTATAGGTTTATTATAGAAACTCCCTCTTTTTCTATCCATGCTATGATATCTGTTTACTAGGTGTATAATAAAAGGTGAGGGGAAACATGTCCCCACACCCCAGGGAACTCCTATCCAAATCCCCCATCTAATATCTTGCCCTGTGCAGCAAGTGTTTATAGGCTGCTGCTGTTAGGTTGTAGCTGTTGCTGCCTTTTTGTGTGTGTCTAGGCTGTTCAGCAAAAGGATAGACAAATGACCCACTATTCTTAGCTGTGTCTTGAACCTTTTACCCCAGGGAGGGTTGTGTGTGGTTTCTGTGGGCACTAGCAACAGTTGGCTTCTGTGTCAGTGGGCCTAAAGTTCAAATTTCAGAGGGGCTATGTCAATCTTCTCCCCAAAACTGACCTGGAAGCCACCAGATACTACTGGCAGACATCCTGATTAAGGAGACGGTATGAGGGTGATGTGTTATGTGGGTTCTCCTGCTGCTCCTTTGTGTGTTGTATTCCGAAGGAGTTGTCACCCCAAAACATAGGGGATCCCTAGAGGTCCTCTGGCCATACCTGCACCTCCTTGCAAATTGGGAAAAATAGCAGATCGTAATTGGAGGCTTGCGAGGGAGGGGGCAACCAAGCAAGATCTCTCATCAATGTCTATGAGGTCACTGCAAAGATAAACCAGCCACAAAACTCTGAAATAAGCTAAAATTGTGTTTATTGGAAAATGTTCAACATGCATACTAGCATAGTCATTCATACACACAGTCACACAAGGCGAGAAAGGGAGAGAAAGGGAGGAAAGTGGATAGCAGAGATTTTAGGAATCTGGCAATATTTATTGTTCTAAAGTGCAGCGGAGTGAAGTGAAATGGCTTAGGCTTGCGTCCAAGGACAGTACCCATCAGAAATCTGAGTGACAGTGTTGGATCCTGCAAACAAACCTTGGTCTGCCTTAAATGAGGGCTTTTTATACCCAAAATCTGCCTTCAGGGGATGGGTGTCAATGGTCCTTTGGCCGTTCAGACAATGGAGTTTCGTAATCAGACAGTGTAGTCCAGAACGTCCTGATGAGCTTAGCATTGAGTGATAAAGGCATTAATGGCGTATGATAGCCCCATATCTGAGGCTGGGATTGGAGACAATGTAAGGAGGGTGCAGGTGAGAGGACAAGGTGCTCGGTACAAGTATTGATTTGGTGGGAATCTCCCCATTTCAAGACGTATCACTGTAAAAGCTGACAGTGATCTTTTGTCTCCAACGTTTTTGCATGATTTCCTGCTTATGACTTTACCATGCCATTTTTTGGGGGAGGGACGGGGCAGGATCTCCAGCGTACGTGCCTGCTAGGTTATCATCCTTTAAACCAGCCCAGCTATCTAGTCAATGCAGGATCACTTTGATATCAAGTCTGAAAAACATGTGTTGCCAATTAAAATCATATTCAGCCAATTATTATTATATCAAATCAGTGTGTGCGTGTGTGGGGACCATAACAGAATGGTTGTGAGGCATTCAAGGGAGGATGAACCTCTGCCTGGGGGCCAACAGGGTCATGGCTGGCTCTGCCACTGGAAGTTATAGACTGAGGTGCTGTAAGATCATTTCTCATGTTGTGTATGCTGAAGGAGTGTCTGTTGTTTTTGATGCCATTTTTTCTGTTTTCTACTGTTGTGCTTTTCTCCTATTTTCTATCTGTCTGTCTCTCTCTCTCTATTTATCTATTTATCTATCTCAATGATATGAGCTCAAGAGGGGGATGTGGATTTAATCTAAACAAATCATCCTAGCTTATGATCATGATTTTGAAAAAGGGACTAATCTGGCTGAACACCTGATATAGATAAGAGCAAGTGTGGTGAAGTGGTCTGAGCGTTGAAGTAGGGCCTTTGAATAGCTGTTCAGCCATGGAAAGATGGCTGAAAGAAAGATGATCTTGGGCAGGCCACACTCTCTCAGACTCAAAGGAAGGCAAGAGAAAACCTCCTCTGAACAAATTCTGCCAAGAAAACCCCATGATAGATTCATCTTAGGGTTGTCGTAAGTCAGATATGACTTGAAGACACGCAACAACAACAACCAGATACTTCATTTTGCAACAGCAGTTACTGATACTAAAACAATGAACACTGTAGGAAAAAGCGTTCCATTGTTAAATTCTCTGGAATAATTTTAATGTATTGCTTATGTTATTTTATAATGTGTTATTGTGCTTTTTCTGTGTATATATGGATCACCAAGACTGTCTTCAGCAGAGATGACAAAAAGGACAATTAAATGTTGTTGTTGTTGTTGTTGTGTGCTCTCAGGTTGATTCTGACTTAAGGTGGCCCTGTCATGGTGTTTTCTTGGTGAAATTTGTTCAGAGTGGGTTGCCATTTCCTTCTTTCTTAGGAGACTGAGAGAATATGACTTGTTCAACGTTACCTAGTGGGCTCTACTGGCTGAACAAGGATCTGAATTCTAGTCTCCCAGAGCCATAGTCTAACACCCAAACAATTCCTGGCTTTGAAATGTGAATTGTCAATGTAGGAAACTATCCAGTTCACCAAACTTTGCAGTTCAGTAAAATGCATGATTAGGTGCCAGATGCAAATACACTTGCACAAAGATGTCTGAAGCCATACCACTCAAAGGCCAGGTTCCTGTTAGTACTGTACACGCATGTGAATCTCTTTTTGGATAGGGTGCAAATGGCTATTCACATATGCTGTGTCCAAAAACCTCCCACTGCCTGGCAGACCTTCACCCCTGGAGGTAAGGGTGGGTGCTGCTGCTGCTAACCAGTGGGGAAGGGAGGCAAGGGCAAGCAATTCAGGCTGTGAAGATCCTGCTACACTGAACTGCAAGGTGAAGGAAAAGTTGAGTTCAGTCCATTTGAGATTGCACATTAATTTCTGTCTCCTGCCCCACATCTGAGATCAGCTGCTCCTGAATTGCCCCCATTCTCTTTCCCTTCCCCACAGATAAGTGACAGAAACAAAGGCCCCTCCCAGGGCTTGACAACTGGGTGGTGGGAGGACATGGTAATGCGTGTGTAGATCTTGGTCGTCATCTAACAACTCAGGCAGGTCTAGACTTGCTTACTGAGGTTACATATCCCTACATTACCCAGATCCTTCCTGTTTTAAAAAGTCTTGTTCCTCAGGGCTGTTTTATCTTTTCAACAAGAGGAAGGGTTCCCACTTGGATTAGCCAAAACTCATACTAGTTGATAAGAGACAGAATTGTCACTGGAAATAAGCCAGTATTTCAAATGTGGAGTAAATGGAATCCAGAACAGAAAAATGACTGGAGCCAAGAGGAAGACAGTGAAGTCAAGCAATGAGGTAAAAGTACAGTCCATCAGACTGTAGTTAGTCAAGGAAGAGGATCTGAGGACTTGTGCCGATAATATATTTACACAGTGGATAGTGCACACTTTATCTTTTTCTGTTATGTTTTTGTAAGGATGAAACAAGTTCCTAATGAAGGCCCCAATGAGGAACCCAAAAGTGCAGCCAGAGATCCATGAACTTAGCTGTACACCAAGATTGCAACATGGCCAAGGTTGCTTATGGAATAATAATTGTAACATCACCAGTGCTAAGCAAACCATTTTTCACCGCCGCTCTATTTGTTCTGCAGAATCTTAGAACGATTTTACATTTTAAAAAATATTATTGAAAACCTTTCTACTATTTCATCCTCCTTTGTGAGGACAGAGACTGTCTTCTAATAATTATTTTAGAAAAAGATACAATCAGATAACAACAGATTTCTGTTTGAAATCAAAATATTTATTAAATAATTCCCTCCAGTAAAATTAAAGTTAGATAAACACTGCAAAGAGCTTCTATAAAAACACTTGTTATCACGGTTATGATATGTCGGGTGAGAGCACTAGATATCTTTTTGATATCAAATAATTTAGTCTTTACTTGACCTTTCTCCACGTGTTTGCAGAGGTCCACCGAACAAGCACGTATTGGGCACGGCCGTTAATGGTTGTACATTCCAAACCTCATTCAGGCAGGCAACTTAAGCCTCTCCGATGCTTTAGGGAAAAACCTTCTTGCAAACTGGCTTTGCTCGGCATGTATCTTTACAAAGCTGCACGGCCAAGAGCCGAGCCATTCCTTTATGTCGGGCCATCAGCATACTGGCCATACTATTGTCATCCAGCACTAAGCCCATCATGGAAAACCTGACCTTTTCCAACTCCTTTGTCCAGCTCCGAAATTCCTTTGTTCTCACCGAGCATAGCATAGTCTGTAGGTAGAATCCACCCTATAAAAGCCCCCACTTTTGGGACTCCTTGGATCACTTGCTTGGATCACCCTGGACTTCCATCCTGCCTTGCTGCCGCTCTGTCCAGTGAAGTTAACCCCTCAGTTCCCGATAACTGAGTCTGCCTCCCTTCTTGGAACCCCCGCTTCTCTCCAGGACTACGAGACCAGGTGTCGTATTACCCATCCCCCAAAAGCTCTCCATTTCTGTTTCTAGTTAGCTGTGTGCATGTGGTGTCTTTTATGTTGCTTGTCCTCAATAAATGTTATTTTTGTTACTTTAAAACTTGTCTGGCTACGCTTTCTGACCTGAAGCCATAGACATAGGGTACAAGATCCTAGCTGAAGTTACCCTGCCTCTCGTTAGCTTAAGAGAGTGCTCGAGCTTAATTTCCCCATCTGGTGTTGTTATTTGGTTATTTGGGCGCCCCTCCCGGGACCCCCAACATACAGGGCAACACACTATTGCAGACAACTGGAGCTAACAGCATCAAGGCCTTGCTGCTTTTTTCGCATTATAATACTTTGGGACACCTCCAGTTTCAAAGATTTTGTAAGTTGTGTTTCCTAGATACTAAATATACAGCCACTGTGCTAGATGAGAACTTAAGTGAGCTTTCAGCCATTTGAAAACAAACACTAAGAGTGCAATTTCAGCAGCAGTATTCTGCTACCAAGATTCTTTTCTTTGGTTCTTTTTAAACCTAAATAAGGAGTTGGAATCATTTGGTCTTCCAGAGTGAACTGCCTCTCCCTCTCCAGAATAGCCAATGGCAAGAAATATTGGGAGCTGAGTCCAACAACACCAGGAGGGCCACCTGGTTCTCACCTCTGACTTAAATAAATGACACCACAAACCTGTTGATTTGACTCTGGTCTACTAAATTTCCTATGGACTGTTTAATTCCTGCTTCTTGGACCTTGCTGAGGTCGTACTCTCTACACTGCCTCCTGTGTTATATTTTTTGTGATCATCTTTTCATATTGACATGTCTGTTCCCTAACTACCAAGAGCTTTTGCATGAAATATCTTGTGAAGAAATGCGGTGGCTCATGAGGAGGTGCTCAATTAGTTGCAGACTAGCAGCAGCTAAAGTTGCCAGAATGAAAACTGAAGAGGGCTGCTGTACATTTAATGGTTGTATAGAAGAGTGAATTTCAGCAGGTGTTGCTTGTCACACAACCAATTAATAAGCAACAAGCAATTCTCTTTTTAACTCAGGAAAATCAGAGATTTGGTATGCAAGGCAAATTTCCTCCAAGAAATATTGTTTCCAAAATTCTAAAATTCAGATTATAGGCTTCATCCCAGCACCAGAAAGGCCTTGAACCAGCTTTCTGCTTCTGGTGTGGTGGAAAGCAGTGCTCTATTCACAGGCCCTTTTTGCACGGCATTTCCAATGCAAAAGGGCCCCTTAGCGTCGCGTAAATGTGAGGAGCAGTCCACACAACGCACTCACATTTGCACAACACTCAAGGGCCTGATGCGGACTGTGCACACATTTTTTCATTTTTGGCTTGAAGCCAAAAATGCTGCACAGTTGCGCATTGCTCTGGGGCCCCGCGTGCACTTACCTGGTGTGCAGAGCCTTGGGAGCTGGGCTGGTTGCGCTTCCTGTCCAGTGCAGTCTGGAAAGGTCCCAGGCTGCACTGCGAAAGGAAGTGGTGGGGCTCTCGCGTGAGCAGGAAGTTTGTGCGGAGCCGAAGGACCCCAGATGCAAGAGCCTCTCTCTGGAGGCTGCTCGCGTGAGCCCCGCACCCCAGCACCATGAAAAGGTAAGGTGAGAAAAGGGTCACAGTCAAGTCAACAGCTACTTGGTCAGCTTCTCTCTGTGAACTAGGGAAAAAAGACACTAGTTTGTCTTTTGTCTCAGGCAGCAAAAATATCTTAGGCTATCCTAGAGCTCTGCCATGAATAAGAGAGAATTAAGCAAAACAGATATGTTTTCTAAAATAATAAGACCAAGATTTTTTTATTATTTTTTTTTAATCCAATGGAAGAAGCATGTTGAATTTTTAGGAAAACTATTGCAAAAGAACACATTGTCCTAAAGGGGAAAACGTTTCTGTCAACATGGAATTGTTTTTAAGCAAGTGAAGTAAGATGATCTCTAGACTTATGAATTACTCGAATTACACAGTGGGCCACAAGTAGATGAGAAGAGCTATTCCCAGATTAAGTAATAGTCATTTTAAATAAAGTTTGTTTTGTGGGTTTTCTTTTTAAGGCAATCAACTGCTCCAAGCCAAGACAATGGAAAAGCCACCATCTGCTGCTAATCCAATTAGACAGTTCAAAGCCCACTTTTGCAAAGCCGAATGTTATTGATTTATTCCATAAACATATTTTTCAATTATACAACATGGAGGTCTACATTCCTTCTAATTATGTTTTTTATTTAGAAATTATAATGATCTATGGATCAAGGAGAAACTGAGTAATGCAAGGGGAAAACAGAGGGGGGGAATGCTATGTTGCTCCACACAGGCATCACCATACCCTCTATTTCCAATGTGCTATGTATGTGACCTCGAACAAGTCACAGTCTCTCAGCCTCAGAAGAAGGCATAAGAAACACCCTTTGAATAAATCATGCCAAGAAAACCCCATGATAGGTTCACTGCTGGGTTGCTATAAGTCAGAAACAAATTGAAGGCACATAACAACAATGTATATCAGTGATGTTCATCAGTTCAACCACATCTTTCCATAAGATAATGTTGGTTGGCATTCTATATTATAGGTTAATAACCTAGAGTTATGGCTCTTTTCCTGCTCCATATTTACTAACACTACGTAGTCATGACCATGCCACTATTGCCATGATTGTAATGTCCTTCCGAACCTATCTTAACAGCCAGCTGCCACACTGAAAGACAGAGGTCTCTGCAGTTGGACATCAGGGCACAGAATGATGACATTTCCTCTCCAGTCCCACCAGGAAGTGAGGTTGAGACAAGGAATTGTGAGAGGAGTCCTGCTTCTGATGGCTAAAGCCTCACTTGCTTGTGGGAGAGGGTGGAAACATTGTTCTCTTGTGCCCCGATTGACAACTGAACTGACCTCCATCTCACAGCATAGTTGTTGCCTGATAAAGCAAGTTTGGGGGGTTTGGGCCAGGAGATGTTACTTATTTAAGCATTCATAACTAGGTGATGTGGAATATGGGCCAAAGTCTTCTCCAGAAGTATGAAAGGAGCTTCAAAATGCAACTTTTTGGATGATGGTTCCCAGAATCCTCCAGGCAGCATAATCTTGCATCCCGGTTCTTTCAGTTCCGCAGCTGCTGCCCGCTCACGTGAAAGCCCCGCCTCTTCCTTCCACAGTGCAGCCTGGGAGTTTCGCAGGCTGCTCTGGGGCAGGAAGCGTGAGCTCTGCGGCTCTGGAGCTCCGCACATATGGCAAGTGCGTGTAGGGCCCAGAGTGATGCGCGATTGCGCACCATTTTCGGTTCAAAGCCAAAAATGAAAAAGTGCATGAGTGGTGCCTGCCAGACCTTGGAGTGTCACGCAATTGTGAGTGCATCGTGTGGACCGCTGCTCACATTTGCACGACACTCGAAGGGCTCCTTCACATGGCAAATGCCGTGCGAAAAGGACCTATGTGAGGAAATCCAGGAATACAACCCAGCACAGGGTCTGAAACAGAATTTACTTATGTGAAAATATGGCTCCCTCAACTGAGGTTGTCCAGAGCAACATCTGAGCAGCTCCTAAAACTACCAGAAATCCTAGAGTTAAGTTGTCTGTGTTGGAGCTCAAAGATCAAACCCTTTGAAACACCCTTCCAGGGAAGGGAGGGGAAGGGAAGGGGAAGGGGAAGGGAGGAGAGGAAGGCTCTTTCCTTGCTATCCTTCCATCAGCAAGTGAAAACTTTTCTGTTCCAACAGACTTTTAGGAATTGACTTTAATAGTGCGCTGTTTTGCTGATGTTAATCTTTTGTCTTTTTAATGCATGTGTTTTAAATGTTTTTTAATTCTATGGCTAGTTTAGTTACATTTTTAACAATGTGTTTTAAAATATATTTTAAAATTCATCTTCGCAAGAGCTTTCTACAAGACCTAGAGTGGTGTAGCAGTTTGGGTATTGGGCTATGATCCTGGAGATCATGGTTCCAATCCCTTCTCAGTCATGGAAACCTGCTGAGTGACCTTGGGTAACTCACATTCTTTCAGCCTCAGAGGAAGGCAAAGGTGAACCCCCTCTGAACAAATCCTGCCAAGAAAAAAGCCCTTGATAGGTTTGCCTTAGAAACATAGAATCATCAAATTGGAAGAGATCACATGGGCCATCCAGTCCAACCCCTTGCCATACAGGAACTCACATCAAAGCACTCTCAACAGATGGCCATCCAGCTCCTGCTTACAAATCTCCAAAGAAGGAAACTCCACCACACTGAGGCAGCATATTCCACTGCCGAATAACACTATAACTCTGACCGTCAGGAAGTTCTTCCTGAAGTTTACATGTAATCTCTTTTCCTGTACTTTGAATCCATTGCTCCTTGTCCTAGTCTCAGGAGCAGCGGAAAACAAGCCCACTTCCTCCTCGACATGACATTTCTTCAAATATTCAAACATGGCTATTATGTCCCCTCTTAACCTTCTTTTCTGCAGACTAAACATACCCAGCTCCCTAAGCCACTCCTCATAGGGCATGGCCTCTAGACCCTTCAGCATTTTGGTTGCCCTCCTCTAGACATGCTCCAATTTGTCAATATCCTTCTTGAAATGAGGATTTCAGAACTGGACACAGTATTCCAGAAGAGATCTAACTAAAGCAGAATAGAGTGGCACTATTTCCTTGATCTAGACATCATACTCCTATTGATGCAAACAAAAATTGGGTTTCTTGGCTGCTGCAATGCATCACATTGCTGACTCATGTTCAGTTTGTGGTCCACCAAGACTCCTAGATCCCTTTGACATGTACTGTTATCCAGCCACGTGTCCCCCATCCTATATTCATGCATTCCATTTTTTCTGCCTAAGTGTAGGACCTTACATTTCTCTCTGTTGAATTTTGAACTTTGATCCTATCCTCTGGTACATTAGCAACCCCTCCCAATTTGGTGTCATCTGCAGACTTGAGCAGCATACTCTCTACTCCTTCATCCACGTCATTTGTTACTGTAGTTTCTAGCCCGGACTTGTGGGATATTAGATATCACTTTGATATCAATAATTTGGCCTTATTCACCTATTCCTCTCCACATGCTGCGAGGTCCCTCGGACAAGCTCGCAGACAGGCACGGCCACTAATCGCTGTAATATTCCACACAATACAGGCAGGCCAGAAATAGCCATCCCGTCACTTCAGGAGACCTCAAAGGCAAGTACTCTATTATGTATGCACACTACTTACAAAGAACTCCCTGCCCCGAGCAGGCAGCTTGATTAGACGAATCCTCATTCGTCAAGCACTCTGCGTTTGCATACTGTCTACTCCATTGTCAGTTCGGATTTAACACAATCATGTTACATTCTGACCTTTCGGAGGCTTTGTCTCCAGCCCGAAACTCATTGCTTTCCCCAAGTATGGACTAGCCTACGGCCACATTTTCCCCTATAAAAACCCCTGACTTTGAGAGCTTCTTCAGATCGCTCCTGACTTCCATCCAACCTTGCTGCCGCTTTGCTTGGCGAGCCTTCCCCTCAGTCCCACATACTGAGACTCCATACCTCCGAACTCTGTCTTCAGACTACCCAGGCTTCAGGGCAGGTGTAGTATTACCCAAACCAACAACTCCTCTAAAAATCCCTCTATCCCACTCCAACCTTTATTTCTCTAGTTATCTGAGTGAGTGTGCTGCATACACTGTTTGATTGTATTTTAATAAAGACAACAATTATTATTTCACTTCTGTTTGCTCCTTGACTCGGCCTGACCCCATAGACATTGGGTGAAAGATCTCTCTCCGTTGCCCTGCCTCTCATATTGCTAGCTTGTGCTCTTTGACTAATTTCCCCAACTTGTGTAATTTGGAACGTACTTAGGTTTCCCTCACGGGACCCCCAGAAATCAGGGTAACACATTGATGATAATTGAATAGCACTGGGCCCAGAACAGAACCCTGTGGCACCCCACTAGTCACTTCTTTCCAGGAAGAAGAGAAACCATTGGTGAGTACCCTTTGGGCTCAGTCTGTCAACCAATTAGAAATCCGCCTAACAGTAGCCCTGTCCAACCCGCATTTTGCTAGCTTCTTTGCAAGAATGTCATGGGGAACAGAGACAACGGCACACAACAACAAGTGCTTCCAACTGTATTTATTTTATTTTTTAGAAGCCATCTTGAGTCCTAGTATTGGGGAAAAAGTGTAATATCAAGGAAATAATAACAACAATAACAGCAACAATTTATATGTGAACATTATTTAATACAAAGCTCATTGTGGCTCATATGTGGTTGCCATACACATACTATTGAATAGCCCTGCACATTCTTAATAACTCTTAAAAATTCTTAAGAATTAATAATCCTTGTATTTCAAGTTTATTGCTATCTCTTTATCATATAATTGGAGCACCTGTTACCCTGTTCTCTGGGGGTCCCAGGAGGGGCGCCCAAATAACCAAAACACAAACACAAGTTGGGGAAATTAGCTGGAGCACTCACTAAAGCTAGCGAGAGGCAGGGTAACTTAGCAGGGATTTTGCAACCTAATGTCTACGGGGTCAGGTCAGTCAAGCATTCAGGCGGGTTTTAAAATAGCAAAAATGATATTTTATTAAAGACAAATAAATAGTAAAGACACCACAATCACACAGCTAATGGAAGAATTGGAATTAAGGATTTTCGGGGGAAATGGGTGATACGACACCTTTCTCGTAGTCCTGAAGAAGCTGGAAGAAAGAGTTCGTTGGGGTGCAGGAGAGAAAGCTCAGCGCGGCTCGCTGAGGGGAGCTCGCCAGACAAAACAGCAGCAAGGCGGTCTGAAACTTGGGAGCGATTCAAGGTGGTCTCAGAATCGGGGGGTTTATATAGGGTGAATTGTGACTGCAGGCCATGCCATACTCGGTGAGAACAATGCGAGTTTGGAGAGGGACAAAGCTTTGGAAAAGGACAAATTTAACATGATTGGCTTAGCGCTGAATCAACAATAGTGTAGCCAGTATGCAAATGCACAGTACTTAGTCCGGCTTTGTAAGACTATCGGCTCAAAGCCGGGCACATTTGTTAGTGTCGCACTTAAGCAAGAGGGTGTTTGCAGGAGAGGTCCCTGAAGCAATGGAGTGGCTCTGTTCTGCCTGCCTAGGTGGAGAATGGAATGTCCAACAATTACCGGCTGCTCCTGTTTATGTGCTTGTCCAGAGGCCTCACAAACACGTGGAGCGGGGTGGCAGAGGAAGGCCGAATGGTTTTGATATTAAAAAGTGATATCTAGTGCTATCACCGGGTAGGCCTGGGCCGAAGTAACACACCTTATACTGGGTTGGGTCTCAATGTCTACAGTGGACAGAAGGGCTCTTTCTATTTGTGGCAGCCTACTCATCCAGCAGAGATATCCCATTGGCAGAGAAGGAGAAGGCAGTCTTTGGGGATTACATTCCCACTCTGCAAAGCAGAGCTTAATAGCAATAATAATAGTAAGCTGTAGGTAGCACGGTGCCCACGGTGAAGCAGACACTTAGGCTGAATCTACATGAGGCTAGTATCCTACCTCCACTGCCCCAGTTTGACCCTTTTGACACACATCTGTTTAAACCCAAATTGAAATCAGTTTGGAAAACCATATGGGACCCCCATTACATAGACACATTGGTAGAAGGGGGTGTTTCCATTGTGTACATGTGTTTGCCATATCAGTTTATGTCCAGTCACAGAAGCTGTGGGGTTTTTTTTCATTCCTGCCACACATGCACATATTCTCATATTCACTTAAGTGAATACAGTGTGCCCTCTGTGTGTGTGAGAGTTCCATTCCAGGAATCTTTATGTTAAAAAAGAAAAAAAGAAAAAAGTGAATGCTCTATCCCATTATGTCCATGAACACAATGTGCACACACTTATGCTGGCGCCTGGTGCATCCATTGACAATCACAGGATATGAGACTTTGAGGAACTTCACTTTTGTATGTGCAAAAGTCACGCCAGAAGAGCGGGCACTGTAGCCTTTGTTTTCCTGTTGTATTCAGATTGCCCATTGTGGTTCTATAAAGCAAAGCTGAAAGAGCAAGAGGAGGCAAAATGCCAACTCGAGAATGTGTGCAATGGTACATATGCAAAGGTTTGCATACGAACACCAAATCCCATCCCCTTTCCAAAGTGACACTGTCTTTTCAAGATTTCTGGATACAAACAAGGGAACTACCCTTTGTGGCAGGAACAATCAGGTGACCCAGATGGCCACCTCACTCACTAACCTGCCCCCCCCATTCCACCACAATCCTAGTTCAAGGGTCAAGCCACATTTTTAAAACAGTTCTTCCCCAAAACAGTGAAGTGAACCAGAGGTTTTTAAAATCACCTTAGAGCCCTCAGACATTGAAAAGAAGTGTTTTCACATTGGAAGGAGAGGAAAATAATGTGTTTCAACAGTACTGGAAGCAAAGTAAGAACTCACGATTTAGCCTGTGTAAGTTCAGCCTTATTTCAGTGTCAGGCTGTAGAAGCATAATCTGCAGCAATGTAAGAAAGCTAGAGCTGAGAAAGAGCAGGATTGTACCCTAGCCAACTTACTGCTGGTGTCTTAGCTTAGGAAATTTCCACATTTCACTGTTATAGCGCTATTATTCCACTTTCAACATCCTGTGGAATTCTGGGGTTTGTTTACTGAGGCCAAAGAGGTCTCTGGCTGAGAATTCTAAAGCTCCCTCCTTTAGTCTCTAAATCTCTAAGGGGTAGGCAAAGTGCAGCCTGCAAGCCACGTGTGAACCCCAGAGTCATGGCTCCTAGCATCCCACAGAGGTTAAAAGTGTGGAGAAATCCCTCTATAGGGGGTGGGGGTGCATTTTTATTGAATTTCTGCTCTCTGGACCAATTAAGATCCAGAAGAGGCCTTTAAAAAAACCAGGAAGTAAATAGAAGTGACTCCTGCTCACTTTCTGTAATTAAACAGCACCACTCCTGGAAAAAAAGAATTGCAGGGGTTTGCAGCCTTTCAATGTCTTCTGGGGGGCTAATGTGACCCCTTAGTCTGAGGAAACACAATGTGCAACAAAACACAATAGCAGTGCAACAAAGAGGGAAGTGCCCTTGGGGTGTGTGTGTGTAAGGCTTCAGTATTTCTTATGAGAGATCCCTTCATATTCTCCTCCACTTGTGCCAGTACAATAGTTGTAATATAAAGAGTATGCTTGGCTGATGTACAATGGGAGAGGTGAATACCTTGCACCTGGCCGGGTTACTAGCAAGTGTGGCGGCTGGATATGATAGGGCTGTGAAATAAATGTGTTAGCTTTTATTTTAATGTGAATGAACCAACCTAATTCACATAACTTTACTAATTGATACATAGATTGATTACATCAATTATTTGGGTGATATGTAAACTTTTCTAAAATATAAAATGCATTTATTCCTAGACTAATAGGTAAATCAGAACACAATTACCTTTCATTTTTTGTATTATTCCAAATTTTGAAAAGCAGTTTCCCCCAATGAAAACGAATACAAACATGAAAGCGTTAGAGAGAACTGCATTAAAAAATTGTACATAGAGTGGGCCCTCCGTGCATGCTGTTCCAGAAACCCATGCAAGTAATTGGATTTGCGACTACTTTTGTTCCCTTACATTCAATAGCGGTAATGTGTGTATGCACACATCTCCATGCACATCACCACCATTTAAAGCAGAGAGACAGAATGTGTTGTGCAACACAAATTTGTGTGTAGAGATAGCGGGTCAGGAGGGCACCCATATAGAAAAAAATTGCATACAGAAAGGTGTGTGTAATTGGAAACTGCACAAACTGCATATCTCAGAGCAAATATATATATTTGTGTGTGAGAGCCAGTGCTGTGCAGTGGTTTGAGTTTGGTTTATGAACCTGGAAAGCGGGGTTCAATTCCCTGCTCGGCCATAGAAACCCACTGCATGACCTTGGGTGCGTCACATACTCTTAGCCCCAGAAAACCCTATGCTAGGTTTGCCTTTAGGTCACCATAAGTCAGAAATAACTTGAAGGCACACAACAATAAGAATAACAGCAGCAACAACAACGTATACATATATATGTATATTTGGTGATACGTGCACCAAAGTGAATTTCCATGCAGATGTTTTACTCTAACAGTGGTAAAGTCTTGTAGAAATAGGAAGGAATAAATCATGCATCAAAACATTGTAGAAAGGTTGTAGAAAGGAAAAGTTTTTAAAGGAAAGCTATGGCTCGCACCCCACTTCTGGAGTCCTCTCCCTTTACAAACCTGCTGTTTCATTTGTTTCAGTGGATGCAAACTCTGGTAATAATGGTTTCATCCATCAGCAAGGTTATTTTCACTTTGAATGCGCTCTGGTCCTAACAATAGAAATGCAAAGCCCAGAGGTCTATAGTAATTTTCCTCAGGTAAGTGGAAACGTTCTTCAAGATCTTGTGCAGGTTCTAAAATCTCATTGCCCATAACTGCAAAATAGTTTGTATAGAGCAGATACACTGCCCTTTGTACTAGAAACTTGTTTGATATTATTCTTAATAGAAAACATGCACTAAATACTGATACTTGGAATCCACAGAGCCAAGTTGGGGTGGGAAAGACTGCAGGCAGGAGGTTAAATTATTAAAAAAGAAAAAGAAAAAAAAAAGAAAAAGATGGGGGAAGAGAGGGAGAATTAGGTCTCTGTTCACCTATTTGTACTCTGAAACAGATTCTGGACTCGTTTACTATCTTTTCAGTAAAATAGACGATTGATCTGCCTTAGAACCTCCATGTGATCAGTGAAGCACCCTTCATATTTACTAGGTGAAAGTGAATAGAGCTGTCAAAAGAAATTAGAGTTTGAAGATTACAGTTCTGTGATGCCTTCTCCATTAGCTTGTGCATGCATGAGCCTGCTTAACATCAGGGAAATGGATGAGAGAGAATGCTCAGGAATCCTGGCTTGCCGAAAAATACAAGTTACGTTGGCAGGGCTTCACATAGTATTGCATAAAAGTGTGAAAAAAATGGATCAGGCTTTTGGCTCCAAAGAACAATGAAGCAACCCACAGTGACAAGAATGTGCAGCAGCATCCTGTTCCAATAATTTCCATGGATATCTTCCAAGATCCTGTGCTTTTGATCAAAAAGTGATTTACGGAAAAGATACCCATGTAAAAAGGATGATGATCTGAGAAAGATGTGAATAGTTGCAATGCTCTCTCGTGGCGGAGGACTGCCAAGGTGCACATTGCGTGCTGACCATAACACATTGAAAAGAGTGCCTTTGCAAGTTTTTGAGTCCCTGCCATTCCATTTCAAGTGAAAGAGCAAGAAGTTTCTGAGCTATGTAATTCATTGCTCTGTCCACACCACTGTGGTGTAACAGAGTGCTTCCTAAGCTATCTGATATATGGCACCAACAGTTACCTGCCCCCAGTGAGTAAGTGAATGGCACCATTGGTTACCATTGTTTTGTTGGTTCCTGGAAAAAACAAGGTTGGCAGCTGATGGCTTTTGGATTTGCAATATTGATGGTCTACAAGTTTGAGTAACACTGGTGTAGAGAGGTGTACTAATATTGTGGAGACTTGAGTTTGAAAACCTTTCTAACTATGAAGCTCCCCAGGTAACCTTGGACTAGCCAACCAGCTCTCAGGCTAGCCTAATTAACAAAGTTGTTATGAGGATAAAAACAGAGCAAGACATTGTGTGTGTTATCTTGAGATTTGTGAATGAAAGGTATATGAATGTATGAAATAACAGTGCAATTTGAATGTGAAAGAATTCAGAGAAATAGATATTTCTGACCAACTCTTGAAAACTATAGCTGCTAAATGGAGGGATTTGAAAGAGGTTAATCCTGGCCTCTGTCTCTCCTATCTACTTTAGTTCCTGGTTCCTTCCAAGCTCACTTAGCTTCCCTATTGTAAGATGCCAGGCACCTGCAGTCAAGGGTTCTGGCAGCAAGGTCTCAGAGTATGACTTCCTATATAACCAGAGCAGAAGGAGCTGGTGGTCCAAGCCCTGATGCTCTGCAGTGCCATCATTGCAGATGGATGGAAATTTACTACTACCCTGCAGAACCAGATGAACTAACAGAGTGACATCCAGAGGGACAGATCTTCAGACAGTCACTCAGTGCTGATAGAGTTGCTACAGACTGCCTGACAACTTTGTCTGTGGAAACTCTTGCCTGCTTCCCAGTGGTACCATAAGAATTTAAAGCTAGCCTGAGACTTCACAACTTCATTCTCAGACCTCATGTTTGTTATCCTCATGGGCAGGCCTTTTGCAGAAGCTTACTCAGTGCTATTGAAAACACAAGGCCCAACAGTCTTTTGTTCAGTTAATTCAGCAGGGAGTAACACATGGCCTGTGGGATGCATGTCGCCCCTTCCAGGCTTCCCTAAAAACACTAAAATACAGTGCCACTAAAATACACTAAAAATACAGAATACAGTGATAAATCAGGATAACACAATATTAATTAAAGAAATTAAGTTATTTCAATTATTGATGTTGACAGCAACAAATAAATCTCTCAGTTTCTAATGGCTAATACTAACTACTTAATTTCCAAGCCTAAGGTTCCAAGGTCTGATATGTATCCGCTGTCTCTGGAAATTTGCAACTTGCATCACACAGCTAAGGATCTGCTTTAAAAAGAGAGAATTGTATGTAGGGTGGCAGTTCAGTTAGGGCTTCCAGGCAACTTGTAGTAAACAAATAGTTGCTCTTACTGAACAGTCTCAGTCAGAGATAGGAGAGCTTTATATTTCTTCCTAGCTTCAGCTGGCTGCTGTTTCCATCTTCTCTATTTGTAATTTGAGCTATATTTTATTGCAAATTACATGATTTATTGTTTGTTAGCTATTTTAGCTACTGAATGTGGAAAGGTGGGGGAATGTAAGCATACTAAATAAACACAAACCCCTTTAGTTGCCTCTGATTTATCTACTGCTTCAGTCAGTCTGTTTATCAGGACAATGCTTTCACCCATTCTTTCCTGTAATTCGGGAAAGTTCACTGCGTATTCTATTGGCACTGCATTCCTAATCCTTAGCTTCCCTGTCTTCTGGGATCTTTCTTGGTTTATCCGTCCTGCCTGATGCAGCTTCTTCTGTAGCTAGAGCCACCTTTCCATATTCTCTGAAAAGATTTTTTGTGGATGTTCTATGGTCCATTTTTTTTAAAAATTATCTAAGTCCCATAAATGTTTGTGAGCAATTTGCCCTACCAGTTGGGTCAGCCAATAGGAAGAAGAATAATCACTGGCCAAAATCTTTTAGAGTATTATTGTGTGCATGTGTGTGTGTGTGTGTGTGTGAGAGAGAGAGAGAGAGAGAGAGAGAGAGAGACTGAATCTCCTTTGTATGTTAAACAAACATAAAGATTCTTGGGAGAGTTGCATGAGGAATTGATATACTTGAGAAGGCCCCCATATTGGTGCCTCCTTGGATACAGGTGTATATATACATCTATATATGAAGCAACATCAATCTCGTGAATCTTTACAGGATGTTCATCAAGGGATGGAAAAAGTGTGGTATGTTTTTGGCCATGGTCCCTGCCTGACAGCATGGTTCCCTCCATGTGTTCCTCAAATGTGCAGAGAGGCTTGCATATGCCCCCATAATATGCTTTAAAAATGGAACAAAGCTATTATTTTATTTTAAAAAAGGATTATTAGTGTTTTTATAACAAAGAAATGATGATGTAAAACAACAGTGTGCCCATCCTTCATAGCATAGCTAGCTAGGCTCTCTCTTTTTTGCATCTGTTTTGCAGCCAGGTATGGCACACACAGTGTAGTTCCTTCTAGCGGGTTTTTCTGCCTTCCATCCTAAACAGAGAGCTGGCCAAATCACATTCTACCAATAAGAGGAACTAGGAAGGCTCTACTTGAGATATACTGAAAACTTATTCTATGCATCTTTTACAATCCTCCTCCCACCCCAAAATGAAGGAATTATATTGCTGACTTAATAAAGATTAAATAAACAAATGTTAAAGACATTTTTAAAAATTGCTAAAGCATTATGATCCTATCTAAAATTAGTATATTGATGATTTGTTAAATTCATCACATTGTTAATGAATGCTCAGGTTACGTTGATTAGCCTAAAGCAGTGACATTTACTTCCTGACTTCAGAGGCCATATGAAATGGCAGTCCCAGAATTTATGGAATCTTGTGAAAACCTAAAACTATGACACATTGCTCCCTCTTCCTTCTCCTTTACATAAAGAGCAGTGCTTCCCATCCACCTAGCTCCGCTATTGCTCATAATCTCATGGTGGCATCATCTTTCAAATATGCAGCTGGTGGCTTCTTATGGGTGGAATATATGATCGGAAAGTCTTCAAACAGTAATTTGTTTTTCACAGTCTGGGAGCCGAGCAATCCCAAACTTAAACAATCATATGTTACCAATAACTCTTGCTCTCTTAGTAATACAAGTAAGTGTTATGTCATACAAGCACTGTTGGGGGTGAGTATTTTTTGGTTTTTGCCATGCCATGTATTTGTCTTTAAGAATAACAGCTTCAGTGGAGATGCAGCCTTTCTGGTCTGTGTGTGCCCTGCCAAGGGAAAACCTCACTCCTTTTTAATTATTCCCTCACATATTCAGCTGAATGCCTGTAGGGGGTGGAGGTACTCCTCACTGGTCATGCCTTCAGTCTCTGCTCATCTTCTCCAAGCTGATCATTGTGTTCCTATTATTGCTACATATATTTTTGGACTGGAGATGCAAAGAATGTTGAAAGACTCAAGAAAAAAGGAAAAGGGGTTTCTCAAGTGTCTGAAAACTCTGGTCAGAAGAATCCTCCTCAAACTCCTTTATTGTTTACCCCAGTCTTTGAATAGACTCAAGAAATAGACTCTCTTCCACTCTCTGCTCAGACTCACTTATTTCCTGTCCCCCTAACATGGCCATGTAGTGAGTGGATGGAAGGCTACCCGCTGAAAAAGGAAGATCATGGGCTGTGTCCTGAGAGATGATGCACAATGATGACATCAGGATCCCCTTAGAGCACAGGTGGCAAGGACAATCCTCCTCGCTCAGCTAGCCTCTCTATGGATTCCACAATCCTGGCTCAGCTTCTCTCACTCCCAATGTTATGGGTGGGCAGGACAGCCAAGGGAAAGCTGAACCAGATTTTCATAAGCTATAGCCTTCATATCCTTCCCTGCCTTCCCCCGGATGTCATGCTGATGGGTGGGTAGATGGAAAAGCCAAGCCAGGATCATCTTGAAGAGTATTGTCTCAATGATTTTTAATCAGCTTGTCCACCTGCATTACCTTGGGGAACAAGAAAAAGTTGAGTGAGGGAGACTCATCTGCCCCATGGGAACTCTTTGAAAACTTTTTTTCAAAGGGAGAGTAGCCATTATTTTTTCTTCTACTTGGCTTTGGTACAGCGTTTTGCATTTGGACCAAATAAGCAACCAGCATAGTGAATCATCATCATGGGTCTTCCTCCATGCCTTAGACTAGGAACATGTCCCTAAGTTGTTTTCCTGTGGCACCTGAAATATAGCTCATTGTGTTGTGCTTTTTAGTTGGCCTCTAATAAATAATAATGATATTGACTGGAATTCTGTATGGTAGTTATAGATGCATAACCTGGAGTTATGCACTTGTGTCTGTTTCATGTGCATAATCCCTACAGAATCCCTGGTTTAGGGACTATGAATCAACAGTAAAAAGTCTGCAATCTGCACTTACTGGGAAGAAGCACCTGCAGCAATTGATGAGGGTCTGTTCCCCTGTCATTTGGAAAGCAGCTGGCCATTGTTTCCACCCCAATCTCTAGCATAAGGGTGAACTGGGGCAGCATAAGGGTGAATTGGGTGAATTCTGCCTCTTGCACTAGAGATCGCTCATGGGAGGGGGTGGAAACAGCAGCTAGTTGTTTCTCAAGTGACAGAGGAACAGATTCCTGTTGACTGCAATGACTGCTTCCTGGTAAGTGTGGATGGGGTGTTTGTGTCAAGCTGGAATTCATGGGTTAGTACCATAACTGCAGAGGTTAGAATCATACATAGAAATGTAGAGTTGGAAGAGACCACACGGGCCATCCAGTCCAATACCCCCTGCCATGCAGGAACACCCTCAAAGCACTCCCGACAGATGGCCATCAAGCCTCTGCTTAAAAACCTCCAAGGAAGGAGACTCCACTACACTCCGAGGCAGCATATTCCACTGCCGGACAGCTCTGACTGTCAGGAAGTTCTTCCTGAGGTTCAGGTGGGATCTCCTTTCCTGCAGCTTGAATCCATTGCTCCTTGTCCTGGTCTCTGGAGCAGTTTGTAAATATGTAAAGACCATACAGAATTCTGACCATGATTTGCAATGTGAATTTTAATGAACTATTGGTATAGTGTATTGCCTTTTTAAGAAGCAAGCCTTGAAGTCTTCTGTTAGAGCTTTGCATGACTAAACGTATTTATTTTCTCTGCTAGTGTTTTTGTGTAGGGGTGGTACTGTTTGAGGTTCATCATCTGCTTTGCCAATTGATTACTTTGCTTGAGAGATCCATTACTATCCCTCACATTTCTCAACAATTTCACTGCTGTCAGACTTTGTGGGAGGAGTTGAAGGAAAGGTGTTTATTTGAGGACAGAAAATAATAGGAACAACTGGGACTTGTCTTATATCTTCAGAGGCCTGGACAATCCCAGGCATCTTTCCTTACAATCAAACTTTGTTGTATGCATTCTAGGAGACTTTAATAAATAATGACATATGAAGATTTCTGCCAATGCTGTCATTTACTACAATGATGTTGTTTTCACTGTGTGCCTTCAAGTCATTTCCAACTTATGGCAACCCTAAGGTGAACCTATCACAGGGTTTTCTGGGACTGAGAGTGTGTGACCCATGGCCGAGCAGTGAATCGAACCCTGGTCTCCAGGGTCATAGTTCAATGCCCAAACCACTACACTATCCAACAAATGGTATTACTCATGCTGATTGCTAGTCTGTGAAGACTGGACATGTTTGGATCTCCTTATATCAGGGATGGACAGTTGCAGGGGGACCAGGGGCCAATTCCCCCACACTAAGCCTTTATTTTCTTCTGCAGCCACTTTCAAAATGGCAATGGGAAGAGACAGACCTTTACTTCCTGTTGCTATTTTTAAAAGGTAATGCTGAAAAAAATGGAAGTATTTCCTATGTAGACCTTCTCAAAATGGAAACAGGGAATGAAGGCATCTCTTCCTGTTGGCATTCTAAGAGTGGCCCTTTCCACACGAGGCGAGGGAATCGCTCCATGCCGTTACATACCACTTCTTCTGGGGTCCGAAGCAACATGGACTGTCCCTGAAGCCCTTCCGCAGGGCTCCTTCTTGGTCCGGGGCGAATCGGAGCAGTGCGAGGTCTGTAGATCTGCACTGCTCTGGCTTCCAAAATGGCAGCTTCCGCCTTCCAAAATGGTGGCTTCCAGTTGGTTGTAGGTCCCAACCAACCGCTGAAGCTCGCCATGCCTATGCCTAAAGCCCACCCTCCACAGATCGCAGGCTTGCATTGGTGCGAGCCTGCGAATCTGCACAAGGGAGCAGGAATGCATTCCAGGAAAATAAAGACCTGTTTTTCGCAATCTTTAGAAAACACGCTGGAGGACCACTTGGGGTCGTTTTGGAGTGGACTGAGGTGTGGATCTCTGGTAAGTAGTCTGCTCCAAGATGCAGATGACCTCCGTGAGAGGACGCACTGCCCCGTTCTAATTGCCTGGTGCGGAAAGGGCCAGTATCTACAAAAGAAAACAGAGCCATCTAGATAGTATGAGTGTGGTTGTGGGGATGGGTAGAAATTTGTATGTGTATGTGTTTTTTGGTGCATTAGGGCAGGTTCTGTGTGATTTTTTGAGGGGTCACATACCATCTAACTGTTCCAGTTGGGCAGGGACAGTCCCAATTAATCCTCTGTTGTCCCACTTCTTCAGCTGCTTTTAAAATGTCCTAGTGTTGCTCTTCTTCTCCCACTTTCGTCCTTTGTCCTCATCTTACTTCAATTGCTACAAATTGAGTTCAGAGTGGAAAAGTAGTTTGCTCTTAATTAAATGAGCAGGGGGAAGGGCATGATGGGCAGAAACTTGCCTTTCCCCGTAGACTCAGGCAAAACCAAACTGCAGTAACCCCTCCTAGCTTATGTGTCTTCCTCATTAATACATGTGCCTTTCTGAGCACATTTTGACTGGCTTTGCTTAGCACCATGCATCCCCTTTTGCATCTGTGAAATGTTGGAGGGTATGGGGTCAGGTAGAGACTTTCGGGATCAGAGGGTAGCTTCGGGAGCCACCCCTGCCTTACAGCAGTGGATATGTTCTCCATATGATTGGGTCACATACTCTATTTTTGTCCTAACCATGTATTCCTTTGTCTTTTAATTTCACCCTGTAAAATATTGTTCACTTCCTGGACCTCTGTGTATGTATAATATATCTCCAACACTTTCACTGTTTGATGAAGCAATCTCTATGAAAGTTCATTCTGCAATAAATTAGTTAGACTTTAAAGTGCCATAGAACCCTTCCTTGCAGGAATTAACAATTTCTCAAAACATTTCTTTTGTGTTTTTTATTACAAGTAACAAACCATTTATCATTAGCCATCAAAACTGATCTTAAATAAATTGTATACAGTAAAATCTCAATATATCATGGCTCCAAATACAATTTAACATTTTTTAAAAAACACATCATACATCTAAAACCAGGAAATTGCACACTTGGAAAAATCAATTAAAAATAAACAAATCTTTGTTTCATCACTGTCTCCTCTGTGATCTGTTTCCATGCTTACATTGTAAATCATAGAGGTTGTTCCTGGTTCCTGCTCACATTCCAGAAAACTATTGCTTTCTTTTCTTGATAGAATTAAGAGTTATTTTGCAGCTCTCTCTTGGCTAGTAGTAAGTATGTTGGAATGAAGCCAGAAGTGCCTGTCACAGCTCTAGCGTCATCCTCAGAAGTGTTTATATAGTGCTTTCTAAAATAACCCCTTCATTTCCTCAATGGTATGAATTCAGTATCACACTGAAACTGAACTGGTGTAGATGTTGCTATCAAGAGTGACTAAGGCTTGAACGAGGAGCTCTTGGAGGTTTTCTACTATTGCCTTATGTGGCAAGTCACCAGGGATGCAAATCTGAGCCCCTCTTGAATTTGTCCAAAGTAGGGCAAACCAGGATGGTAAAGGAAACCAAGCCCTGCAAGAAATAACTGAAGGAGCTGGGTTTAGGCTGGAGAAGACAAGACTGAGAAGTGATCTAATAGTTATCTTCAATTGTCTGAAGGGCTGGCATGGGGAAGATAGAGCAAGCTTGTTTTCTGCTGCTCTAGAGGACAAAATTGAAGGCAGTGGAATCAAACTAAAAGAAAGGAGATTTCAGCTAAACATTAGGAACAACTTCCTGATAGTAAGCGCTGTCTGACAAAAGAACAGACTGCCTCAGAAAGTTATAGGCTCCCTTTAAATGGAAGATTTTTGAATAGAGGTTGGATGGTCATCTGCCAGAGATGCTTGAGGAGTGGGTTTCATACATTGGAAGAGAATTGGACTAGATGACCCTTGGAATCCCCCTCATCTCTACAGTTCTATGATTCTATTGCCTTTAGGATTTGTAGCAACTCTCACTGAAGCATCCTGTTGGCTGCTGTTATCCCGGAAATCAGTAAAAGAAATGCAGGGCAGGGGAGGATGTTGCTTGGCTACAACTGCCAGCCGTTCCTGATTCCAGCCAATGACTCTATAGACCCATACTCTGCCAGGCAGCAGAGAATTATTGGCTAGAGTGTAAATCCTTGAGATTCACAGAAACAGCTATTATACATGCACTATCGTGATGTGTGAGAACAATGATATGTGTGACATTCCTAGAAGACAATGTGGCAGATGAAAGTTCCATGAGCAGGTATGGCTTTGGCTGACAAGTACTTAAAGCAACCACTCAGCTATTGTATTTTATGCAAGGCAAATGGCTATGAGCTGACAGCATTAGCTCTGTCCTATCATGTGTAGCAAGGTAAAGGACAAGGCCTTCTACACCCCATCTTTTTAGTGTGGATGGTAACAAGCATTGTTCTGAGTTCTACCCTTAAGTACCTCAGCTGCTGAACCAGATTTATTTGTTTTGGCTCATGTAGAGGATGCGTACAAGGCAGCAAATGTAGGGCGGTTCATTACAACAACTCTGTGAGATAACAGTATGCTGAGTTGAAAATTGTATACATATGCAAGTTCAGTGTGGGCTTTGAAATGGTTTAAGCTGAAATCTACAGCTGAAAATAAGTTGCATTCAATACGGCTATTTATGAATAGATACTACATTGTTAATTGACACCAGTGTGACTTTAAACTGTTTTACTTTCACTGGACAGTTCCCAAAGTGTACCAGATGTGAAGCTCAAGGCAATTTGCCATTCTCTTCAACACAGCATCGCAATAAAACAGTGACAATTAATCAGCCTGATTTCAAGATGTTTGCCAGTAACAAAATGTCTTTAAAGAATTGCTAAACAAATTTGTTTACCAAAACACTGCCGGAAGAAGAAAAGATGTACAAGTTCTGTTATTTGCAATGTTGCCTTTCCTTAATCCTCGCTGGAAATGGCACATGTAATACAGAATGAAACATATGAAAAACATCATCAATGTTTGCTTACAGAACTTTTATTTAATAGGCCTGAATCATGCATAATGTATGAACTTAGTTTTGTTCCATGTGATTGATTCTTTTTCTTCAGGTACAATGCATTTAAAAAAAACACCACATAAATAGAGAACAGATGGAGGTGTTTTTTTTTTTTAAGAAATGGGAAAGACAGTATTAGACTAACAGTGTAAAGGCTTATGGTGAATTTTGCACTTTGTTGGTAACTGTAGCATTGTAAGATAAGTGACTGTGAGATTATAATGTTAAACTGTTTTTCAATGTTTTGTTTCGTTTTGTTGGTTATTAGTCTTCAAGTTGATGCTGATCAATCCAATGACAGGGTTTCTTTGTCAAGATTTAGGCCTTTCTCTGAACATAGGCTACAGCAGTGGTGTTTCTACAATCTGCCTTCCAAGTACTAACCAGGCCTGACTATGCTTAGTATCAGATCAGACAGGATCTGGTACCTTCAATGTTCGCAATTCAGTGTAATGCAGAAATTTGTGTAGATCCACAGCCACTAGGTGGTGCTAATGGCATATTGTTTGTATGGTTATTCACAGTTACTTGTAGGTCTGAGAGAGGTGGGGGGAAAGTCTTATTAGGATACTGTCTCTATATTATGCCTCCCAAAGGGGACAGAAGTGGTCCCATTGAGTTGTTAGGAAAGTAGGTAAAACAAGGCACGCAGAGAAAGGGAGCACTTTATCTTAGCACACTCCCAACAACATGAAGAGTGATGATGTAAAGTAAAGGGGAAAGCTTAAACGGGATAGAGGACTCTATAAATTAGCATTCTGAATTATGTGATCAGCCTCTGTGGAAAAAAGAGTCTCTCCTCACAGTCACTTTTCATGTAAGGAGAATGATGTCAGAAGGAGTAGGACTAAAACAATCTTCCTTCTTGTGTGTTTGCAGAACACCTGAATTGGGCTAACGTGCCAAGACTTTCAAGATCATCAGATCAAAGAAGGCATTAGATATTTTAGCTTGATACATGCACAAGAAAAGTCTTTTAGAGTTCAGTAGGATATCTGGTATAGTTCAGAATACTCAAATCCGTCTGGTCAAAATGAATGTTGATATCACCTCATTATTGCGGAGCAATGTGAAAAACATAATATTATTAGGTTCCAAATTATCTGTTGTGCTTGCATTTTTCAAATCAAGAACCATCCATGTCAGCTTTTGATGACGATGATGCCACAATTAATTTCCTTCTAGTTTCTGCACCAGTATACATTGTGGCCATGTCACGCATTGTCAGCTCCCAGAAAACCCCATGATATGTTCACGTTAGCGTGGCCGCAAGTCAGAAATGGCTTGAAGGCACACAACAACTACATTTTTTTAAAAAGACCATTTATTTGCAATCATTTTTGTCCAGAAGAAACACATTCATTTTATATGCACTTGTGTATGCAACTGTAGTGAGTATGGTTCCTGCCACTAGCCAGATAGGGTAAGCACAATGCCCAAAACTTAGCTGCTATTTAGTAGCATGGAAAAGGTAGCCCTTCTAGATAGTTTCAATTTAGCCTGGCATTTCAAGTCTGGGAAAAGACTCAATGTTCTGAAGAGATAGGGGTAATGGTAAACTTTTCGTTTAGCAAACTGCTTCTACCATTTTCTTTGATATCACTAAGCTGAATAGGACATATCCGTGCAGTTCAGTTTTATTTGTTTCTGCCCTATATAGTACCTCAGGGTTCCAACTTCCAGGTGTGGCCCCACTTGGATGAGAATGGATTCCAACCCAGAAGCTCCATTATCCAGTCCTGGATATTCAGAGTGTTGGCCCTGGGATAGTTTAGCTAGGTTATATTGTTAAGGAGCCTGATTCTACCACTTTCTGTGAGGGGATGCTGGAACCATCTGATAAAAGACTGCTTTCTTTTGCTTTATTCTGTGTACTATAGCCCACCTACTTTCAATGGCATCTGTCAGTTTTTGGTACCAAAGAAAGTCTTTTGGAGGCCTGGAATCATAGTTGATTCTGGCTCAGATCAGCAGCTTCCATCAATGGATTCATTTAGTGCACAATTTCCCCCAGTACATACATTTTTGTATGCAGCTGTTGAGCCAAAACCTCTATTCCAAAATTCAGGGTCAGGTTACCTAATTTCTTCTTCCAGGCATGCCTATGAGTAGAAGAAGTTAGTGGAGCAGTTGGATATAGCCGCTATTTGGCTCTAACAAAGAACAGCCAGACAGCCAAGTGGGTTACCCCACTGAATTAAAAGATAAAAGAGTAGTCGGTGCCTTCTGTGTCTCCGCACTTGTGAAACAATCAGGAACTGAAGTTCATTGTGTTCCTATTGCTTAGAACCAAATAAATATACTTGTCTTGACTTTCAAGGGGGTAAGAGGAACAGCCTTATCTGTAAAACTATCCACCTTGCTGTTAGCAAACACCAGCTGTTCTTGCAGAGGGATGGCCTGCTGGCTGAATCCACTATAGAAGACCAAGGTAGTATGATGGGGAAGGGGTACGAAGAACTGCTTTACCTTTAGGACTAGCTGCCTTGCTCTTGGCTAGCACCAGCTGCTCCTGTGGAGGTGTGATCAGCCAGCTGTATCAGCAGCAGAAGTGAAAGGCAGCAATCATGGGCAGAGACCAAAGAGCATCATCCATTTGGTGTCTGAGTGGGAAATTATTATAGCTGTATATTGCACATGGGCTGTGGCGGGGGGGGGTGCAGGAAGCAAGGGGCATGCAAATACAGAGGAGAGACTGATTCTCAGATGGAGATTTAAGGAGTGGGAGTGGCTGAACTGAAACAAGAGGAGGGTTTTGGTTGTGTCTTGTAATGTACGGCTATCATGTTGAAGTCCCGTCTGTACATTATGAGATTAAGGAATTTTGTATGAGTGGGATACTGGGATACTATTTACCCTAATACTGATTAACCAGCTGGCAGTGTGAGATCAGGTAGTGGTGAGAGCATAATCTGGAACAATCTAGTTCGCTATATGTTAGTGTTAGGTTATGCCGGACTAGCAAACCAGTCAGTTTTATAAGTCCAATATGTACATTTTTGTTTGGTGACTGTCAAATTGTATTTTTTGATTGTTATAGTTAATTGAGCAATTTGTATTTATTGTTACTGCAAAAATCATTTGTTTAAGCATAACATGTAAAGCAAGTGAGGTGGCAATATCACTTTTCCCAGGTAGAGGGTGATATAGTGATGGCAGAGTAAAGTGTTGTTATAGAGGAAGGAAAAAAATTACTTAATACCTGTCTTAACTTCCAGCTGCCCTGCCATTCTGGGGAACTTGGAGATTAAACCAAGCCACTCATAAAACCTCATCTTCTTCCTGTGTGTAATGCCAGGTCAGTTAAAAACAAGTAAATATAATTTATGACCTCCTTATGTGTAAGTAGACCGATCTGATACACTTTACAGAAACTTGTCTGGAAGTGGATATTCTGCCAACACAGACTCAGGCCTTCCCAGCAGGGTACTGTAAGCAGGTGCAGGGGGGAGTAGCCATGGTCTATAAACACCATCTTAACTTGACCAGATTACCTATTATGGAATTGAATCATGCTGAGTGTGTATCCCTGAGTCTGAAGACCAGGGAAGCCCTAGGGACTGTTAGTTTACCAGTCATCCCACTGCCTATGAGACTCCTGGCCAAGCTTATAGAACTTGTCGTGAAGCTAGCGTTGGAGTTGCCTAGACTTTTGGTCTTGTGTGACTTCAGAGCAGAAACCACTAGGGTCATCTTAGTGGGCGATCTTTGCCTGAGCATTGACAGTGGGAGTTTGTCCCTAGTGGTGTTTCAGCTGTTACACTAGCTGTGTCCATTCCTTAGAGCTGGAAGATCTGAAGAAAGTAATGAATACACTGGCATCCTCAAGGCTGGACTTCTGTAATGCACTGTAGATTGGTCTACCTCTGTACCAAGTTCAGGAACTTAAAACATGGCATCCAGATTGGTTTCTGGTATATTTAGGAGTGATCATATTAAACCAGAAATAAATATATCAATAAAAACATTTAGTATATTTATTATTTTCTCCACCTGAATTTTTTCTGGATCTAGACAAGCCTTATCTCTGGTAAAATGAACATGTAATTTATTATCAATAATTATTCTAGAACTATTTTTTTCATTTTGAAATAATTATTTCCTCATTTTGTTGGTGTATCATAGAGAAGATCCTCAACTGAGTCACCCATGCCATAGTATTTCTGATTTCTATGTATGGTTGTGAAAGCTGAATAGAGAAGAAAGACAGGAACAAAATCAATGTATTTGAAATGTGGTGCTGGAGAAGAGCTCTATCTATAACACAGACTGCCAAAAAAAAAAAAAAAAAGGTGGGAGGGGGCGCTGAGAGCAAATCAAGCCTGAACTCTCACTAGAAGCCAAAATGACTAAAGGCAGTCTGTTTTATTTTGGACATATCATGAAATATGACTTATTAGAAAATATTATAATGTTTGGTAAAGTGAAAGGCAGTAGAAAAGGAGGAAGATGAAGTTACATTACAAGTGGACTGATTCAATCAAGGAAGCCCTTGCCTTGAGTTTGGAAGACTTGGACAACTGATGACTGAGTTCTTTCATGCCTAATGTTGCCATGAGTCAAAGTTGACATGAAAACAAGTAACAACCATGCATAATCCATTGTGTATGAATGCCAAACCTTTGGAAAAGATCCAAATCTGTGTTCATTGTGAAACATGTGCACCTAAGAATTCACATGAAATAATATGCTCTGCAACCAGCTATGCTCAAATACCTAGTTTTGTTTTTTAAAAACTTCATGAAACTAGAGTACATACTTGAGAAACTGTGGAGGATCAAAATAACTTCTAATGGTAAACTGTAAACTGGAAGCACATCCACCGGTATAATTCAAATTCATTTCATTTGAATAAGCTTTTGGCATAAGGCATTTGAGCACAAGGGTTACTTTATAAAGAGACTGTATCTTTTATGCTGAAGTACACAATTAGTGAAGAATATGGCTCTTTCTAAACATACAGTGCTTGTTTAGTTTCTGGCTGACAGGAATAAAGATGGCCAGTAGAATGCTACTTTAAGGGTTTGTATTGCTAAATCATAATGTGGTTCCATATTGTTAAACCACAAACTCTTTGCTAGAAAAATGGACTGTTTGTTAAGATAACTGGATTTCTGCCTAAATAGCACTTGGCTCCTTCTTCTTTTTAAATTCTTTTTTCATTATGAGAAAAGTTCATGTTTAGTGTCCCAGCTCTCTTTGACCGCTGAATAAAATGTGACACAATACATTTCCATTGTGTAGCCAAATGGAGCATGTTAAATTTCACACACGTTTTATTATAATGACTGCTTTATTCCCAAAATAGCAGAAAGTTACTACTATGCATTTATAGTCATCCCCGTAATACTTCATAAACAAATAGAAATCATAATTTAAAATTCTGGGATTGTATTTGTGGGTAAACAAACAATATCGATCTACTTAAACTTTTTGGTTTAGCCAGGAGATACCATAGCACAAGTAGATAACATTGGAAGCTCTAGAAAGAGAGCCATGGTTCCAAATAACTGGTGATTAACTGTACTTGCCAGGAAAAAACAGAATTTGGAAATTACTCTTTATTGAAGAGGATTTTTCTGGAACTTGCCCAAACATTTGTGGTAGAGATGGGACAAATCCAGAATTTTCTGAATCCGAATCCGAAAGGTTCTGCAAATCCACAAATCTCACAGATCTTGAATCTTTTGAATCCTTTTTTACAAAAAGGTTTTACAAAAAGGTTTAAAAAGCAAGGGAAAGCACTTCTACTGAAAAGTGTTTTGAAGCAGAATCTGACGTCTTTGTTTAATGAAAAACAAATTAAATAATAGTTTCTACTTTCAGGAAAACATATCCATATGCTTCTTAAGAATTACATGTAATTTGGAAGTAGCTCCAGATTTTGGAGGATGCTCAAGATGATGCCATCTCCTGTGTTGACTATTACAAAAAATAAAAAAGAACAAGGATAATCTTGGGAAAGACACACTCTCTCAGCCTTAGCAAAAGCCTAGGCAAAGGCAAACCTCCCTCTGAAGAAATCTGGCCACGACAATTGTCATCGTTTTTGCCTCAGGATCTTGCCAGATTGAAAATGACATAAAGGCCCTTTCTACATATGCAGGAAAATGTGGATTATTAATCCCACAATGTTCTGCCTGTGTAAACAGGGTCACCTACTACAGTACAGAGACAATCCAGGTCAAAACTAGATTTTCTTTGCATAGCTCCTTATGGCACCCTGGGGTCTGTAGTTTGATGATGCACCAGCACACTTTGGCAGAGAAGGCTCTTACACCTTGTCCAACTAAAAACCCCAGAATTGTGTATGAAAGAGCTTTGCAAGGGAGCCATGCAAAGGAAACTTTTTCAGCTATCTTTGAAATCTCAAGAACACTGTACTTTCCAGTCAAGTCCTGCAACAAAGGCACTTTAAAGAAACAAAAACACCAGCCTCTAGTCCAGTCTCAATTCTCTAACGTGATGACCAGTCTCAAGTCTTAAAACAAGGAAGGCACTTATCAAAAACAAACACCAGCCTCTAGTCCAGTCCCAATCCCTACCCTCCAGTCTCAAGTCAAAAGAATAGAAAGAAGAGAATAATTACCTTGCAGAGGTAGGCAGCCACAGGGACAGGCAGCAGGAGTGAGCTTGATCTGGGGCTCTCGCGCCAGCTCAGGCCTCCAGGAGTGCAGAAAAGCAGCTCTCGCACTCCTGCACACCTGCATGGGTCTGATGTGGGGCTCTCACGCCAGCTCAGGCTTCTGGGTGTGCAAGAAAGCGGCTCTCAATGGCCCTGCACACCTGCGCGGGCCTGATCCGGGGTTCTTGCATCGGCTCAGGCCTCCAGGCATGCAGGAAAGCAGCTCTCAGCGACCCTGCGCACCCGCCCAAACCTGATCCGGGTCTCTCACGCCAGCTCAGGCTTCCGGGTGTGCAAGAAAGCAGCTCTCAGCGGCCCTGCACATTCGCACGGGCCTGATCCGGGGCTCTCACATTGGCTTAGGCCTCCGGGCATGCAGAAAAACAGCTCTCAGTGGCCCTGCACACTCGCACGGGTCTGACTCGGGGTGCTAACGCCCTGGGGCAAGCAGGGATTTGAAAGATACAATTCGCCTGTTTTGGCCCAGGGATTTGGATCCGCAAATCTCGAATCCTTTCCGAGGATTTGTGGATTTGGTTGGCCCATCCCTAATTTGTGGAGACTTAAGTCAAAATTGCTGAGAATTAGAGCAACTAACCTCCATCTCCTAATTTCCCTCTGGTCTATTATTTTATATGGATGTACAACACTGCATATACTTTCATATTTTATTTTCAAGCTATACTCAGCCCTCTGTAGCCACGGATTCTGTATAAACAGATTCAACCATCCACAGCTTGAAAATATATTTTAAAAAATCCAAAAAGGAAAGCTTGATATAAGGGATGTCATTTACTATGCCATTGTATATAGTAAGATTTGAGCATCCCTGGATTTTGGTATCCACAAGGGGTCCTGGAATCAAACCCTAATGGATACTAAGGGCCCACTGTATACAGTTTCTGTGGGACTTAGAATAACAGTATTTGCTATTTGGCAATCACCAACTGAGACAAAATACCAGCTTTAGTAAGATTGTGAGGCATGTGCAGTATCTGACATTTGAAACATAAATAACGATAATCCCACAATCCTACAGTACAAAATATTCATGCAGGGGCACGTGAGTGTTACGGTCCCTACAATTCTGCACGCCCTCTTCCCTGAAATCTGGTTCCTGAGATTAAGAAGACCTCTTAGAATGGTTTCTGGATGGGAAGAAGCAGCTATAGGGCTCTCTGTGTAGGTGGAACAATCAGGCTTCTTCCTAAACATCTGGGAAGAGACAGAATCATAGACTTACAAGGGGGTGCAGGTGCTTTGTAGGCACAGCCATGCAGGAATAAATAACTAAAGAGCTCCTAAGAAATGGCCATTCATTATCTGTTTAAAGACCTCCAAAGAAGAAAAGTCAACCCCCCCACCCCGCCCAGGACAGTCTATTTCATTGTCAAACAGCTCTTACAGTAAACAGTTCTTCCTAACATTTATTTAGGAAGAACTTGACAATTAACTCAACTATTTATAGTAACAGTGTTTCTTTTGGTGTGAATTCATTGGTTCAGTCTCTGAAGTAGCAGGAAGCAATCTTCTATGTGACATTCCTTCAGATTAGGGTTTACAAAATAGATACTGGACAGAGCTCCTGTAACATTACACTTGGACAAATTATGGGACAGGACAAGGCAGTGTAAAGCTGTCACACAGGAAAAAGATACTTGTCCATTCTTACCTTCCAAACTCCAACTTTCAGCCACAACTGTCTCCCAACCTTAAGATGGCTATTGCCTTGCTAGAGGAGAGTGGGGGAAAGCTTATGGAATATTTTCTTTTAGAACGATGAATAAAACATTTAAGACAAAGTGTTCACATATTTACTGCCCCAGCATCATTTCTAAAAACTACGTAAGAAGGAGAGGCTTATGCAAGACTATGTACACTATCAGTGACAAGACCATGTTTACTACTCAGCTTTTTCTGGGAATGACTGTTATGTCTACACTATGGAGAACTAGTGTACATTTCTTTTACTAATGTTGATGATTTCTTCTGATATAATTTGTTATAAGCAAACCTGATAATATAAATCACAAAGGATGTAAAAAGTGTTTTAAAGCTTATGTTTCTGAGCATTATAATCCACACTGTTTCTCTAAAATTTAATGCATTTTTTTAAAGGGCACAGCAGCAGGATCGGTCTACAACCTGTCCCTCCATATGGGATTTTTCTATAGTGGTGTCTGTAGGCATGAACATAATCTGTATTTCAGATCTGTATTTTAAAAATTTGCAATTTTTTTTTCAAAAGATGCCCTCTAAAAATACTGATGATCTATGAACATCTGCCTCAGACCAACATTCTGGCATCACACTGGAACCATGAGATATTCAATCAGTGATTTTTATTGTGCAGTCTGTCAGCACAATTAGAATCTGTGATTTGATGACTTGTGAGATACACACATACACATAATTCTGATATATTCTTAAAAAACCAACAGGATTCACAAAATTTGTGTTTTGTCATCTTTTTGTGTCATAGCACTATTTTGAAGAAGCAGCTCCATGTTTTTCTACTACATTCTTCTGTTTTGTTGTGTGTCTCCAAGTTGTTTCTGACTTATAGCCACTGTGGTTTTCTTCACAAGATTTATTCCGAATGGGTTTGCCTTTGCTTCCTCTGAGGCTGAGAGAATGTGACTCACCCAAGGTCATTCTGAGCAGGGATGCGAACCCTGATCTCCAGAGTCCTATTCTAATGCTTGTATCACTACATCCCACTATGTCCTCTCAGTTATATGCAGCACAAACCCTCCATCTGGAAGCATGCTGAAGGATAGGGATGGGGAACATGGCTCACCAGCGGTTATCGGATGGCAACTCCTATCATCCTTCTCTGTTGGCTATGCTGCCTAAGCCTGATGGAAACTGGTATCCAAGCACATTTGAAGGCTTCACATTCCCCAACCCTAGCACAGGACAACGACAATTAACACTTTATATGTATAGACACACACTTACCTACTCATCTGTTTACCCAGAACTTGGAAGCTTGCTTTTAAAATGTAACTAATTGTGTAACTTGCTCCAAAACCTTGTAGGTAATTTGTTACCTTTAACATTACAAATGTTCTGTGGTGGTGCTGCACCACTTCTTACTTCACCGCCTCTTAAAACGTAAAAACCACCCAAAGATCATTGAATACATAAAGAGAATGACATATTGCAGAAGAATTGTATGTATCTTGACTTATCACAGTCCCTTATGAAGACCTTCGCTCCTCACAAGAAGCACATAACAACAACAAGAAGTTATTTCTTACCTGCCTCTCCCCAGGCAGGGTACAACACAGATAAAATTAAAAACAAATCATGGCTACTGTAAGTCACTTCTCAATTAAAGTAATTTAACTGATAAACACATTAAATCTATAAGTAACTTTAACAACAAAAAATATAATTTCTAAATATTCCAATTTATTGTGTAGAACTAAACAAATGCCAAACTACAGTAAAGAAACTCAAATAAAATATACTCATTTTATATCCTACCTTTTTACTCATTATATTAATTTATATGTCAACAAATAAATATAACAATTAATGTAATTATTGAGGTTAACATTAATTTTTCCTCCGTGCTGGTGAAAGCACCCCTTCCCGCCGTGAATATATATTTGTTTGCTTTCATACAATATATACCATTTGGAAGTCAGTCTCCTGCATGAAGCAGTCTTAGACTCGCACAAACAAAACAAGAGAAATAAAATGGCTCATGGCGCTTCCAAAAAGGCTTTAAAGCACCCTTTTACAAAGGCGCCAAAAGGCCACCCGCAGCCCCTCGTCGCCGTTTTGAAATGCAAAGTCTGTGTGAACCTCAGTGACAAAGTAAACGTCACAAGCCACCCTCTCTGGCTGCAGGTCGTTACTTCCAAACTTTTAAAATTCCCTCGCATGCTTCCGCCTCTGCCCCCTCTCCCCAAAAGCAAGCAAGGGAGAGAAACCGCCGAGGGAGGGAGAGGATTTCCAGGAACACCCTCATAGGCGCTTCCCGGTCTCTTGGTCCGCTCTGCCTCCCTCTTCTCCACAGAAAGTGCTAAAACATGACGAAAACAGCAGCCTCCCAGCACCACACCGCCATCTTCTTCAGACACCATTTGCAATAGGGGCAACCTGCAGCCACAGCTACTAGTGAGCCTGCTCAGTGCCCTTTTGCCAGGGCTGTAGAGAAACCCCTTCCTTGCGTCAGTTTCTCTTTCGGCGCATGCTCACTTTTCCTTGCCAGTTATAACGCCCTTCTCGTCTCTTCGCCGCCTCCACCGGCTGCGCGCGGGCGCGGAGAAGGTGCCTGAAGCCGTAGCCGCGACTTGATCTGCCAGGGAGCCAGAGGTCTCGCGAGGTTCGAGAGGTCTCGCGCAGGACTGAGGGCGAAATTTAAAACTGGAGACGAAAGGGGCGTTTTGTGGGGGAAGTTGGTGCGTGGTGTAATTTGTTGCTTCGGTTTATCTGTGGAAAACGCTCGGAAGGGAATGAGTGTATTCCTCCTTTTCTCTCTCCCTAATGAGTCCTCGTCACGGTTGCGAGATATTTCTGGGCGGTTAAAAAACTAAAACAATTTCTTTTCTCTCTCTCTCTCTTGTTAGTTTCCCAACGGGTGTCAAAAGTACCTAAACTTAAGGAAAGGAAACTTTCCCCTAATTCGTACCTCCGTGCTGGTGAAAGTACCTGATGAAACCCACCCCGCCGTGAATTTATATTGGCTGCTCTGGTAAAGGCATCTATTATTACTACTACTACTACTACTACTACTATTATTATTATTATTATTATTATTATTATTATTATTATTATTATTTACTACTACTACTGTTGTTGTCGTTGTTGTTGTTATTTCTACTGTTTTTTAGGTTCGTCTGTGGAAGCCCTTTCACACTACCCAGTTATAACGCTGTGATTCTCCTTTGACTGCCATGGCTCCATCCTGTGGAACCTTGGGATTTATAGTTTTGGGAGCTGAGCAGGGTCAGCCCTAGTTAATACCTGGGTAGGATTGCCAAGGGATACCAGGTGAGGTAGGCTGTATTTAAGAGGAAGGAACTGTCAAAGCCACCTCAAGCATTCCTTGCCTAAGAAAACCCTATGAAATTCATGGGGCACCGTAAGTCAATAGGCGATGTGAAGGTACACACACACACACGTTTTGGGATTCTCACCTAGAGAGCGCCTCTGACCTAGCTAAAAACTCGACTTCCATAGGCTGCGGGCATGTCAGTTAAGGAAGAATTGTAGGGCTACAGTTATGTAGTGTGGAAGAGCCACAGGCCTCCTGGGAAAGAAGCTCTGTGTCAGTTTTCTCTTTCCCCGCCCTGTTGTTTCCCAGCCCAAGCAAGCTGAGGCTTGCTGTTCTCTTATCCCTTTCTTTCCACCCCTCCCCGAGACTGCTTTCATCGGGATGCCAGTTGCCCAAGGTAAGGTATGGGGTCCTCTTTTTCACTCAAGGCATTTGGGGAGTGGGTGTTAGATGAATAAATGGGTGGGTGGGTGGGTGGGTGGGTTGAGGAGTTCCTATAGTTTGCACCAGATGCAGTATGCTGGCAAGGAAAACAGTGGCTTCAGGGACCTCGGGCACCTACAAGGAGGGATCACGATGTGGGAATGTTCTTTGAGCTTTTGTTACTTCTTCTTCTTCTTCTTCTTCTTCTTCTTCTTCTTATTATTATTATTATTATTAAAGATATATTTATTGAATTACAAATTGCAAACATTAAAAACAAAGACAAGCACATAAACAAGTACAAAAACATACAACAAATTTCTATAAGTGTACTAATGAGACTTATAATACCTTCTACCTCTCCTTATTTATCTCAGTTCCCCTCTTTCAAGTACACTTTAACTTATTTATTCCTAATTAAATTAATCACTACGCTTCCACATTACACATTATACATTTAATAATCCACCATGCACACATACATCCTACAAATATATCTACATATTACCCTAACATATATTGACTTCCTTTCCCACTATTGGGTAATTTCATCTTATTTATCTTCAATCCAGATTAATTAATTTGTTTTCTCCTAATCTTTACTGCCTTTAATCATCTCTAGTCTAACATTAATTTTAACACTTATATTACCAATCATTTCATATCATTCGTTGTTTTATTTTATTAACTTGCCTCTTACCTTCATCTTACTAATTCCCATATTGTTTTCTTATAAAATTACTTCACAACTCTTAATACCATAAGTACCATAAATCATATATCCTCCATTCTTACTTATTCTTCGTTACATATCTTATAATCCTTTCTTATTAAATTTCATATCACTTTCCTAAAAAACTTATGTTTCTTAATATCACCAAATATCATATATCATACTTTGACTGTTCTTATTTATCTTTACATATTTATTATCCATTCTTATTTATTTTACTCATAAAATCCTGTTACTGGGTGTTCTCCCCATTTTTCTTTCCACATTGGAGTTAATATTTCCCATTCTTGTTTGGAGATATTTTTGAATTTATTATCTAATAGCAATGTTAGCTTATCCATTTCAGCTAATTCATATAATTTCCACATCCAGTCTTCTAACAACAGTATATTTGTATCTTTCCAATACTTTGCAAATATAATTCTGGCCTCATATATCATGTAACACAGTATTCTTGAGTACTTTTTCCTTATTGATAAATCATCAATAAGTATATTCAATAAATCATCAAATATATTCAGTAAATTTATATATTCATATAAATCATCAAATATATTCAGTAAATATGTTACTACGGTTCAGGCCTACACGGTGATAGCACTAGATATCTCTTTTGATATCAAAATCATTCGGCCTTCCTCTGCCACCCCGCTCCACGTGTTTGTGAGGCCTCCGGACAAGCACGTAAACAGGCGTGGCCACTAATTGTTGGACATTCCATTCTCCACCTAGGCAGGCAGAACAAAGCCACTCCGCTGCTTCAGGGACCTCTCTACAAACACCTCTTGCTTAAGTGCAACTCTAAACAAAGACGCCCGGCCTTGAGCCAAAAGTCTGACAATGCCACGCTATTTGCATACTGGCTATACAATTGTTAAACCTGCGCTAAGCCCATCATGTTAAACTTGACCTTTGCCAAAGCGTTGTCCCGCTCCAAACTCGCATTGTTCTCACCGAGTATGGCATGACCTGTAGGCACAATTCACCCTAACTCCCCGATTCTGAGCCCACCTCGGATCGCTCCTGAGTTCCATCCAGCCTTGCTGTTGTTTTGTCCAGAGAGCTCCCCTCAGCCTCTATGCTGAGTTTCTTCCCGCTTCTTCAGGACTATGAGAAAAGGTGTCGTATCACCCATTTCCCCTGAAAACTCTTATTTCTAATTCCTAGTTAGCTGTACGCTTGTACTGTCTTTTCTGTTGTTCGTCCGTTAATAAAGATATCATTTTGCTATTTTAAAACTGCCTGACTGCTTGACTGACCTGACCCCATAGACATTGGGTTACAAGATCCCTGCTAAGTTACCCTTCCTCTCGCTAGCTTAAGAGAGTGCTCCAGTTAATTTCCCCAACTTGTGTTTGTGTTTGGTTATTTGGGCGCCCCTCCCGGGACCCCCAGAGAACAGGGTAACAAATGTATCTCAGGTAACATTGGAAACTTAATTTTTAAATATTTCATAATATGTTCATGTATTTGTTGCCAATATTTCTTCGCTTTTTTACATCGCCACCAGCTGTGAAAAAATGATCCGATTTCCTGACATTTCCAACATTTCGCAGACTTGTTATTTTTATTCATTTTTGAGATTCGAACTGGCATTAAATACCATCTGTAATACATTTTTTAAAAATTCTCTTTCAAATTATAACTTCTGGTAAATTCTTGATTTATCTTCCAAGTGTTTTCCCTCTGTTCTAATGTTATTGAATAACCTAACTCTTGGGCCCATTTTATCATATTATCTTTTACTATATCCTTTTCTAATTCAAGATTTAAAAGCATTTTATAAATTTTACTTACGGGTCGTTTTATTCCTGATTTCAATATTTTGTCAAATTCAGTTTCATCTAATGATATTCCCATATTCTTACTATCTAATTTATATTTCTCTACTAGTTGTCTATACAATAGCCAATGTGTAGTATAACCCTCTGCAATTAACTCTTCTCTGTTTTTTAATTTTATAATATTTCCCTCTTTTCTAAGTATATCTTTATGTGTCACCCATTCTTTCATTCTTATTTTTTCTAATCTAAAAAAAGCTACATGGGGCGAGGTCCAGTAGGGGAGCTTTACATATAACTTATTTCTAACTTTTAACCAGATCCTAAGAATTGCTTTCCTTACATAATGATCCATAAATTCTTTGTTAACTTTTTGTTACTTTTGAACAGGTTCAGTTTTCCTCAGCCTGACTAAAACCTTTCTACTACCCTGGCTAATACTGAGGTTATTTTCAGTGTAATTAGAGATTCTGCCTGCAAATATCTCCCTTTTTGGCCTGTTAATTTTCTATTAACGCTGTATTTTCCTTGGAGACTTGTCACCTATTACCATTTCCATTCTTTTTCTCCCCTACAGCATTCTTTTGCCTTTCTTTGATATGTAGTGGTTTGTGTGTTGTAAAATTTCTTGAGATGCCCTCCTTGAGGTAAGAATTCTGCTCCTCAAAAGAAATGTTCCTTCAGTCCCCGGGTTTTTAGCATTGCATTAACCTAAAGCTTCTGCAGAACATTTAAGTATCCAAAGAAAAGGAGCAGGCAAAGTTATCAGGTTAATGCACAGTAAATGTAAGTGTTAGAGATGAGAATGAGTTTCAGTGTTCACTCTCTGCAATGCTGGAAAATTGGAGACAGGAGGAATCTCATTTGAGAGGGGTGGAATTCTTATTTGGGAGCAATGTCCTCAATTTACAGAACAATTGTTAATGTGCTTACCATATTGCCCATTGCTTTGAATGGATGATCAGTTTTGTCTGCATTATGAACAAGGTATTCAGGGTGCAGAGAGCCAGTGTGATGCAGTGGTTTGAGCGTTGGAGTACAACCCCAGAGACCAGGGTTTGATTCCCTGCTTGACCATGGAAACCCACTGAGTGACCTTGGGTGTGTCACATACTCTTGTTACCCTGTATTGTGGGGGTCCCGGGAGAGACGCCCAAATAACCAAGCAAAAACACAAGATGGGGAAATTAACTCGAGCACTCTCTTAAGCTAACGAGAGGCAGGATAACTTTAGCTAGGATCTTTTAACCCTATGTATACAGCGTCAGGTCAGAACAGCAGTTAGACAAGGTTTTAAAATAGTAAAAATAATAGTTTTATTAAAGGACAAACAACAGAAAAGACACTACAAACACACAGCTAACTAGAAATTAGAAATTAGAGTTTTCAGGGAGAATGGGTGATACGACACCTTTTCTCGTAGTCCTGGAGAGAATGGAGAGTTGCAGGGAGGAAAGCTCAGTGTGGTTCACTGAGGGGGCGACTCGCTGGACAAACTGACAGCAAGGCAGGATAGCAGTCCGGAGTGTTCTGAGGTGGGCTCGGAATTGGGGACTTTTTATAGGGTGGATTGTGCCTACAGGCCATGCCATGCTCGGTGAGAACAAAGGAAATTTGGAGGGGGACAAAAGCGTTGGAAAAGGTCAGGTTTTACATGATTAGCTTAGCGCTGGATGACAATAGTATAGCCAGTATGCAAATGGCTTAGCATAAAGAGAGTGCTGGCTCAGGGCTGTGCGCCTTTGTGTAAAGTCGCGCTTAAATAAGGTGTGTCTGCAAGAAGTGGTCCCTGAAGCAACAGAGAGGCATTAATCTGCCTGCCTAAATGGGAATTGGAATGTCCAAGCATTAACGGCTGTGCCTGTTTACGTGCTTGTCCGGTGGCCCTTGCAAACACGTGGAGCAGGGTGGCAGAGAAAGGTCAAGTGAAGGCCAAATAAGTTTGATATCAAGAGATATCTAGTGCTATCACCGGCATGACAGAACTGTGGTAACACTCTCAGTCACAGAAAAATTTATGATAGGTTTGCCTTAGGGTCACCATAATATGTGAAGGTGCACAACAACAAATTCTGGTCACAGTTCAGTGGTATTGCTGTGTGGAGTGGTAGAGTATGCTGCATAGAAAATTCGCAGGTTCAATTTCTGGCATCTCCAGATCAGGATAGGAAAAAAAAATCCGCATAAAATCCCTGGGAGGAAGCTCCAAGTGAGTGTTGCCATCCTGGGCTAGATGGACTAATGTGCTTAGTCAGTATAATGCAGCTTCCTATATGCTGATGCTAGTGGTTCTGCACCTATGGCAGGTTGAAAAAAGATTATGTTTTGCTATTTAGAAAGAGGAGTTACTGTTATATGCCAGGGTAGCCTTATTTTGCTCTTCACTGATAGACTTTTTACTACTAGTAAATCTATTGGGAGTGAAATAGAAAACTGAGGTTTAGAATGGTTTCCTATAAGTTATTTAACTCCTCCTACCCTGAGAGTTTTAGTGCAAAGGGATGAACTATAACTGTTCCTTATTCCTGTCATTTTCTCATGTGGGTAAGATAGCTTATCTTTGTATGAAGTCAACTAAATGCACTTACTAGCTTGAATCATTTTGGATTGTAACAACAGATCCACTGTTGTAGCATCCACTCATAAAGACAAGGTTACTTTTCTTTCGTTTGGGTATACATTAGGAGAAGTATGTGAGATGAGAGATCAGTTTAGAGATTGGATACCAGTTATGCAGAATTACAGTTCTGTGGCAATATGAAGTTGCGTTGCAGTGAGTCATCCCATTTGTCTTTTTGTCTTAGCCCTTGCTGCTCTGTATGGCAGGTGCTGTTCAAGATCTCTGATAGTGATGTTTCCTAACCTGATACCTGAGATCTTTTGTAATTGAAGATAAAAGACTTATATTTGGCATCCTGCACATTAAAATACTTCTACTTTTGAGCAATTCCCCCCATTGATTTCCTTGCAGTGTTATTTGTGTGGTTGAGAGTGATAATGATGGGTACAAATACTTGTAAAATTCTCAAGCCTGAGGGACTCATAAGCCTCAAAAGTTCTGGCAGGGAAAAATGGCTCTCCTTTTCCTGCTAAACTAGTCAAAGAAAAGAGTTTCTGAAACTCAAGGTAACTGTAGGAGCTATCTCCTCTGGTATGTATGACTACCTGCAGCTTTCTAAACCTCAGAGTTGCACTGATGGTCATGGCTTGGCACCACAGTTTTTTTTAATTTGCAAAGTTAGTCGCTTCATAGTTGAACTATCCTTGCTCTCCATTCCCACCCTTTATCAAAAGTTGAAAGGAAAACTGGTGTCTGTTTTGCCTCAGAAAAACAGGACCAAAATGATCATTGGTTATAGCTTGGTGCTGGAGAGGGAGGTGGGAAGAATTTCTGAAAGTCTACTAGGCACCCCACTCCTTTTGGCATCTCTCCAGTGGCACAACTGTAGGAATGATCTTCACTTTCCTTTCCCCAAATAACTTGTAAGTTGCAAGTTGTTGGTATACCACTACTCCAAAAATGTTCCTTTTTGGAGAGGTGAGCAGATTTGGAGTTTCACGACAATTAGGTCATAATTAGTATTGTACTCGTCATAATTAGTACAATTATAATTAGGTCATAATTAGTATTGTACTTGTGGAAGAAGGGTGAGGTCCTTGCAGTTGTATGGTTAGCTAGTAAATGCTCTTTAAAATCTGTGGATCTTTCAACATACATTTTGCAACTCTTGATGTGTGTATGTGCTTTATACAGATATCCTGTTTGTATACTGCGTTTTCTTAGGGTGGCATACATGGACACCTTCCACCATCTTTATCATCACGGTAATATTATGGAATAGATTAGGCTGAGTGGCATTGATTGGCCCTGAATTACCTAGTGAGCTTCATGGCCAAAAGGGAGTTTGAACTCTGGTCAATCCAGTCCTAGTCAAGCACTCAGAACTGCTTCCTTCCACTAGTTAGTCAGTGTTTGTAGCATGCCAGATTAAAGCAGAGTAAAGAAATTAGGCAAATGCAGGGTGTATATGGCTTAAATCATAATGCAGTGAGAATGACTACATGATGACACATGACACATTATTAGGTCAAGCAATCTTGAGTTTCAATATCTGGCACCAACTTTCTGAAACATGACGTGCAGAGTTGCCATTCACTATATTAATTGCAATGTACATTATTTATTACAAAGGAGTACTGCTATGGTTCTTATCTGTTCCCCTTAATATATTCTTCTAAATTATATATAGGTTATTTGGAAGGAAATGTACAGCAAGGAATCAAAAACTCACAGTGTGTCACACAGGAGGAAATTTGCAACAGGGGTTGTTCTGTTTGACTTTTGAACAATAAAACAACTACTACTTACAGAATAGGACATGGAGTTAGGTTTTATAAGTTTTTTCCCCTACTTGAAAAAGTATACAGCATTTAGAAGCATGTTTGAGTTAACAATCCAGGCACCTGTATCTCCCTTTTTTGTTGTTGTTGAAATAATTCACCTAAGCTGTTGCAATAAAAGTAAGAGACATTGAGAGATTGGGTTTGTCAGACTCCCTCTTTTCTGTGTTGTAATGGCAACAGGTTTTGGTAGGACAGGAATATAGTGATAGCTTCTGTAATACAGTCAGTGCAATCCTAATTGAATGATGTGCCAGCTGTAGGATGTTATGAATAGGCAGAAGCCTCTTCTGCTGACTGAACTGGCCTTCTGCCAGTTGATCTCAGAGATCAGGGGCAAGCTGGCTTGAAGAGTCAAAGAAGGGGCAGAGTGAGGGAGGGGTCAGGTTATGTCAGAGCCAAACTTCTCCCATCTCAGGGACACAATCACTATGCAACAGAGTTAGGCCAGAGTAGTTCCAAATAATTCCAGCAACCCTAGCCCAGGGGAGGTGGTGTTGAGTTCAAATACAGCTTCAATCTGACTAGTGTACACTCAGCTAGCCCTCAGACATCTTGGTGCATTAAGGTTGTACTCTAAGTCTGCAGCACTAACTACATTTACTGAGAAGTCCCATTTGGTTCAAATTTGCCTTATTTGTAAATAAAAATGTTTGATTGAAAAAACATATGTAGAGGAAACCCATAAGTGAAAAGACCAAATAAACTTGATTGCTGTAGTTTTTAACCTTATGCTTCCAATACTGTTTCTAGTTTACAAACATACCAAAACACTGAGCCTATACACTTCCCTGTTGTTCTGTGTCATCGTTGTACTACGTAGTTAGAGTACTTTGACATATCTCTTAAATGGTCTCTTGCTATGGCTACTTGCAATGAGCTTTTGGACCAATTAATGCATACAGTATACAGCCCTGGTGGCGCAGTGGTTAAATGCCAGTACTGCAAGCCACAAGGTTGTGAGTTCGATCCTGCCGGGCTCCAAGGTTGACTCAGCCTTTCATCCTTCCGCAAGTCGGTAAAATGAGTACCCAGCTTGTTGGGGGCATGTATAGAAATACATGCTATTTGTAAGTTGTTTGCTGCCTCGATCCATATGGAGAGGCGGGATACAAATAAATAAACAAACAAACAAACAAACATACAGTATCTGTTGGTCAAAATGTTATGAAGCTGCTGGATTTTTTGTGTACTGATTTTATCTAATAGAATTGGGTACAAATTAATCTAGAGTGTTGGGCCCAGACATTATATAAAGCTTGATAAATAATGCTTGGGGAGAAGTCCGCTTATTTATTAGTTGTCTTGGTATGTTCTGGAAGAGAAAGAGTGGATGAGAGTTGTGTTGATCTTGGTTACAGAGAGCCACTGTTCTTTGACAGCCTTGTAGGCTTTGGCAGCCATGGAAATAATGAGCAGCTGCTTCAAGTAGATTGAAAAGGATTTGCATTTCAATTATCTCACCATGTGATTTTACCTATTCTGGGAGGCAACAGTGAGGTTGATGGAACAAGCTGAAGATCTTTGAAGAAGTAAACAGATTTACTAATTAAAAGTTGTTACTAGATTTATGTTTGTAGTATCATAAGAGGGAATTTACTTGAAGGTGAGTCATTAATTTTTCCTCTACAAGAAACACTAGGAGTGCAGACACCAGAGTTGTTGGGCTTTTTAAAAGATGTCTTTCACATTTGCTATTGGTGTTTAGCTGATATATAATGTAGGAGTTTTGTGTTCTAAGTTTCAAAAATTTTCCAACTCAAGTTTTCAGCTGTTATTGGTTATATGGCATTGAGTTCTTAAAAATGACTGTGAAGATCTTTTCTACTGATGCTAATTTCTGTCTTAGCATTGATACAAGATTCCAAAAGAGAGAAAATGCTACTGCTACTTCAAACTGCATAGGCACTGCTGATTGTTAAAAATGGAGATTACGATGTAGATTACTGACAGACAGAAAATAACCAGCCTAATCGGTTAGAAGAGGATAAACCTACTTAAATTCACTGCCACTATGTAAGTAACAGTATTTATCTGCCAACTTTACTACTCAGTGAACCTTGTGTTCAGTGTCAATGTGGACAATTACAGGCTGAACACATGCAACAATTTGGACCAATTTTTGAATCATTGTATTTGAAAAAAGCTGCAGCTTGAAATGTATATATTTAATGAGTAGAGGAAGGACGTGAAGATTTGCTTGCATATAACAGTGGACTATACATGTTATTGTGTAGTTGTCCAGATCACTTGCATTGTCTATTATTCTTCAGATATTATAAAAGTAGATTTTCAAGAAACTTCTATATTTTGAATTAGTTAAACTTTGATTCAGGTATTGTAACATTATCATTAACAATGAACAACAAAATAGTCCATACTTTTTTAGACCTCCTTAAGTCAAGTAACACTGTAGAAAAAGAGGGGAGCTTATATTCCTTTCTGATGGAAATTTTCTGCTTTAATGTTTCAAACTGTGTCAACTTAAAAAGGGTTAAGAATGGAATCTTAAAGTAAGTTACAAGCTGCAACATTGTACTTGTAGCTTGGGGATGGATTTGACTGATTATGTCATCTAGCATAGAAAGTTTCACACAATTGCTTATAGAATGCTTCTGTCTTTCTGCTGTCTTACTTCCCATTTTCACCATTAAGGGCCTATAAGTGTTTTAACAATAGAGGATAAGATTTCTTCTCTTTCTGCTTCTTCAGTGTTATTAAAGGGCCAGTAAACCTTTAGTATGAGTGCCAAGAAGTAGTCTTTCTGATCTCATGCCACGCTGAATACTAAAACCATAATTCTCCCAACCCTATTATTTCTGGAGGCTTCAGGCTTCTCATGAGAGACTATCATATCATTATGTGTGAATCCCCAAATATTAGATACTGTTTTCTGTTGGTGCCATTATGGAAAAAATGTGGTAACTATAAATGAAGCATTCATGGATTCCTCTGTGTTTTGCACATGTCCATGCTATGGTGGCTAAAGTCTTTTGCATATACTGTATGTACTCATAAGTCCAAAAATTTTAATTAAAAAAAGACTGAAAAAACCTGGGTCAGCTTATCCATAGGTCAGTGTAAGTACTGTATCTTAACTCTTATCCAAAAAAAAGAAAAAAAGAAAAAAAAGAACCATCACCTCTGGGTAGAGTGGCAAAATGTAAGTACATCCTGGGAGAACCTGAAAGAAGCACTGACTTCCTGTACTCTCTCTGCTGTGGTGCCATTTCTGGCCTTTTTGAATGCCTGGTTGAGAAAATGGCACTTCCCCTCAGAGGAGTGCTGAGAGAGTTGGTGAGGAGATGTCTGTGCTTTTAGGTTCTCCTGGAATGGACTCCTGGAATGGACTAAGCTCTCACCTTTTACCTCTCTACTCCAGGAAGGTTCTTTTTTTTGATAAGAGTTAATACTGTACCTTAACTTCTCTCAAAAAAGGGAACATCCCCTTCTCTGAGTAGAGTGGCGAAAGGCCTTTTTGAATGCCTGGGTGGAAGAGTGGTGGCAGTGGTGGCCAAGGGCACACGGCCCCCTGGGTCGTCCTGACACTTATCCTTCTCCAGTGAATGACCCTTGATTTATCCACAGAGCATATAACAATTGATACTTTGGGCACCAAAACCTGTCCTTGACTTATATGTGAGGTCAACTTATACTTGAGTACATGCAATACTTTAGAAAGATAGAGGACATAAGTCATGTTAGTGACTTCTCTTGCCTTTTCTATTAAGGCCACTTTTACTGCAGTTTAGGCCTCCTTGGAGACACCCCAAAGATATCATTTTGATATCATAATTTGGCTCTCTTCCACCACCCCTCTCCATGTGTTTGAGAGGCCCCCGGACAAGCACAGAGCTAGGCTCGGCCACTAATTGCTTGACATTCCATTCTCCACCCAGGCTGGCCAGAAATAGCCAGATCCTCACTTTAGGAGACCTCTCTGCAAACACCTTCATTATGTATGCACGCTGTTTACAAAGAACTCCCTGCCCCAAGCAGGCAACCTGGCAAGCTGAATACTCAACTGCCAAGCACTGAGCATTTGCATACTGGCTAACTCTTTGTCAATTTGGACTTAACTCAATCATGCTAAATTCTGACCTTTCCAAAGCTTTGTCCCGCTCCTAAAACACATTGTTCTCACCGAGTAAGGCATAGCCTGCAGTCACATTTCTCCCTATAAAAACCCCTGATTCCGAGACCATCCTCAGATCACTCCCGAGTTCCAGACCGTCTTGCTGCTGCTTTGCTTGGCGAGCTTCCCCTCAGCTCCATGTGCTGAGACACATCGAACCCCAGCATTGCTCTCTATCTTCTTTCCGGGCTTCAGGAACAGGTTTCGTATCACCCGAATCAACTATATCTCCGAAAATCCCGCTATCATACTCACACCTTTATTTTCCTTAGTTATCTGTGTGCGTGTGTTGCTTACATTGTGTGCCTGTATTTAATAAAGATCATTCATTTATTTCCCACACGGTCTGCTCCTTGACTTGGCCTGACCCCGTAAACATTGGGTTACAAAATCCTACTGCGTTGCCCTACCTCTTGTAGTGCCAACCAGTGCTCTTGACTAATTTCCCCATCTTGTGTAATTGTGAGATTATTTAGATGTCCCTCCCGGGACCCCCAGTATACAGGGTAACACCACCCTACCTGCAGTGGAGGAACTAGAAAAGTGTGGCTTCTATCAGGCCTCCAGCCCCTTTTTGCAACCCCAAGTCCACTCTAACCCTAGTGTTTTTAGAGGAGTGAAAAATCACGCATAAGAACCTCTAGTCCACTGCCAAGAACAGTGCTATCCTGTAAAAATGCCCTCAAAGCTCCTCTTTAAAAAAATCAACTGACCTTAAAAAAAAACTGACAAAAGTAGTAACTTTGTAAAGTTCCTCACTTAGTTGTTAGAATGGGGGATGATCTTGGAAAGTTCTCCAGGGCTCTATGTTCAATTAGCACAGAGCCCTGAAAGACTAGGGAGTATCACAGAGTGACAGTCTTGACAAGTCCTCCAGAACTCTATGCTCAGTGATGATAGCAATCCAGTTGCTGCTGCTGAGGTTGCATTGAATAGGTAATCCAAAGGTACTGCTGACTTAAACGTGATTTTTGAAGTGGTTTTATCCTTGAGAAGCAATTCCCCCCAGAGGAAGAGCAAAGGGAAAAACAAGAAGTAGGGCTTTCCTTGCAGATGAGCATTACAAGATTTTTTAAAAAAGAAATCTAATTGCCAGTAGAAGAGAAGGCTTGAAATCAGATAATTTTATTGGCATATTGTTAATATTGACTACTCAGACTACAAAAATCTGTATTTCTGGTTAAAATGATTAAATTTGCTTCTGATTAAAATATGTTCAACAATCCTTATATTTTAAAATAAAAATGAGGCAATTGAGTAGCTTCCAATGTGGTATGCAATTGCCTGTTCTGGCCAATAGAAGTTTAAGTGTGTTGCTTCTTAAGCATTTAATTTTTAATGTATATGTCATTTACATAGAGTACAACTGTTAAAGAAAATGGAGGGTGATGCAGATACAATTTCACGTCTTCGGTGTCAGCTCAAAGAAGCTGAGGAGGAAAGAAGAAAAGCAGCACAATATGGCTTAAAGTTAGTAGAGAATGAGAACTTGTTGCAGAATCGGCTAGATGAACTGCAGAATGAAATAGTTGCTCTAACGGAGGTAAGCTTTTAGCTAGGTGTTTTAATTAGATCCATTTGCTTCTGCTTCCTGATATAGAAATATAGATACCATAGTGTTCGCCATTAAATTTAACGAGTGCAGTAAGTAAGACATTTCAGATTGAGGGCCTTGAGACCAAATTACTGACCATTTCGACACTTTCTAACATTTCATAAAGAAAATGTCTTGCATAAATTAAGGCTGAATTTTGTTAGTAATTGCTGCCATCTTGTGGAAACTATACTTTATTTTCCTTGCCTACTTTAGGATCAGTGGAAGGAATTTCTCTTCTGCCCACAGGCTGGGTACCATGAATTATATGAGCTGTATTTATAGTTATATGATATAATTCAATGTTGCTATCCTAAGCAATATTTCTAGTGGCTTCCAAACTAACACCTGAGTTTAAACATTATATATGCTTCCATATGCCTAGTATCTGGGATTCATAGCCTTTCCCTTATGGTACTCTGCTGGGCCATCATATATCAACTATTTCTTCTGGGGCATGGAAAAGAATAGACAGGGAGTTCAGTAGAGCAAAATGTGCATCTTTGTCAAGGCCTGTGGTTATACCTCAACACCACATCCTTAGTGTCCTGAAAACAATCTTCTGTCCTGTCTGGAACTCTGTGAAACTCTTTTTCCAGAATTTTGAACAAGAAAAGTATACTCTCCAGAGGGAAGTAGAACTGAAGAACAGAATGTTGGGAAGTCTAAATCTTGAATATGAGACTCTTAAACAGCAGCAGCATATACAACTAGATGTACTACGTGAACAACTAGAAAGAGTGCATGGACAAGAAATAAATGAACTTAAGAATAAGGTTTGTGATAGATATTGTTTCCTTTAGACAATTACTTATTCTGATCCTGAAGAGATTCTAGATATAATTCACCTTTTGCCAAACTGAGAAGCTTGCCCAGAATTTGAGCAGCTTGCCCATTTACTGCAATACTGGAGAACTGATATAGGTGTCTAATGAATTTGATTACATAATGTACAGTATCATTGAAGATTTGTTTTGATTTTTTAGGATTCTGAGCAGTACATTTTCCCAAAATGTTGCTGTTGCTGCTCTATATTGTTCAAAAGATAAGTTCAGATAAGAGACAATTGAGGAAAGATGGTCTGTTCAGTTGAAATGGATTAGTAGGATATAGACCTTGGTGGGAAAGTGCCAGGAAACAGTAGGTGAAGGTTTTCTTAAATGCCCTTGCCCTGGCAAAGCTTTCCTTACTGCTGGCTTTTCCTGCCTCAGAGTAGGAAAGACGCACAGGAGCAAGCTGTGGGTACTGCTTCTTGAAGGTATATAAAATGTGACACCAAAACAGTGCATCTTTGCCCTTGGCTTTTTCCCTTAAGAAATGTTGAGGATGGCTGTGGAACAAGATGGTTCTGGTACATATACATTTTGGCTTGGCAAACCTAATGTCGTTGATCCTGCTTCTCCATGTTTTCCTGGGTAACAAATAATAGCTTGTGTTTAAATAAAAAGCGTGTATTGATTCTGGAAAATGTTCTGTTTTTAAGGTGGAAAAACTGAAATCAGAACTAGATGAAACACTGCTTAGTGAGAAACAGCTGAAACATAAAGTAGATCATCTGAAGGAGGTCATTGCTTCTAAATCAGAAGAACTACGTGTAATGTCAGAACGTGTACATGAAACCATGTCTTCAGAAGTGCTCAACCTTCAGCTTGAACTGCTGTCACTTGAGCAGGCAAAGGTATGCAATCTGAATAAAGTATTTGATTCTCCTTTCCATTTCTCAATTCAATGTGCTGTCTATTTGTGAAGGAACCACAAGTATGATAGCTGGAGTTGTCAGTTTTACTACTATGAGATACTGGGTTGTAGTTTGGTTTATAGATGACTACTCTTTAGTATTGTTGAAACCATTGGACTGATAATTATCTAATCCATCTGATATTGTATAGATGAGGAGGAAAAAGGCATAAATATGCTAGAAAACACAACATAAGGATAAATCACTAATATAGTACTTTGGTTTGTGGCAGGCAGACCTTGAAGACAAGTTCCATGATCTACAGTACTGCAAGGAGCAGTTGGAACTTGGAAACAGCAATCTGTCTAATCGAGTGGCACGTCTTGAAGAAGAGAAAGAAGAGAGAGAAAAGATCTTGTGTCATATTGTAACGCATTGGAGGTAATATATTTGCATTTGTTGCTGATAGTAATGGATGCACAAACTTGCTAAAGCTTACATTCTAGCAAAAGGTTTGGACAGTATTTTTCTAGATGACTTGCTGAAATTTTGTAACACAAAGCTGGAATATTTGGCATTTTTTCAGAGTCATACGGTGGAACTGTTTTGTGTGGCGAGAGGGCTATTGTAGTTTGGAGAGTCATGGTAGGTTGCTGTGATTAGTTTCCAAGACATGTTACTGGAAAAGATAATCTATGTGGATTCCTGAACTTAACTGTAAACTGCTTGCGTGTACCCTTGGAGTCTTGCATGGTCTGTTAGAGAGATGTTTCCCTAGATACTATAGACAGGAAACTTAACTGTGAACAGCGTACTTAAAGGTGTGAAGCTGATTATTTGTCACCTTACTCCTTGACCTGCTTACTGGTTCAGGTATCAATGTTGCTAAAGGGAAGCGTTTCGAGAAAGGAGGGAAGTTTTGAATTGTACCACTGTGACTTGCAGTAGTAGTGTTAAGTATGTTTCACTGACAAAAGTAATAGGAGCTGAGAATCTTAAAATGTGAAGCAAAAGAGTAGTGTTGTACTAGGACATATATATAGTTGTATATAAAATTTTCTTTCAAATTTCAGAAAGCTCGTGAGATGAACAGAGACCTTCAGGTGCAACTTGACCATGCATTGCAACAGGCCTTGGATCCTTCCAGCAAAGGCAATTCTTTGTTTGCTGAGGTGCTAATTTTTTTGTAGTTATCACACTATATATACACCAATGAATTCTAGCAAAGGTATTTCCATTGTAAAGAAATCTTACTTTAGGTAATTTCAGAACTTAAATTAGTTTGAATGATTCTTTCATTTTACAAATCATTAACTTATATTTTAAACAGCTGTAGTACCTCTTAACAGTACTCAACAGTGCTTTGTTCCTACGTTGAGGTATCCAGGAACTACCACAGCATTGCAAAAGATTCAAGGCCTGTTATGGTAGAATGGGAAATGTGCAGCCCTCTAGAACTGCAACTTCCAACAGCCTTACCTAACATAGCCAAAAGTGATGAATGCGTCGAGTTGCAGTCCAGCAATATCCAGAAGGCTGCATGATTCCCACCTCCTGTGTTTAGACGTTTCCAGATAAACTGCTTGTTAGGTACCCACAAATTGGACAGGAGTAGGGCCTATCCTCACGCTCATTCTTATTATTTCAAACAGTTGAGCAGTTTATGTAGCCCCAGAGTGCCAATGCCCAACTCACCTAACATCAACCTCAGTGCAAAAAACACCTCTTCTTTGAGGAACCTCACATCCAATTCACAATATCTGATCGATAGCAATTACTGTCTGAAGTATGAACACCCTTAACCTCTGGCTAGGAATGTAACAGGAATGTAACCTAAATCAAAATGCCAATGAGTCAGTTGTTGAATACTAAGTCAATAGTTAGGTAAATACAGTGGGATTTGAAGCAGGTACCATGAACAGATATCATTGCTGGAAGATGATTCAACATAAACTGAACCAACAAATAGAGGAGCTTAACTAATGAGCTGATGTGTGCTTTAATTTTCTTAAACAAAACCAAAAACACTTCTACATCTCTAATGGTAAAATGTAATGGCTAAACAGCCTGACATTTTCTGAAACACAAATATAAAAATAGTTCTGACAGAATGTGCAGTTTCTGATTATTAGGCAGTAAACCGTCCCGCATTACTTGCCACATGGTACAGAAGTTTCTGTTGACATGTGGTTAGCAGGACATATTTATAATGTCATAGTCATACAAGGTGATTTGCAGGGCAAATTCTGTCTTGGACTCTGCATTTTGTACTAAGAAACTGTGTGAGTAAATGTTAATTTCAACATGAATGAAAGCTCAAGAGGTATGTGATCCAACTTGAACCATTCTTTTGGTTATGTGTGATAGGTGGAAGACCGTAGAGCAGACATGGAACGTCAGCTGATCAGTATGAAAGTAAAATATCAGATGTTACAAAAACAGCATGCTTTCACTAGAGAACAACTGCAGAGACTAAAGGTATCATTAATTTACAGGTTGGGTTTTTTTTTCATTAGAGAACAAGTGAGTATACATTAGCAATTAAGAGTGCAGGAATTATAACTGCCGCGAATCTGGTATCCAGGACTTTCCCATTGTCAAATGCCAGTTGAGTATCTTTCTGCCATAGATGTCTAGATTACTGCTTGTCTAGGAAGCTCTGTTGTGTTAACTGAGAGGCCAAGAGATGAGATAGGATATCAGCTACTAGTAAACAGCTACTAGTAAACAGTTTGGTCTTTTTAATTAGATTTGAGAGGTTGTAAAGCTGAGCTGGGTGGAGGAGGCTGGAGAAAAATGGAAGGCACCTTGGAGCATGAATAATTTTTTTATGACTTTGAGTGCTGAACTTTATACTATATTGTGAAGTGATTTTGATATGCTGGTTTGTTTCGAAAACAGTTTGATAAGTGGCATGCAGTAAGGGAAGGGAGACCAGAATTCCATTGAATTCACAGAACTAGTTTCATGGATCTTCGTGTCCTTATCACCCTGTTTAATTTCAAAGGCTTCAGTTGGCTAAATGTACCTCTAAAAAACGAATTCTTTGTAGAAATGCTGACTCCAAATCTCATATGGCTCATAGCTACAGATGGCCGCACTGCTACGCATGAAAGGTTCACAAGGAGAACATGATCAGCTAGAACGTTTGCAAAATATGCTTCAACAGAAGAATGGTGAAATAGAAGAACTTCTAACGAAAGTGAAACAACTAGAAAAGTCTGTGGTAGGTCAATGGACAATTAAACTCTGTTTTCTCAAAATGTTGGTATATGACTACCAATAACCAGTGACAACCAGTACCCAGCTTGTTGGGGGCATGTATAGAAATGTTTTGAAATACATGCTATTTGTAAGTTGTTTGCCGCCTCGATCCATATGGAGACGCGGGATACAAAAATAAAATAAAAAATAAAATAAAAAAATAAAAATAAAAAACAATTGAAAAAGGTGATGCAGTAAGCACAAAACAGATTATTTGGACAACTAAGTGGAACATAGCCAAATACTATTCTATATTTCAAGGTGTGCAACTTATTTAAGCGTACTGATTCTGAGATTATTCAAGATGATTCAAATATAGTGAGCCCTAGGGTGTTGTTCCAGGACCCCCTGTGGATATTAAAATTCATCTATTGTCAAGTCCCATTATGTACTGTGGTGTAGAAAAATGGCATCCCCTATATAAAATGGCAAAATCAAAGTTTGCCTTTTGGATTTTTTGAATATTTTCAAGATGTGGTTGGTTAAATCTGTGGATACAGAATCCACAGATTGGTGGACCAACTGTAGTTTAAATGAAGAGCTGTTGTGGCTTCCAGAACAGTTATTGGGATCTTGAAACTATCCACCATGAACATTAAGTATGCTTTTCCCTTTGTGTTCTAGGACTGAAAGCATGTTGGAAAAGCTGAAGGGTTAAGGCCTGGTTTAAGGCAACCATTCTAGGTCCGTGTTAACAAATTCAGTTCTAGGAACATCTGGGAAAAGGAAACCACATTTGATAGCTTTAGCTCTACTTCAACATAGGATGTCTTCTAGAGATGGTGCAGAGCTTAGCTATCTTCACGGCCGAGTCACAGAGGCTTGGCCAAATTGAAGTAGGCGAAGGAGGGATTACAGTGCCACCTTACACTCTCTTCTCATTCGATAACCCCATATTTGCTTAATTTTCACTGTGAAGAATGCAGCATAGTTGTTACATTTGGATCAAGTATACATGTTTGGACATAATGCTGCTTACTTGTTGTTTATTTTTGCTATTGATATTCAAACCCAAGTTACTGCAGTGGCCAGAAACAAATAATCAGCTTTATTTTTTATTGTAACTGTCTCCCCAGAAGGTATCTGAAAACTCAAGAGAACTAAAACTTTCAAACACTTCAGAATGTGTAGATTTTGAAGATGGCTATTATACTGATTTGCTTCAGTTAAAACTTCAGAATTCAGAGTAAGTCTTAAAAGTTCAAAGTATAACTTATTTGATAGTCTGTTTTCTTGGGCTTCATCATCCACTCATTTGAAGTGATCCATGCTAAACAAATACTGTGCTCATACTATATATATATAAAAAAGAAATACCTTGGTCCACATAATTTTTCAGTTAAAGAGAAATATGTGCATAGTTACATCACTAAGTAACAAGCAGGTTGCTCTTGTGGTTCTGTTATAATAGTGCTTGTGCCAGTGTAATCTTGTCACATTCCAGTGCAGTCTCAGAAAGGAATTTTTTTTAAAATAACACAACATAACTTCATGTGGAGAGCCATTTTCATATTGTCCTTATAGGTATTTCCACACACCAGTCATGAAGCTGCACCTTGATGGCCTAGTATTATATTTGCAAGGAACACACCAGAATATTGTCAGGATCATTCTAGAACATTATGACAGATTATGTGTCTACCTCTCACCCTAAGCTATCATAGACAGCAAAACACCCTTTATCTGTATTAAAACGGTTAGCACCACTTAATGTATTTGTATATGTAATATAAATATGCAGAAAGGTAGGGGCTTTTTCCTGAGCTTTCTCTCAATTCCTTGAAGTCTATGGTAAAACATGAATGAGGCTGACCTTCAGACTAGGGTAAGAACTAAAATATTTCCAATTTCCAGTTCAGCATATTTATTATAGAAATAGGCAGAAAGAAGCTCAGCAATAGTTGCATTTTTTAAAAAATAAAATGAGCATGTTGTTAACTAACTACAGTTTTTCCTGTTGGAAGATGTAACCCTTGAGAATAATTTATGAAAGCATTTTGGAAATCGAGAGACCTGGGAGTCTGTAGCCTGACTTACTACAGCTTTAACTCTTTGCCATGGCAAAGAGGATTTTTCTTTTTTTAAAAAAAGTATTCTTGTGGGGAGCAGACTCCTGTCCATGAACTTTAAATTGTCTAATCAGTAGTCTGTGAAAGTTTTGTCAGTACTCCTCCACATGTTTTCTGCAGGTACCTAGTTAACATAAGACAAGGAGCGGGAAGTCTTCCCTGAATGTGTAGAAATAATGATTGTGACCCATAGCTCTCTGAGTATGCCTGGACATGTTCTTTGTTCAGACACAAAGCTCTGCAGGTTGGGGAAGATGGTTTGGTGCAATCATCCCATCCAGGTCCAGCATTATGTACAAGTCACAAATTATTTTTTCCAAATCCAATTTCCAGAATGCTTTTCAGGTAGTCTTGCCAAGCTCTGTTATAAGCACACTGATTGGAAGAGTACACTTGGATGATATAGATATAGGGGGCGAAGGAAAAAGAATTTTCTCATGTCCCCTGCAACATTCCCATTAACACATAAGTTAAAGGAAGAATGTGACAAGGGAAGGCAGAAATACTTCTCTCGCTAATGTACTGTGAACATTATAGAAAGACGCAATGGTTGGGGCATGGAGTTGATTCACAAATGTCCCTTGAAGAACTCTTGAAGTGTGTTTCTGAATTATGCTCATGAGAACTTCCATGGCATCACTATTGAGCATACAGCATACCAAGCTGTAGTCTTTTCAAAGCTGCCCAACTCTTTTCCAGTCCATGTTTATACCAACACAAAAGTAGGCTACCATGAGCTCAAAAGTTTTTAATGATCAGACTAGGCATTCCCTGTACCTTGCAATGAATAACTCTTAGACCGAACTGTTCTGCTTTTCATTTTGACTTCTAATCAATTCTACATCCACAATGTTTTTGCAGGTTAATATTGTACACATGTATTGTACATGTACAGTGATAAGTTGAATGAGTTTATGCACTAGTACTATGACTGAACTAGAAATTAACTATTTCAGGCTTGAGGTGATAAGAACATAAACTTAATGCTTATACAATTGTTTTAATATTTATACCAATTTTTATATTTTTTGACAGTAAAGAAATAGAAAATTTGAAGAGTGAATTGTCTTTACAGCGGATGAAGGCTTTGTTTGAAAGTCAGAGAGTCTTGGAGATGGAACGAAAACTTTATGCAAATGAACGACAACTTGAGGCTTGTCAAAGTGAGAGCATAAATTTGCATGTGCTGCTAGATGAGTTGAAAATCAAATACGAACCTGAAGGTACCTATTTCTGTTCCATAGTAAATCAGAACTTCCATTTAGATGCATTCTTCAGTGCAGCAATATTTGCTTATGATGGTGACAGTTTTAAAAGTAAAATTGAGAAATGGTTTGTGATGATGTAAGTTTCTATAGTCATGCTGGGGTAGGCATGCTAAATGAAGTGAGGTCTTTGTGTGATTTCCCCCCTTTCAGTGTGACATCTTCTGATGTCATGAAATCACTGGTGGGGATATTGTACTTTGCCAGGAAAACTGAGGGGATTCGTTGTCATAAATCTCTGTTTGCCTCAAAGCATGATCATTTATTACTGTATCAAGATTTTGTCCGCAAATTTGGGTCCTTAATCATAGCATGCTGCTCAAAAAGAGTACTCTGTATAGTACAACAAATTTCAGTTAAATTCTGGCCTCATAAAAACCCAATCTTGAAAGGATTTCAGGCATTTTCATGACTAGTATAGAATAGAAATGCGGCAACTGTGGAAGGATAGTGGGCCCTCTAGAAGATGGCAAAAAAATTGACTTGTTCTGCCCTCAAATGGCCTTTAGGGGACAAGCGACACATTGTCTGGATGACTGAAAGAGCTAACCATGATGTATGGATTTATCCCCATGCCAGCAGCTCAAGGCAGGATTTTAAAATTCTTTTCAGTTAAGAATGTTGACTCCTCTCTCCAGTTTTTTTAATTTCCTGCCTTGCCAACAGGTTGAGTTTTTCACTTTCTCTCTTTCCTTTTATTCTTTCTATACTAGCAATATTTATCAAAATGACAAATGAAATTTTAATAAATATTGCTAATATTTTAATTTTAGCAGGGTGCAGAGCAACAGACAACTAAAAATAATTTGGATTTACTGGCTGTTTAAGGGTGAGCCTCTGCTCTGGCATTGGAACCAGTACTAAGAAAAATATTTTTAATAAGTGGGAATGATTCAGAGGAGCTAGCATTAAAATCACCACCACAGAATCTAAAATTGCTTCAGATAAAATTTCATCATTGAAAGTTAGAGACAATGAAAAGGAACTAGAATTAGCTAAGTAGGGAAAGAAAGGAAAAAATGAAGACAAGAATAAGTGAGGAGATGTACCAGCCTTATTTACTCAGGAAAATTACAATGGCTCAGCAGTTTAGTGTCTCAGCATCACTTCAAAGCAACATCTTGAAAATATAGAGTCTAGACAGAGGGTCAGTGCCAAAGCCAGAGATGTAAATAGGCCATAGATACCTCTCAGAATGTGAAGGTATCAACACAAGGGGTGATTGACAATACAGAGATTAAGAACACCATTTCAGTTTGAGCAGAGGAAGCTGACAGACTTCACCATCTAGTAGAGCTGAGATGCAAGCAAGATTTATTGTTGCATGCTTTGAAGTTGTTTCCAAATTATAGTGACCCTAAGGCAAACCTATCACAAGGTTTTCTGGGGCTAAGAGTGTGTAATGTACCCAAGGTCATCTAGTGCAGCGGTTCTCAACCTGGGGGTCGCGACCCCTTTGGGGGTCAAACGACCCTTTCACAGGGGCCGCCTAAGACCATCGGAAAATACGTATTTCCGATGGTCTTAGGCTCCATTCCCTCCTTGGTGGTGGTGCGCAAGCATGAGGCACGCGCTCGCATCCTCCTGCCCCCTTTGGCGAGAGCGCATGTGGCCACAGCATCGCCACAGCAGGAGTGGTAGTGTGCAAGCGCGAGCCACGTGCTTGCGTCCTCCTGCCCCCTGTTCAGAAGGGAGTGAAATCGCTCCCCTTCTCCGCTACCGGGAGAGCCTCCTGTCTGACGGGCCAGCTTGGGGGGCGGCGGCAGCACAGGGGGCAGGCCCCCTCCTCTCCACGGCCCCTGCCCCACTCGCCATGGAGGGGGGCGCTGCGGAAGGGTCAGGGGGCCGCAAGGTGGTGCTTTTCCGGGTGGGGCGAGCTGTGCCCAGCGCAAAAGACAAAGGCACTGGGATTTCTTTCCCCCCTCGGCCAGGGTCGACACTCTGGAAACTTTTCCCACACTGCCCCCCCCAGCAGAAATGAGAGCGAAGCAGAAGCAGAGCCCGGGGGGGCGTTCTCTGAGTTTTTTCCCGGGGGAGACGTGCGGCTCCTCTTTCCTTCCCTGCCTGCCCCCCTTTGTTCCTGGCCGGCGAGGCAGCCTTTGCTGTGGGGGGAGGCATTGTAAATAATAAATAAATAATTTTATGGTTGGGGGTCACCACAACATGAGGAACTGTATTAAAGGGTCACGGCATTAGGAAGGTTGAGAACCACTGATCTAGTGGGTTTCCATGACCAAGAGGGGAATTGATTCCTTGTCTCTAGGGTTATAGTCCAATACTTAAGCCACTACAACACTCTGGCTCCCCAGTAAGATTTATACAGTATCTGAAAACAATGTTTACCAATTTAAATGCTTCTCAGTATCCTAGGCAATTCGTATGGAATGTCAGTACACTCAACTTTTTGAAATGAGTAGTATAAAAGATTTAATAAAAGAGATGATAAATGCAGAATTAGAGACTAGATTCATTGAAACAATAGGAAATTCACGAAGGAGGCATATTAGGGAAGGAAATTCACAAGTTAATGACATGGATATCAACACAATGAATTTGAAGAATTTTAAAAATATGCTTGATTTAATGAAATATAATATGTCTAGTAATCTAGTAGTCCAGTGTTAATGAGTTTAAACACATCTAATGATTCAAATAAATTAATTGTACATAGAACATGATGACAAATACAGATGAACAAAACACTAATATAGTAAGAGAGAAAGTATTAAGGAACAATGATAGAAATGACTAAAGGAAATGTGGAGAGAAGACAAAACATTTACCTCTCATAACAGGTAGTCACACTAATAAAAATACTTAGTTTTCAGCAGAGGCAATAGATTTAGATTCTGAGTCTGATTCTGAACAAAAAAAGAATGTGGACCAAGTTGTGGAAGACTCACAGTTAAACGGTGCAGGAGAGGATTCTTCTGATGCTGATTCATACAAGAAATGCAATTCTAATAGCTGTTTTGACACAGGATTTCAAAAGCTTATTGAAAAAAGTACTGGCAACACTAGGATTACAAAGATCTGATGAAAGGAATCAGGAAAAAAGCAGGGACTTAAAAGTCTTAAAGCCAATACAGTTTTACAGAAACCTGTACCAAAACACTTAGAGATACCCTTACTAGAAATATTCAAAGCCATGATAGAGTAGGAGACACAGTTGAATTCCAAATGTTTCTTAGATTGGTTCATTTGATAATACAGTGAAACAATTAGGAGGAGTCCTGGTGGACCAGCCAATCACAGTGTGGATTTTAGATGCTTTAGCACTACAGGAGTCAGATACTTTATTAAAGGAGTTGAATGAGAAAAGAACAGATTCTGTTCTGAGAAAATTTCATGAGGCTTCAGCAACATTATGTATGAGGACATTATAACAGCTCCAGTGTTTGCACAAACAGGTATATAGTGGATCCAGCAATATTTTAGAGACACACAATCTGAGTGTGAGAAGCCTTCAATGCATATGACTGTAGCAGATGCAGGTCACGATTCTGCTGCATTTGCAGCAAGGGCAGTTCTAGCAACAACAATTGGTCATTGCTCCCTATGGCTGAAACATTGGGAGGTTGATAAAGCAATCCAGGACCAATTTAGTGAACACTTCTTTCAAGAGGGGAATCACTGTTTGAAGAGAAAGCCCTTGAGAAAATTTAATACAGAACAAGGACAAAAAGTAAGCAATGCCAATGGTTTGTAAAAGGAAACAGAATAAAAGATATTTCAGCTATATCTTTCTTTTCTTGGAGGAGGAGGTTTCTTCAGACAAAGAAATCTGTAGATATTTCACTCCTTAGTGGAACACCAAACCTCAGGGATCACTACAAAGCAGGAAAGCAACTGGATATTCCACAAGAGGTGGACGACAGCAATATCGACTTGAAGGAAGTGCCAGTAGGGGGAATATAGAAAGGCATACAGCCCTTTCCACACTGAAATGATGTATTACTGGGGGCAATGTGCAGGAACAAGGCCAAAGGGGGTCTGCAGTTAAAACTGAGGTGTTTAGAGAGTCACAAATTTATCATAAATTACAAGAAAAATAATTTGGATGTAACAATCAGTTTAACTCACCTGTAGGCAGAGTTGAGCATGAAGAAATGATGTGTGTTATCAGGGAAAGGAAAATAAAAAATCCAGCAAGAGATAAACAACCTTCTGGAAATGAGATCAGCAGATTTGATCAGGAAGAATGCTAGGTCAGGAAGTCTCAACAATATGAATAGTGTCATGGGCTCATTTCCATGGGGGGTGCACTTTGCACATCCCTGGTATAAAAAGATAACATGAGTTGTAAAGTTGCATGCTTAAATTTGTACAATTAACTAGTGAGGACAAGGTCTGTGTCAGTGCTCCGAAATCTAATGCTGTGAACTGTTTGAGATGTTTTATATGACTCCTTTTGCTGTGGAAATAGAATAAATGATGCTCAAACTGATGAAAAGGGACTCTTTCACAAAGCCCATAGTTGAACAGTGGAATTCATTGATGAATTCTGATTCCAACTGGGTTCCAATTTGGGTGGCTTTAAAAGTGGAATCAGATAAGCTTGTGAAGCTTGGGGCAAATACTCAAGATGGCCAGATGTTGCTTATAGTATTGGAGGCACCGTGCTTCTAGATACTAGTTGCTGAGGAATACAAGAGTCCAACTGTCCTTATGCCCTGCTGGTGGGCTTGTCTTAAACAAATAGTTAGTCAATGTGTGAAAATAATGCTGAATTAAAAAGTTCTTTGGTCAGGTCAGGTCGAGTGTTCTGATGAATGTTCAAATACAGATGCTGAACTGTATATGTGAGCTTCATAGGAAACGCTGTAGTGATGCAAATGTGAAAACATCCTTTGCTTTTTACATATACTTTGAGTGAATGGAACGAAAATGTAGTTGCACTGTGAGATATGTCTTTTGATAAGAATGTGTCCAAATGAAGCTCTGTTCCACTCAAGGTTCTCCCAATGAATTGTCCAAAGTTGTTTTTTTTTTAAAGGAAGGATAAAACAATATATACATAAATATAAACATGTGTGTATCTGGCCTAAACACTACTCTGATCCAGTTTTGTGCTTTGCTCCCTAGAATTAATGAGAGATCCTGTCAGTCTCAGAAAAACTCCAGTGGACATGCGTTTAGAGAATGTAAATAGCAGAATGCTATCCTTATGCGAAACTTCTTGCATGGTGTCTCAAAACAAGGAAGAGGGAAAACTAAGTGATGCTGGTCTGAAGACTACACTTCAAGCTGTATCAATGAATATCATTCCTTCTCTGGCAATGGAACAAGGAAATGATCAACTTGGAAGGAAAAGGGTTAGAATTAAGGAAGAAGAATTTGACAGAACAGCTTTAAATAAGAAAGATGAGAATGATATTGGAGCATCTCATGGCACCAGGTCAGTGTCTTCTAATATGTATGTGCAAGGCAATCAGCACAGACCTGCATCTTTGTTCTTCCGTTGCATGAACTGTGCTATCCACTTCTTCATTTACTTTCTCAGTATTGCATGCAGTGTAATTCCCCAGTTCCAGCTGCCTCGTTTGAAATTTTCAAAATTCTTTAAAAAAGCAAGAATAAAAGAGATTCAAAAGGACTCATAAATCATGGACTTCAGTCTTCCTTATAACTGAAAGGTTTCCTTTTCTTTTTAAAATCACTGTAATTTAATAGCTATATTACACATTCTGTATACATAAACAATTGTTTTAATCACTGTACAATTGTTTTAATCATTTCAGGCTCATTTTTAAGTTAGCACGCCTTATAATGTAGGATGAAGATCTCAGTTAAATATTCACATTATTAACTTGATAAATAAATACAGCCTTCTAAATTGCTGCTAGTAGCTTTCATAATAAATTAAATTCATGGAGGTTACAGGAAAGCATATTACAGATAGTAAAAGGGTCTAATGAAATGAGATTATGACAAGTCATAATCTTTCTTATAGTGGAAGATGCTAAAATCTGCCACAATTATATTTTAATCACAGCTTGTTGTTCTCTTGTGTTCTTTCCATGTCCCCAGTGGTATGTTGGGTTTGTAGTTTGCTTTTGTGTTTATAGGATTATCATCACATGTTTGATTTGCCCAGAGTTACTGTCGTTTTGATGGTACGGGTATAAAAAGTGTAGATGGCTTTCCAGCTTTTTTCTTTCATTTCTGGATACATGAACTGTTTTGGATAGTTTGGTAGCAGAGGCTCCATCTTACCTTTTACTTGGTGACATTGCTGTATAGATCTGGTTTGTGGCCTAGTAATGAGTGTCTTTTTGAAAAACAGAGTCAGGCACAAAAGGTAACATACTGAAATGAAAGAAATATGTCAGGGAATTAATGTTTTTGAGTGATGAAGACAGTGGAGGTTTCTAGAGTAAAAGAAATGGTTGTACATTAGCTAGATATGGAGGTTGCCTTAAAAGGTGGTGAGCAGAAGAAATACTGCACTCTTTGGATTGGGGTATTAAATTAAGTCAGTGAAAAGTCTGTGTTTGGGTGTTTTCTTTATTTGATAAGGATGTTTGCCATACACAGATTTAAAAATAACACTAGAAATGGTGTTGCCCATAACTTTTTACTGTTAGGCATAATGAAGGGGCAAAAATGTCTTTCTTATGTCATTAAAAGACGTACGTTGTATGTGGGGAGTGATGAGTAATAGTCAGCCCTTCACTTTCGTGGCAGTTAGGGGTCAAGACCCCTGCAAAAATGGAAAAGCTGAATACAGTAAGTCACCTCCCCCAAACATATTTAACACACAAAAAAGTACCTGTACTGGCCAAGTGGCTAGACCCAGACATGTATGTGTTTCCTTGCTCACTCACTTTCTTGCATGGGGAGAAGGAGGGGGAAAAGATGGGATGGGGGAACAGGGGAGGGAGAAAGGGGACACCCACCCCATCCCCATCCCCATCCCCCATCTTGCCTGTAAAGTGCACAAACACATCCTCCCTCCCATCCCATCTCTTGAATGAGTGAGTGAGTACTCTACCCTGCTTCCTGTCCCCTTCCCCACTCCTGCCCATGTGAATAAACACACCCTCCCTCCCTACTCCTGTCTGGCCTCTCCCTCCCACATCCCCTTTCAGCAATGCTGCCAGTTTGATGTCCTCCAAGCAACACAATCCTAGAATAATCAAATCCAAGACTGCACTTGCTCTTTGCTTCTCAGACATTGCTTTTTAAAGTCAATAGGTAGACTAAGCTAATTTTTAAGGCTTTAGAAATAATTCAGAAATAACTTATTTGTTACATGCTACTAATGCATCTCCGGTAAAATATCAAGTACTATTAAGTAATATTAAGACTAATTTATTGTAAATTGCAAAAAGTAACAAGTAATACAAGTCCATTAGGTTTTACAAAGGTATTCCAAACACATTCTGGAGACAACAATTCTTTAGAAAGTTTTTATTATGGATCTGGCTGCTAACAAATCCAGGTCACAACTAGAATTGTTGCAGACAGTTGTTGCAAGTTTACAGAGAAAATAATCTGAGATTAATATGTAGTTGTAGCTGTGGGAATTAACATCTGAAAACACAATAAAATGGAACAAATACCTCATTGGTTTAGGCAGTTAATAAAATAAAATATGGAAAGTGAGTGTTCACTTTCATGTGGAGCTTATACTCAAACCTAAGGTTGCAGAGAATATCCTGAAAACATTAGTATATTGTGTAATCCAACAGATTTCCTAGCTAGAGCCCCACTAATCACTAGCACTATTGTTTGACCTCTTTAGTGTTTCTAAGGCTCTATAATAACATGAACCAATTTAAATCAAGGCAACTTAAAACAGTGGTTTAAAAGAGCAAAAAGATTGTTATTTGCTTTAATGCTATTTTATTTCTTAAATTATGGTGAAAAATAGGACCATTGTGGTGTCTTATTCACATCACTACTTTATGCTGCTTGCTCTTGCAACAGTGCCTCTCATCTCTTCATTGTACTGTTTATATTTTTAAGGCTTTCCTTTTTAAACCTGCAGAGCAGGAGAGGAGAATCTATCACTCTCCAGATATTGTTGGATTAAACTGCCATCTCCCTGACCACTAACTATGTTGCGTAGGGTTGATGGGCACTCCCATAAAGAGCTTTTCCAGCTCTTTATGGGAGGAATGGGTTCAAATTATTCTTTTATAATAGAAAAGTAGCCTTCCAGGTGATGTTCAACTGCAACTCCCAGTTGTCCTAGCCAGTATAGCTAATAATAAATAATGTTGTAACCCATCATCATTTGGAAAACCCCATGGTTCCCACCTCTCCCTTATGAGGCTGGTTTTGTGATACAACACTTAGAAGTCAAGTGTGCAAACTTTAATTGAAAACTCCATCCTCTATTTCTTCTGTTCTCTTTCACTTTGCCTTTGCCCATCCCACCCTCACAGTCAAGGAAGTAAACATAAATCAAATGCCCATGACTGAGAGGTATGTCTAATAGTTACTGCATGGACTATAGACTACAACAGTTTATTTTCTTCAGGAGAAGATTACCTGTGTTTGTTGGATAAAGACTCGTATTTGCAAAATGATTGAATTAGGTTACTGTATCCTGGTATTGTTCAGATTATTTAACCCAGTTATTCTTTTAATAACTTGATACTTATAGTTTTAAGAAGTAAAATAAGTTTAATTGTTTTAAAAAGTTTATTCTCTTGTATAAGTAGAATTGTGACTTTAAGATACTTCTGCACTGAAGACAATAAAAGAATAGGAACTGCTTGAGAAGATAAAGCATGTAAGCATAGGTTTGGGGATGTAGTAAATTTTAAGATGTGAATCAGATGAATGTTAGTCATATGTGAGGAGGGTCTTTGTGTATGTAAAAATTGGCCCCTTAAGTAGAGGGGAACTTTGGTGGACAGACCAGAGAGAATAAGTGATAGGATTATAAAGGATGGAAATGTGTAAAGTGTACGTTGACTGGCATGTGAGAAACCATAAAGTCTAACAGACGAAAGAAAAAAAAAACCTTGCCAGATGTCACTTTGGGGGTGACAGCTCTGAATGTAGGGCCAAACGTATGTAGCTTTTTATAGATAATATGCACAAAATGAAGGGGTTTCTTAAATTGATTGAGTTTGTAATTATTTTTATACTTAATGCATACTTTTGAGGAAGCTGGGTTTTTTTGTGCACATAGAATTTTGAGATGAGAAAAGTCACAGAAGTTGTTAAGAATCCTAAATATGGTAAGAACTGGAATAAAAAAACCCCTCAATTTAGAGTTCAAACTGATTCTGTTAAAGACAGCACAGATTACTGTAGTAGGAGAGGGAGCTAAATTTTGCCATGTAAAAATTAAGAGTGGATTAGCTTCATGCAGATTAATGTTTAAATGTCCTAACTGCTACTATTAAACTTTGATAATGCCCCACACCTCTTGTGAGTCTGTCTGTGTCCACTGTTTTGCTGCTTTGTCTTCCACCACTGCTTTGCTAACTAGGGTGGGATTGCATTTGCTTAAAGGTGGAAGAGGAAGATAAAGCATTTGTGTTAAGGCAACTTTTACACATTCACTTGGGGGGGGGAGCAGTGCCTTCCCTTTTCTTTAACTTGGGAATTGCAGAGGGCAATAGTACTACTTTTCCTGATATTGACTAACAGTACACATGATACCAGCAGAAACTAGTTCCATAATTAATGTGGGAGATGTTTGTTCTTAGGCCTCTTAAGTCAGTTTGGGATGAGAGTGGGGATTGCAGTTTATAGGCCGGGAAACAAAAGGTCAGGAATGATGGGGAATACTGAAATAAGCATTGCTGGCATAGCTACTATCTGGAAATATTTTAGAAAGCCATACTGGAGGAGAGCATTCCAAAAGACAATGAATAGCAAAGTATAAGTCAAAAAGAAGATTGAAGCCACGTAAAAAGAGTTGTGAGTCTTCACTTGCAGCCCACTAAGGTGTGGCCAGTTTTTTTAGTTAAGCTTCTATACATGTACCTCATAATTATGAAAAATTAGATTAACATTTTACTGTTTGGGGTAAGTATAAAATGCGAAAGTTCATTTCACCTCTATACATGTGTCACTCTTCAGCTTCTAGGAGTTTCTCGTGACAGTTCTGTACAAGTACATAAAGGGTAGTGTGGAACATATACCTGCCCTGCCACATGGAGATGTACCACATGAAGATGATACAACAGTGTCTTCATTGGTCCTAAGGGATAGATGAAATTGTATTGTTTTGTCCAGTGCCAGTTTCTTCCCTTGAAGAGATGAAAAACATCACTTGTCATTGATGAGTTCAAGGTCCTTAATTCTTCCTGTTCCCTCTACAGTGTAGCAAGGCTAATTCTGCTCTCATTTCAGCAGAGCTGAATTTTCTTTCCTTCCCTACTCTATCTTGCCTGTGACAAAAGAGAATACAGTCAGTATTCCTAGGGTGACTATTGAATCTTGGTTCCAAACTCTGTCCGTTCTGAGACGTTACTTAAAACATGCAGTTGACACTTGAAAATCTAAGTTGAAGCTATGGCTGAATTTTCTTGGAATGTGGTGTTTCTTCTTCCATTGCAAACTGTCTATAAATTTGCTTGGCCAAAATGCTGATTATTAGTATCATGGTTTCTCACCACACACTTACCCTGGTTAGTAATACAGTAATGATTTTTTTAAAAAGCCGTTTAACTCATGTAAGCTTTCCTGCTAGTTTAAAGATAATTTCTCCATTCCAAAAATGATTAGATACTTAAATGTCTGATTTAGTCTTCATGCAGCAAAGGCTCCTATGGTTGTTTACTCTGGAATAACATAGTTCAGTATCTTGTTTGTATTAGCAAAGTGAAAACTGAATTTGTGCTTGTGTACTGGATCTATCTACTAAATAGGTCTATCATACCAAACTACTATTTGCTGGTAAATCTTAGTGAAATATTCAGTGTCTAGCTTATCTATATATGATATAATTTGTTGATTTAAGTGAATTGCTTTGTCTTTCTGTCTTTCTGTATGTCTCCTTTTGGCTTATTTGTCGCAATTGCATGGCTAAAAGTGTACTGATTCTAACAGTGAAATCAGTTAAGAATGTCATAATTTCATTATATTTAACATATTTTCAGTAGCAGTTTATCAATCTGCTTTAACATTGTTTAATTTTTTAAAAGTGAAATTAGAGTGATTGCTTTACCTATAGGTTGGTATCTGGACCTGGAACAAAGACAGAAGAAAACTGTGCTGGTACAACTGAAGAGATAAGTAAAGATGAGAAGAAAGACAAAAAGAAAATGTACCCTAGAGTACACATAACTTCCAAACAAGGTCCTGATGCTCAATGTACTCAGCAGTAATGTGCTGCCCCCATCTTTTCTGTTATTGAAGGCCTTACAGATTCAATTATGCACGAGCATATTGGGACATAACATTTGACATCTTCCTGCAGTGTTTTTTGTTAAATATTCAAGCTTTGAGCATATGACCTTCAATGGTGCTCTCAGCTGACTAGGTATAAGTTGTTTTAGGCTACTGCTGCAGCTCAGAGAAATCATGCAGTCTATCTCAATATACTGGGGGTGGGGTGGGGTGTGTGAAGATAAGCATGCTAACCCAACAGCCAACATATCAAAAACACTGTAATTGTTTCAAGTGATTTTCACATACTCAAGAGAGTATGGTGCATGTGTAGCAGGTCTATTAGGATAAGGCAAAATGTATATGGGGGGTCTTCCCCCTACACAGTCTCAAGTTAGCAATATAAGTGTGTTTTCTCTTTTAAAGATGTACTCGATGTGGTTAACATCTTATCAAATGTTTTTGTTAAGTTAAGCTTTTGAGTCACTGTGTTCAATTTGTAATAATTTTTTGTTAATAAAACTTGAAAATGTGTAAAGAAATGTAAAAAAACGAAATAGTGTGTCTCTCTCTGATGATTCACTTTCTTATTCTGTGGTACTGGAAAAAGGTTCCAACTAAAGGTAAGCATTTTTAGTCTCATTTATCTTTGGTTGAAACACATGCTTAATTTGTCATCTGTGCTCTGTGTAAATATATGTCTCCTGTGGATGCACTTTTCAGAGCTATAAACTCTGCTATGAAAGCAGAAAACAGCTGAGTTCAGGTACAAACTTTATGTAGACTTGGTTACTGACAATGCCAAGGAGAAAAATGGAACCAACGAAGGCAGAAACAGAAAGATGACTCATTGAGAATTCTATGAGTATGAGGTTATTCAAGGATGTCCAAAGGGCAAAAGCAGCTATAGCAGTATAAGAGACTAAGCTGTGATGGCCACAAATCAATTGGTACTGCCAGTGCAGCAGAAAACCTATAACTGCTTACATTTGTAGTCGAGATCAGAAGTAAAGTCCTTGAACAGTGTTCTATTGTCTTAATGGCCATTTGCCAAGAGACGAGTATTGCATATGTAGAATTCTAAGGTATACTTTCATAGTTACAGATTATTTATCATTTCAGCAAATTACTTTGCTAATCAGGATTAATAGTAATAATCGGGATCTGTAACAAAATGTTGCATTATGGATTACTCATGTTGAGCATGCTTGGTTGTAGTGTCTCTTCTTTCTGCCCGGTCTTTATTCTGGCCCACAGTTTTATTCCAGATATGTAGTGGGGATATGTAAACTTTAGAGGTCAACTGAGTACTTGGCACTATGACAATTTGTATTTTTTTAAATACCAGATGAGGGGTTCTTTTTCAAGGGAGGGGGGGAACATGTTTTGGCTATAATTAGAAAAATCACTGGCCATCTGATCTCAGAAATTCGTTGTGAATTTTGAAGGCTTGCTTCTATGGTAAATGAGAGCTGATCTGTAATCTGCTTACTTCAGAACTGAAATGACAAAAAGATAGAATATAGTGGAGACTTTGACTTTGGGAGTTCAGGATGCAGGGTGCTTGTACCTGCTGACTATGCAAATTTTGTCATGAGTGCTTGGTATGTGGGGTTCACATTCTTTTTGGAACTGCCTCAAAGGTAAGGGCAATAGGGAGTACTTGTCCAATAACTTCAATAAATGGGGAACAGGAAACCCTCCAACCTACATAATGTGTTGACCCAATTAATTTAGATGGGTGGCAATTCTGTTAGTTATATCAGGACCAGGTTGCAGCCCACTTTTTGAGGGAAGGGTTTAGAGAAGGCTTCAGGATTTGATATCAAGGAATCTGTCAGCCCCTTAGTTCTAAGAATTTGCATTGTCATTGGTTTGGAACCCATTGTTAGGGACAAGTTTCAGAAGCAGGTTCAGAAGGGAATAATTGTAGGTCCCTCTTCACCCCCCCCCCGCATTTCCTATTCTGTGAGTATCACCTTTGGGAGTTGTGCCCAGCAAAGCTCTTGATGAATTCAGGTTGATTCACCCTTTATCTTACCCAAAGAGAGAATCAGTTAATGACTCCATTCCTGATGAACTTTGCACCGTGCAATATACATCCTTTAATGCAGCACTTCCAGAGATATGAGGACAGGCAATAGCAATTAGCAATAGTGGTTACATTTCTATACTGCTTATCAGTGCAAAGCACTCCCTAAGCAGTTTACAATATGTTTAACTAACTGTCCCCAACAAGCTGAGTACTCATTTTACCAACCTACGGAAGGCTGAGTCAACCTGAACTCACAACGTTGTGGCTAAAGTCCTGGTATTTAGCCACTGTACCACCAAGGGTGGAGCTTACAAAATGTGACATCGCATATTTATTTCACCTCTTGCTAGTTCATTCTGATTTTGAGCTACTGGGCTTCTCATTTGAGGGCCTGCTCTACAGAGATCAGGCTATTCCTATGGTGTGCTTTGTGTCATGTGCTGTGTTTGAGAAGTTCAGTATATTTCTTGAACAGGCTCTCAGACAGGACTGAGCAGAGAGAGATTGCTCATCATTTAGACAATTTTTTGTTTACTGGGCAGTTTGGCAACTGGCCTGTGATGACAGACTATTTGATGGCAGATTTTTGTTCCTTGTTTGGAGGAGTTGGGCTTTCTTCTCACTGAAGAAAAAAAATCAGGTGACCATGCCACAGCCTGATATTTTTGGCAATAAAGATTGATTCCACCAAGCAAAAAATAGGTTTTCTGGGTTTTAGCAATGCAGGAAAGTCACACTTTATGAATTTGGACTTTATCAGGCATTTAAATTTTGCATGTTGTGTAAGAGCTCCCAGTAAGGCTGTCCTGCTTAGGCTCTGTGATGGTACATTCAATGTGTGACAACTGGATCACAGGATTAGGATCACACAAGGAATTAAGAATGATTTAAGTGTGTGGTAGGATTTCCTTCTGGATTTTAATGGTATTTCTTTTTGGTGGAAGTAATTGAAGATTAAGGAAAGCTTTTCAGGTTTCATCAGATGCTGCACTTTCCCTTGGGTTTGGTTTTTATTTTGAGGACTGCTGGTGTTCTGAACTTTGGTCCTATGAACAAGTTTGGGACAGTCTTACAGCTGACTTTACCTTTTAGGAAAATTTTCCAGTCCTGGTTGCAATTTGGGCAGGTGAGTTCACTTGTGGCATGACAGTATGGCCATGATACAAGTCACTAATTCATTGTCTTCTTAGTCTCCATGGGTTGTATGTTTGATCAGGGCTTTTACTGTAGAATATTTCCAGCATAACATTCTGATTATGGTGCTATATTGGCAAGGGTGAAGAATGACCTTGCTAATGCTCTCTACCATTGGATTTGATTGAGAATGTCAGGCAGCTTGTCCAGACCTGGTTCTGGGAAATCCTTGGAAGCTTCAAGGGGTAAGGTAGTTAGGGCCATTAATCTGTCACTTGCTCCTGGCAACAGCGATGGAATTTTCACATTTTACACAGCAGCAGGGACTTGGGGAAGAATGGCAATTACTGGTAGCACACTTTTGTGTCTCCCTCGGGGAATAAGGATGATCCACTGAGGTAAATTTTGAGCCATAGCCTTTTATTCAAGACCCAAGGGTTTTCTGACAGCACAGGAGATTTTAGATTTAAAGTGCTTGAAGGATGGTTCGGGAAGAGTCATTTGGTTCTTGATCTATCGGAACCACTCTCACAAGGTGTATTGGGTGGTCTTTGGGGCAGTATTTTCATATTACAAGGTACTGTTTTATGATGCTTCATTCACAGCTTTCTTTGGTGCTTTATGGGTAAGTGAGCTAGTGACTTCACCTAGGAATGACATTTTTAGGAAAGTGTTTGAATTTAGGGATGTTCAGTTACTCAAAGAACAGGTGGTGCTTACTATTTGTTCCTCTAGGACGAGTTAGAAGAGAGCTAGGATAACTTATTTGTTTGAGCCTCTGTAGTGATCAGGTGTTGTGCCCTTCCCTGGCCTTACAGGACTTTTTTTATGGATTAGGGTTTGTAAGGCTGGTACTCTTTTTTACCATGCAGACACCTCTCCCCTCACTAGGTCAGTTCTGGATTGTTACTGTAAAAACAATATCCGAGTTGAGCTTGACTGGGATTCAGTTTGGCATTCATTCTTTTTGGGTTGGCACTACTTCAGTAGCAGCTGCAATGGGCCTAGGCAATAGAATCATTCAGATGGTAGGAATTGGAGACCTTCAGCTTACAAGAAATATACCGGTACTCATACTTTTAAGTGTTAATGTTAGCTGTTCACTAATACTGTTTTTTTTCTAGATTCTAGGTTCTGCATGGGGAGATTCTGTGTCTGGACCTGTGGCATAGTATGGTGTATTGGACAGTACAACAGGTGTGATCCTATTCCTTCAGGTTGCAGCTGGGTTTGGGTGATGAAGCCACAGCTGAGTGGCTTGGGAAGAGGGACGTATACTGGCATGCTGTACTAACGTTATTTGAAGAATGTAAGGGCCTCTGCGGTATATTTTGGTCATTCATCATAGTGTAAGGACCTTCCTGTGCTGGAAGGGAAAGCCTTAATTATTGAAGGCCATGGCCTTCAACTTATTCAAGCCTGATGGCCTCAGGTAGTTTTGATGTGGTCAGCCATTCTACACCATGAGTTCTGGTGCGGTGAGGGTGATCCACACAGCTTCAATAAGGTCTGCAGATGGGTTAATAAGGAGACTGAGTATACATTGGTAAAAGAGTTAGACCACTTCTTACCACACCCCCAAACAGTTCTCAGAGGCGATAGCTCTACAAAGCTGATGGCATTCACCTCTTGGAGAAGGGCAATCTGAGTGATTTCCAACAGTGGGTAAGGGCCTTTTTGGCAGGTTTGATGGGAGAAAGGAACTAAGTAGATGCGTGCCCCTTCTCCATGGCAAGTAGGGAGAGAGAAGAGTAAAGTTATGGTGAACACTTCTTGCACCCATTTGGTGAAGGGAAGAGATCTGTTACAGTATCTAGGTGGCTACCTGGTGGCTGCCACCTACTAGCCCTCCTACAAGATATGTGATTTTCATAAATTGAACTTATTAATGACTGGAGAGCATGACTGGTGTCATGCTAGCTGGAGAACATGTTTAGGTTATGCTGGCTGGAGACTTGTTTGGGGTCATGACAGTTCAGATAGGATTATGCAGAAAACCCAATGCTGAGGGGGTTTGTGCAAATCCCTCCATCGCTTCAGGCTTTTGCTCTTGGCATTTTTGAATGCAATGAAAAATGAACTGCCCAGATTGGAGAGCAATCAGAGGCCATCCCTTGGTCTTACCCTATGGGGATCTTCCCTAGACACCCCGTCTGTCTGAACATTAAGATAGGTTGTCATGAGTCACATCAATGTTTCGTCACTCCAGAATTGAGCGATCAGGCCATTCCTGACCCCTTTGCCAGTTCTGTGGGAAAGCCATTATGGCTTTATCAACACCCCCCCAGGGTGTGAAAAGGGGTTTGAAAACCCTAGCTTCGACCCTAGTCGTAGTACATAGAACACAGTTCAGACTGCTGCTCTTCCATGGCACTCTCAGACACTGTATGAGCCCCTTCCACCCAATCTCTTTCTATCCAACCTTTCCTACTGTTACCCTGTTCTCTCGGGGTCCCAGGAGGGATGCCCAAATAATCAAAACACAATAACACAAGTTGGGGAAATTAGCTAGAGCACTCACTAAAGCTAGTGAGAGGCAGGGTAACTTAGCAGGGATCTTGCAACCCAGCGTCTACGAGGTCAGGTCAGTCAAGCAGTCAGACAGTTTTAAAATAGCAAAGATGATATTTTTATTAGAAGACAAACAAACAGTAAAGACACCACAATCACACAGCTAACGGAGGAATCAGAAATAAGGATTTTTGGGGGAAATGGGTGATACAACACCTTTCTCGTAGTCCTGAAGAAGCTGGAGATTGAGTTCGTTGGGGCGCAGGGAAGAAAGCTCAGCACGGTTTGCTGAGGGGAGCTTGCCAGACAAAGTGGCAGGAAGGTGGGATGGAAGTCCGGAGCGATCTGAACGGGGCAAGCGATCTGAGGGGTGCTGGCAGTTAGAGCGATCCAAGGTGTTCTTGGAATCGGGGGGGTTATATAGGGTGAATTGTGACTGCAGGCCATGGCATACTCGGTGAGAACAATGCGAGTTTGGAGCGGGACAACGTTTTGGAAAAGGTCAAGTTTAACATGATCAGCTTAGCTCTGAATCAACAATAGTGTAGCCAGTATGCAAACACACAGTACTTAGTCCAGCTTTGTAAGACTGTCAGCTTGGGGCCGCGTGCTTTTGTTAGTGTCGTGCTTAAGCAAAAGGGTGTTTGCAGGAGAGGTTCCTGAAGCAACGGAGTGGCTCTGTTCTGCCTGCCTAGGTGGAGAATGGAATGTCCAACAGTTACCGGCCACGCCTGTGTACGTGCTTGTCCGGAGGCCTCACAAACATGTGGAGCCGGGGTGGCAGAGAAAGGCTGAATGGTTTTGATATCAAAAGAGAGATCTAGTGCTATCACCGGGTAGGCCTGGGCCAAAGTAACACTACCTCACTTTGCACTAGTTTTGTATCATTCGTAAGAGTGTCTGATTGCTTGTGTGTTTGTCAATTCAAATAAAATACTTCGTTAACTATAACTGGAGTTCTTTCTACAGTTAGTACTGATATGCATAGGTGAAAAGATCCTACTGTTAGCCTCCTCTCACAGGCCTCCTTTAAACCATAATTCCCCCAAATTCTAAAGAGGCACTGGCATTGCAGGTAGATCTCCGTGTCCCCTACATCTTAGGGCAACAGCACCTTCACTTTAAGTCATGGGACTTGGGGGATGGATTCCCTGGGTTTGCCTTCTGTCAGTGGGTCAGCTGGAGAGCAACCCAGATATTGGGTTATCCCTTGGGCTCTGTGTTTGCCCAGGGAAAGCTGAGGTCTGAGGCAAACCTCCTGCCTCAGTTGCTCCCTCACCACTCCCTCCTGCCTCAGTTGCTCCCCCATTGCTCATCACAAATTTAAATGCAATTAAAAAGGTTAATAAAGTGGTCTTATTCAACCCAGTCTCTTGTGTCTGTTCTCTTTATTCCCATGGTGGGTCAGCAATCATTTTGATTACTTTCAAGGTCAAGAACTTTGATACACACTGGAATAAAGTATATATTAATATAGGCATCATTATATAAGTGACATACCATCTTCTATTTACTCACTGCTACACCACCTGTTTATCAAAGTTAGATTGAGACAACTGAAACTCCCAGAGATGTATAGTTTATTTTGAAAGAGGAGGAGCTGCCAGCAAAGCTTTCAGTACTTTAGGAGTCAACCCATCTCTTCATGTTTTTCATTACCTTAAAGCTGGTAAGTTGCATATTTTAGGCAGTATAAACTGGAGTGCTATAAAAATCCAGATCAAATCCAGCTAAGTAAAATTTATTTTAAGTAAAACAAAAAATGGGAAGTAAGAGGCAATGTGCCAAAAGAAAAGAAAATATTAAATCAGAATACTGGTCTGTTTAATCTCATGCTTAATATTATGCTGTGGGAAGCACTACTAAAATCACTCCTTCATTTTGTTGGCTTTTAAGCTGGTTGTTGGATAAGTGACAAACTGTAAGGGGCATCATTAATATCTTATGATGTTTAAGGCAGGTGGTCAAGACTGATGGCAAAGAGGCAATGGTCAATGCAGGAAGGGACGCATGGGCAATGGATGTTAAAGGAAAAAGTTAACACAAGGACTCACTTTACATGGTGAGAAGCAAGATGGAGATGACTGACCTTTTCTTGACAAAGAGTGGTCTAAGTGTGAAATAAAAAAGTAATAATTTGGTACATAAGTGGTGGAGGACCAGCAAATACTGTTGGCTGTTTCTGACTGCTAAAGAGAATGTTTCTTTGGACAGCATATTTTTAATATATATAAATTAATTAATGAGACACTGCAACATTAATTTCATTGGTTTCTTTTGCTACATTTATCCCCAGTGACCTCATGATTATAGGGGCTGTGGCCTGAAATACAACCTGTAACACTATCACTTTTCTTCACTTGCATGATTTTTTACCATCTTTGCCTGACAAGTCAGTGAGCTTCAAAAGACAGTGCCATGAATTTTGTGTTTTCTGCTTGGCCCAATAAAAGTATCACTACAAGGCTTGGATTATGCATGTATCAAATGAGTCTTTATTGTTGGTAATTTCTATAAGGTGGAATTTATTATCAATGATTAAGTTTTCACCACTATTTTTCTCTGAATTCATGTAGTCTATTTGTTGTTGTTAATCTATTTCAGCTTTATATATATTTAAAAGGTAAATAGTGACACCTATCTTGAAAAATGTATTTTGCAAATTTCTTGTCAGTAGCATGTTGTAATATGACAAAGCATATATGACAAAGATTAAGCGTTATATTCGTACGTTGATGATAATGTTGATGTTTCTATAGATTTATAGCCCACATTCCCAGTTTCTTGGGACTCAAGATGGCATATAAAAGGTATAAAATGTTGAACGATTGTGTGTTTGAGTATTTTATGATGTTGTAAGTGTGCCGAAGCCTGGGGCTGGGGCTAGGAGAGCAACCCTAGCAACAGAGGGTGATGTACTCAGATTGGCTTTCTGACTGAGGGGAACCCAGCCCTAGCCAGAGGGAGGGGCTGGGACAGCAAGAAAGCATACTGGGAGCATGGGTTAGACTTTGGGGTCCTTCAGTGAGTTTCATAGAACTCTAAGCCAGAGCGTCCAATAAACAAAAAAAAGGGGGGGGTTTCTGGGAGGGAGTTAGCTTCTTAGAGGCCTAGTTTGAGGCACAGAACTAACCAAGCCATCTCGGAAGGGTCAGAGAGTGGAACCCTGAGTGGGGAAACAGACCTTTGTTTGCTGGGAGGGTCAAAGGGATGTGTGAAAGCTCTGTTAGGGAACACTGAGGTGTTTTGAAGCAAATAGTTAAATATCTTTACGAAATTGTGATTTTCGGTTGAATATTCTTGATTCCTCAATACCTTTTCCCTGTCTTGGCTCTTTTAATAAAGATTTCATTCTATTTTTCTGTAAGTGCATGAGTATTTCCTTCAGTTCTATTTTAATTGCACACTACCACCGGTTATCCATTCCTTTTTGGGGCACTCATTAATCAGCTTTGCCCTTTATCCACAAAATTTGTGGGTTGTAGGGAAAGCAAGGTTGTGATTAAGTGTGGGGAGGGAGCGAGGGCGCGATAAGAAGATTAAAAAGGGGTGCTGTCACTTCAGTGAGAGGGAGAAAAGAAAGCAGGCCTGGTTTGTCTGTGTCCTGGGCTAGCCCAAGCAAGCCTTTTATCTTCCTTTTCCCCACACAGCACACAAACACACTCATCCATGATGGAAAGCTGCTTTGGAATTCTGTGCAAAATGTTTTTTTTTTTTTTTAATGAATACTGTACTACCTAATGGTTGTGACTACTTGTATTATACAATTATTCAACCACAAGAAATGTGAAGGAAAGGGCAAAGGAGGACTCGGGAACATGTGGTCCCCCAGATGCTGTTGGACTGCAAATTCTTTCAGACCTAACTTGTAATAATAGGATAAGGACAATCAGAGTTTCAGTCACAACTTCTGGAGAGCCACTCTCCCAAATCCTGCCTCTGGCGTTTCATTTTCTGAAACTAGATGGCAGCATCTCTTACTTGGTTTTGTGCAAAGGATAATGCATCAGTAATCCTATAATACAGCTGGGGAAGGGGAACATACATGATTGTAGCTGTCAGGATAGATGCCTTTCTCCAAGCTTACACTTCAGCCAAGGGGACAGAATGGACTTGTCCTAAGATGTCTGCTTAGAAAGAGGGAGACCATAACATACTATACCATTCCATTCTATTCCATTCGTCTTAAAACATGACTCTATACGAGGAGAATAAAACCTTAGATAATAGTGATAGGAAGACATAGTGATAGGCTTTTTTTTTTTTTAATTTAAACCCATAGATGATCTAGGATCAGTGCTTCAGTTGTAAGGATGCTTCCAGACTATAATAAAATGTTAGTACTATAGAAGGCATTATCCAGTATCTTAATATTTAATGCTAATATGGTAAGTGGCACAGCACTGTCACCCCTGGGAGTAGATGAGGTGTATATGGCTTATCATTTTACTAATATTTGCTAATTGTTAATGAAGTTGTCAGCAGTTATTATAAAGATGGCAACTTAGTTTTTGAAAAGAGTCAAAATTAAAAAGCTTTTTCTATGGTTAGATTTAACTTTTGTTGTAGGTTGAGGGAATACTGCTTTTTTCTTTTTAGAAAAAACCTTTAACAAACTCTAAACCTTTAACAATGTCTCAGTTTTAAAATAGCCATGTTGCAGACTACCATTGTCTGTGGAGTGCCTCTTGAATGTGACTGATGCTTCCTACAATTCAGGCATTTCAAAGCCAAATTGCAACCATATTTCTTTTGAGCCTGGTAATGACTAACAGGTGCCTGTTTGTTTGTTTCCTTAGACAGTGCTGCTGTTCAGGGCAACTTGGACAAAGGATACTGCTGCCTTCAGAGTAATTGATTAACTATGGCTGAATATTCTTAGAACAAGCTATAGTGGTCTCCACTCTTTCTTCACCAGACGTCAGTGTCCTTTAGATAGTTCTGTGTGCTTTAGCCCTATAATGTGTATGCCTAACCATGTTAAATTGAAATACCCATACCTCCAAAAGCAGATGCTACTTCAGAAATGTACAGCTGAATGCTCACCATCATTGTTAATATTAAATAGGTCTACATATCATAAACTGCATTTAGAAGTTTGAGAGACAACAAGGGCAAAACCTGGGAAGAGGTATGGTGGACATTACATTCTACAAAACATGACTTAATAAAGGCCATGATAGCTAGGCCGATATACATATGTAACGGTTTCACAAATGATAATTGTATACTTTAAAAATGTCTGTAGCACTTCCGAAACTAACAGAAAAAGAGATTTCTAGAAAAAGATATTTCATGGACTCCAGTCCACTTTATCATATGATTGCAGTTGACCCTCTGTGGACAGACATATATAGCAAGGTGAGAGAGTGAGAATTGTAATAGAAATGCAAAATGTGGGTATGGTGATAAGGTGGTAAGTTCATTCTCAAGCAGGATCATGAAGAGTAAAGGGAGAAAGGCAAGGGACAAATTTTGCATACAAGGTAGGATAAGTGGGTACATGTATGAATGAATAGTGAAGGAAGTCTTTTCATCAAGTGAGTTGGTATGGGTACAAGACCAGTAAAGTGTTGAAATAATGCAAGCATGAAGATCTATCTGAAATCATCAGATCATTTATCTACACAATGATGGATACATGTGGCAGATCTAAGGGTCAAATTTCTACTCAGTGACCACGTGAAGGGGAAGGGGAAATGTAGACAGAAATCTACTTCTGCCTTTGAAAAACAGCTGTTTTTTTGATAAACTGTACACTAATGTAGATGTGGAGGCCTGCCACACCTGAGTCCTTTTAATCTCTTTTAGACAAGAAACAGCTGGTCTGGAAACTCTAGAGGGATCAAAGGCTGCTGAAGAACTTTCATTCCCAGGGCCCACTTTCCACATCCTTGATCTACAGTAAAGCATGCTACATGATAGTCAAAACTAAGGACAAAGCCAAAACGAGCCATAGTAGAAGCATTTCATTGAAAGAAGCCCATGAATTGATCAGTACAATTTTATGAAAGCTTGGGATAAACAGAAGTGATGTAGTGGTCTGAGTATCAGTCTAGTACTCTGAGAGGCCAGGGTTTGAATCCTTGCTCAGCCATGGAAGGCTGTTGAGTGTCGTTAGGTCATGCTCTCTCAGCCTCAGAGAAAAGAAATAGCAAATCCTTCCTGAATAAGCCTTGCCAGTGAAAAATTTACACCATTATGGCAAATGTCTAAACTCTGTGTGGTAAAGAATACAGTTTTAAAAAAAAAGAATTTGGAATAGATGGCATGTATTTTTCTTGGGTTCTTGACTTGAGGGGAAAAAAATCAAACATACAGAGGTGTTCTTCAGGAAACTGTGAAAGATAAATAACAGTACACACACATGACCCAGGAGACCATGGTTCAAATCCCTGCTCAGCCATGAAAACCCACTGAGTGACCTTGGGTAAGTTACATTCTTTCGGCTTCGGAGAGTTAATTGCTTCTTGCTTGAAGCCGTCCTGAGTCAATCTGCCTGTCCGCAACATCTAGGTAGGGTTGGCGCCTTGAGGGAGTAACTATAAGTCCTATAGAATTGCACCCTCTCTCTGGATAGGTTAACAATAAGAACTTGGCAAACAGGTGTTGACATAGGTTTTACTAGAGGACTTTAGAGACAAAGCCCACTTTTACTTTTTCCAATTTGACTGTCTAGACTATTAAGTATGGAGGGAGAAGGAGCTGCTGCGGTCACCCGCCACGGCTGTGGCATGTTTCTTTTCTTGCCACAAGACATCGTTGGGTACACCTGCAGCAAATGCAAGCTGGTCGCCCTCTTGGAGGAGAAGGTTCAACAACTGGAAGCACACGTTTCGAATCTTCGCATTGTTAGGGAGGGGGAGGAGTTCTTGGATGGGACTGAGAGGACCTTTTTGAAGGAGTGCACAGAGGAGCTAGCAGATGAGGAAGTCGGTTCACAAAACTGGGAGACGGATGCTTGGAGGAGTGTGATACACAGGAGTAGAAAGGCAAGGCACCAAACAGAGACTCTTGAGCTACAGAATCACTTCCAAGTTTTTGACCTTATTAATGATGAAATGGAACAGCAGGAAGAGGTAATGGAACATCACTGAGAGGAAATCCAACATTAGCAATAGGAACCCCAGCACCAGCAGAACAAAATCCAACAGCAGCAGCACCAACAGTCTCAGCATGAACAGAAGGTTCAGGCGGGCATCAGAGAATCTGCTCGTTGAGTAACCTCAAAGAAATCTCAGAGGAGACGAGTTCCAGTGGTTGGGGACTCTTTGCTGAGAGGAACGGAACTGACTATTTGCAACCCGGACAAGATCAACTGCAAGGTGTTCTGTCTCCCTGTGGCCAAAATCATTGACACAATGGAGAGGCTAACAAGACTGGTCAAACCCACTGACCGTAACCTCCTCCTTTTGGTTCACATCGGAACCAACAACACTGCAAGGTGCAGCTTTCATTGCATCATGAAGGATTATGTGCTTAGGGGTAGGAAGCTGAAGAACCTTTGTGTGCAGGTTGTCATTTCATCTCTCCTCTCTGTGGAAGGACATGGCCCATGAAGGAAAAGAATAGTGGAGATAAACAACTGGCTCCGAAGATGGTGCTGCTGGGAGTGATTTGGGTTTTTGGATCATGGTCTCCTTTTCCACAAAGATGGTGTTCTGGCAAGGGATGGCCTGCACCTCACAAACATCGGCCAAAACGTTTTTGCTAACAGTCTCACAAAATGGATCAGGAGGTCTTTAAACTGAGTTTGGCTGGTGAGGGAGACACTACTATTCTGGGCAAGGATTCAGTGAGTGTGAAAAATAGCCGAAATGATATAGATAGGACAGGCCAAGTAGAAATAGAGACCAACAGGGAGGGGGAAAGTAACTTTAGTACAGGACTTCCAGGAAGGGCACATGGTCTCAAGTGTCTCTACACTAATGCACAGAGCATGGGAAATAAGCAAGATGAACTCAAACTCTTAATACAACAAAATATGTTGTATTAGTAGGCATCACTGAAACCTAGTGGGATGAGTTTCATGATTGGAATGTAGGAATAGAGGGGTATAACCTATTTCTCAGAAATAGACCAAACAAGAAAGGAGGAGGAGTAGCCTTATATGTCAAGGATGTTTTCACCTGTGAAGAGATCCATGACTTAAATCTGGGAAGCCAACTTGAGAGCATCTGGGTAAGAATTAAGGGAGCAAGAAACAATAGGGATGTGATTGTGGGGGTTTGCTGCAGGCCTCTGGGGCAGCCTGACAATTTGGATGAGACCTTCCTGGAGCAGATGACCACACATTCATAAAGGAGAGATGCAGTAGTAATGAGAGATTTCAATTATCCTGATATTTGTTGGCAGTCAAACTCTGCCAAGACCGCAAAATCCAACAGGTTCCTTGCTTGCCTTGCAGACAATTTCATGGTCCAGAAAGTGGAAGAGGCAACAAGGTGATTGGCTATTTTAGATCTGATCCTGACCAACAGAGATAATCTTGTTGATGAAGTGGATGTGGTGGGATTGTTAAGGGGGAGTGACCATGCTCTTTTGGAGTTTGTCATTCAGTGGGGAGGAGTAGCCAAGTGTAGCCAGACATGCATCCTAGACTTCAAAAAAGCTGATTTCGGTAAACATAGGGAGTTACTTGCTGAAATCCCATGGTCAAGAATAATGAAAGAGAAAGGAGGTCATGACGGATGGGAGTTTCTTTAAAGTGAGATACTGAAGGCATAGTTTTCAATTTCAATAAGGAAGGAAAATAACAAGTGTCCAAAGAAAGCAGAATGGTTGACGAAAGAACTCTCAGCTGAGCTAAGTGTTAAAAGAAACATGTACAGGAAATGGAAGAATTCCACCAAAGAGGAATTCAAGCAAATAGCCAGGATGTGTAAGGAGAAGGTCAGAAAGGCTAAAGTGCAGAATGAACTCAGGATTGCCAGAGACATTCAAAACAATAAAAAGGGCTTTTTTAGATATGTTCACAGCAAAAGGAAAAACAAGGCAATGATAGGGTTGCTGCATGGAGAAAATGGCCAATTAATAACGGGGGGGGCGGGGAGTGAGAAGGCAGAACTACTCAACACCTTCTTTGCCTCAGTTTTCTCACAAAAGGAAAGAAGTACTCAACCTGGGGGGGTGGGGAGCAGGTGATGGGGGGAATGCAGCACAGAATAAGTAGAGAAGTAGTATAGGAATATCTGACTAAACTAGATGAATTCGAGTCTCCAGGGCCAGATGAACTGCATCCAAGGATATTAAAAGAACTGGCAGAAGTCATTTCTGAACCACTCGCAATAATCTTTGAGAACTCTTGGAGAACAGGAGAAGTCCCAGCAGCCTGGAGGAGGGCAAATGTTGTCCCCATCTTCAAGAAGGGAAAAAAAGAGGACCCAATAATTATCAGCTGGTCAGCCTAACATCAATACCAGGAAAGATCCTAGAGCAGATCATTAAACAGTCAGTTTGGAATTACTTAGAAAGCAATGCCGTAATCACTAAAAGGCAGCATGGATTTCTCAGAAATAAGTCATGCCAGACTAATCTTATCTCTTTTTATGATAGGGTTACAGCCTTGATAGATGAAGGGAATGCTGTAGACTAGCATATCGTGACTTCAGTAAGGCCTTTGACAAAGCTCCCCATGACATTCTTGCAAAGAAGCTTGTAATATGCGGGCTGTGCAGGGCTACTGTTAGGTGGATTTGTAATTGGTTGACTGACTGAACCCAAAGGGTGCTTAACAATGGCTGCTTTTCATCCTGGAGAGAAGTGACTAGTGGGGTGCCACAGGGTTCTGTCCTTAGCCCAGTGCTGTTCAACATCTTCATCAATAACTTGGATGAAGGAGTAAAGGGCATGCTGATCAAATTTGCAGATGACACCAAGTTGAGAGGGGTTGCTAAGACCCCAGAGGACAGGATCAAATTTCAAAATGACCTTGAAAGATTGGAGAGCTGGGTGACTCTGTTAAGTGAATTTTAACAGAGAGAAATGTAAGGTCCTACACTTAGGCAAAAAGTGCAAAACAAATGCTTTGATGTGTGTTCCTGCATGGCAGGGGGTTGGACTGGATGGCCCCTGGGGTCTTTTCCAGCTCTATGAGTCTATGCTTGCTAGGGCTCATAAAGAGATGACTGGGTTATGAGAAGAGAAGGGGTATTTAAAAATTTGAAGTTTTGCCTTAGAGGAATGGAAGACAGCAAATTATAAATTCTAATGGTGATAACATCAAATTTTATATTTACTGGAGCAGCTCAGAAATTGTTTTTAAAAATTTAAAATTTACCATCTACCTGGGCAGAAAACCTGCCTTTGCTTTCAACAGCTTTCATACCAAGTCACTTTGGTATAACCTTCCTCATGACCAGTTTTTGAAATTAAAACAAAACTGTTTAAGTGAAACAGGTGGCAAACATAAAACTTTCTTATTAAAGTGTTGGACAGAGGTTTTGCTCGTGGAATAGAACCTCAAAATTTGTTTAAAGCATTTCGAACATGATCTAACCTAGTATGTCAGAATGTCACCTAATTGTCTGAATTGCAGTCTAACATTTAACCATGTTACTAATAATGTACAAAAGAGCATAAAGCAGCACTGACACATAATTCGGCAGGTGCTAGTTGCGGTGGGCAAAGAGCAGCCTTGGGCTGAATATGCCACCCAAGACTGCTTTTGCAACTGCAGACTGTCCTTCTTCTGGCCAAAAAAGAGTGAACTGCGTTTTGTGGAAGCTTGCAGGGAATGACCCAGAAGGAGTAATTTTAAATAGGTTGTGGATCACATACTGTTAATACTTTTTCTAAAAAAAATCTTATCTCTTTTTCAAAATCAGAAGTAGATTTTTAGCCATATCTAGATTGGTTTGAAACTTTGACAGTCTGTGTGGGCCTTGGATGGCCCCACGGCACAAAACTGGCTCCCAGATCCACTGAAGTTGCCTATCCCTTGTTTAAATGAGCAAGAAACATGATAAATGAAATAAAAGAACAAGTTGCCCTTATTTTCAGAGGGAGAAGACATGTTGCTGACTAAACCTGAGGCACTGATGTTAGTTTCTGTGCTGTTACAGATGTGTGTATGAGCAGTCTTGTCTTGTCTTTTCCTTTCCTTTATTTCTAAAAAGCACAGCAAACTGAAATGTTCTCCGTTTGCTGAATGCACAGTAGTTCTCTGAATACAATCAACCAACTGCTTTTTAAAATATGTCTGTGATTGCCACTTGTATGAAGTGTTTAAATTGCTTCATTTGCTTAGTTCGGAGCACACCACTTCCCGTGGTTCCTGTCTGGGTGTGTGTCACTCTCTCTGTCCTGTCAGTGAGGCACCAGTTAGTATTGCCCCTTCCTCTGCGTATCAAGCTCACTTTCAGTTAGCATCAAGAGTCATGATGAGGAGGAGAGTGCCTTAGAGAAAGAGGAAGGAAGTAGAGGCATTGTGAGATGAACAGTGGTAGCTGAAGTGGCCTTGTGATTCACTGGGCTCCGTTTGTGTACACTGCTGGGTTTTAGCCATTCTCCCTCTGCTACCATTCAGCCTTTCTACTGAATCACACTGGATTTGTTGGCAATGACTCCTTGGCACAAAAGTGATAAGAAGATAGGAGTGGGTAAGTATCATGGAGCCCCCTCTTCTTGTTGTTCTTTTTTCTCTGCAAGGTGTGGGGGAGAAGTGCTGAAAATATACTGGTTAGGTCAGCAAAACACACCACTTCAGAAAAAAGAAAACCAGACAAAGTATCACTACTTTGATAGACCTATCTTGGGCATGCATCTAGAAGGGTGTTTTATGGATGAAGGTTATTCCCTAGGCCCCTTTTAGTTAAGACGGTTCTCTGAGTCTCAGGACAGAAACCCACTGTGGAAATAATAACTAGATTAAGACTGACTGTTAAATTTAAACTATAACATGTATTGAGCATGTGATCACTAGGTTGAAAGCTTAAAAGTCTAAGTTCTTCTGAGACTTCTCAGTTGTGCAATTTGTCCTCTTGCAGGAAACAAAGAGGGAGCAAATGTGTGTTCAGAGGCAGACATTGGCAAGTCCGGAGAGTTCTTTTTTACTCCAAAATAAGTCCATGGGATTTTACTTTTGTGGAAGCAATGTAGATTGCTTAGCCTACCCACCAGCTACTAAAAGGGAAGTGCAAACTACTCCTTAGTGTTAAGGGGACTTCCAATTATGAAAGCACTGAAACAGTAAACATAGCCATGACACAAGTGAAACAGAAGGTCCCAGGTTTAATCTCCAACATTACCATGTAAGACCTGGAGAGACTGCTGTCTAAAGCCATGTAAGGCTGCTGCCAGTCAGGGCAGAGAGTACTGAACTTGATGGATCAATGATTTGATTTAGTATAAGGCAGCTTTCTATGTTCCTATGATCATGGAAGGATAATATGCATATTCCATTGTGTTTGACATTGCATGAAATGATTCAGACAACTATTTGATTTCTGCAGGGAATGCTGGTAGCAAAATGCTTTTCAATTTTAGTGCAGTTATAGGGGTATATTGTAAAACAATTCAAAACTCATAAGCTTGATAGCTACTACTGTAAAAGCAATGAACTGGAACAGTATTTCTCTAGTGCAAATGGCTAGAAATCTCTAGAGTATTTAAAGGCATGTCAGGACCATTACTAGTATTTTTCTAGCAACATGGGATTCTTAACAGCTCCGCTTTATTCCACGCTGAAATCCAGGACAACACAGAGGAAGATGAAGCAAAATTCTAAAAAGAAACTAAAGTATTCAGTCATAACAAATCCATTTTAATCCAATCTGGTCACTTTTCCATTTGGTATGACCTGATCATGGGAGATCATTGTAGACCTACTGTATTTGCTGGTGTATAAGACTCACTTTTTTTCCTGAAAAATACTGTTTGAAAGTGGGGCGCGTCTTATATGCCACTGTGTCTTATACGTCAGCAAACAGTATTTGCCAGTGTATAAATGGGTGCGTCTAACGTACAGGTGTGTCTTATATATGCTGGCAAATATGGTAGTTATCTGGGAAAAATAACTTTTCTAAGGATAGGAAAAGAACTTACCAAAACTTGGTTCCAGGCGATGCCACCAGCAATTTTGACTTGCAGGTTGTCTGAGAGGAAATGTGTATATGTGGAGCTGCTAATATAGAGGACCTCATGCTGAGGACTTCCCTCATTATCTCTTCCATTGTCTATTGTCCATTGTCCCATTTCCCTGGAAGAGACTTTTATCTCACTTTTTGATATTTCCAGTGGACAACACAGCATAGGAAAAATTGATATATTTACTGACGGATGCTGATGGCAGGATATTTTTTTTATAACGTAAACTGCCTTGTCCTTACAACAAGGAAGATTCCAGAAAGCTTTTTGAGACTTCATCTATTCAGCTGCACATTTTAAACTAGTTCCTATTGTTGTCATATGTGTATGCTTTAAAGGTGAACAAACATCACTTCTCACAAGCGTGTTCTGGATCCCAGAAGGATGCAGTGAATATATATTTCTTGCATGATTAACAGAACATAATAGTTAATTTTTTAAAAAAGAATATTTTGCTTATGCCTTCCTCAGCTGCTTAAAATAAAAGTGAGCTTGGACCCAAGGGGGCAGTTTAGAACACTTCATTGTTCACCTTCTGAAAGGGATTCTCCTCTAGGCTAAAACCGTGTGATCTTGAATCTCTGGATCCAGAAATTTCCCTTTTTGTCTTAAATGCTTGAATGAGATGCCACCTTAGTTCTCTTCTCCTCCTATATATACTGTCTGAAGATGTTTTTGTACCTGATTATGTATGTCTTTCAATAGAGTGTGGTTACTAGCTGCAAACAGGTGGAGCTGAAGCTGCATCTCCACTTCAAACTAGTATCAGGATGGTTCCCTGCATGTTGATGGTGGTATGGGCAGAAGCTGCCACATGGTCTCTTCCATGTGGTCTGCTACTGCAGGTGTTCTGCCTAGAGTGAAAGAAAGAACAATGTGTCTGCAGATCCCATACCACCAAGATACCCTCAGAAGTTTTTCTAATAGTTGAGCTCCCCACCCAGGTTTTTCAGGCTGATATATGGTCTGTGCATATATGGTAGAGCAAGAACAAAATGGGGCAAATGTGCATTTTGTAATGCACACCATCTGCTCTGGTTTCACCTTTGTCTTTCTCAATTCATGCGGTTATAGATAAATAGGATGCTTATGAAAGTTACTTGTTTGTTTTTAATGACTAATGAGATTTTAAAAGGTCTGAACTAAAAAGTGTCTGTCTTGAATGGAGATGCGTATAATAGGATAGGTGGTCGTTGTTGTTGTTTGCCTTTAAGTTGTTTCTGACTTCTAGCAATCCAATGGTGAACCTATAATGGGGTTTTCTGAGGCTGCCCAGTGGGTTTCCATGACTGAGCAAGGAAGTGAACCCTCGTCTTCAGGGCTGTAGTCCATAGATTAGATCAACCCATCAAATATGCCAAAAGCTGATTTATTGTCATATAGATTTTACAACTTGAAATTGGGTGGAGAGTCAGTTGTTCTCTTATCCTTGTTTGCATCTCTGACTTCAGGAACTTTAAAAAAAATGATGATGAGGCAAACATGAATTACAAATAAGTATTGCAAAGGGAAGTTGTGGGTCTACAGCTGTGGTTGATATGTTCAGGCTGGTCTTGAAATAGCAGTATAAACCCCTCATTGCCACTGTGCTGTAAATGCCTGTTGTTTACAGTGATTCTTTCTGTTTTTTGTTTTTGTTTTTTTAAATTCTATGGGAAGTGGAGGAAAATTTCATTGGGAGCAGAATTCTTATTTGGAGGACAAAGCCCCTACCCCATAGTTACACCCCTCCTCCTGCATTCTCCCCACCTCACCCCACTCCCCACACCATCTTATGAGATTCTTAAGGGTTTCTTAGGTAATGACCCATATTTTTCTTATGGTTTACTGGATTCAATCAATAATAAATTGTAAAATAGACATAATTTGAACTAGTAGCAGAAACTAAATAAAGAGCAAAGCCCACAAATAGAGCAGGTGCCATTACAATGTACACAACAGTTCTAAACAACACCTCTGTGTTAGAATTTGGTTTGTCTTCAGTGCATTGCCAACACAGTCTGTTCCCATAGACAAAGAGGGGAGGTACAACTTTCCTGCACATATTTCCTTTCTCCTGAGACATGTAGAGCTCCTGATGCATACATAATTTCTGTAAAACACTGGTACTTTTGAAATTGCAGCAGTTTGCATAGAAAAGTCCCAGTCTCTAGGTAGGGACTTTTTGCTTTTGAAGCAGGAACATTTAATGCTATGGGCTTTTCCTTATTGTGAGATTTTTGCAAATAGACCTGTACCTTTGTCTTGTAGTGTATCTCTACAAATATTTTTGGACAGCAACTTCCAGCATTCCACACCATTGGCTATGCCAGTGAGGGCTGAAAGGAGCTGTGCTCCAACATGTGGAGGGCTGCCCTTTGCCCAGCAGTGCCTTAAGACAAGACTTGCCCAGAGTCTGGCCAAGTCTTGGTAGATGAATATTGACAGTGCTAATATTTAGGAACAAATTGCTAAAAGATGTATTCATGATAGAGGGACTTCTCTGGAGGTTTGAATTGGAAAACCCATCTGAGAAAGAGTAGGGTGTACAGCAGTCCTCAAGCGATGTAATCAAAGCCTATATATGAAAAGAGTAAGATGAAGTGTGTATGAAAGAAATGATGAGTTTTTGTGGTTCTGTAAGCTAATACCATCTTTTGGTGCTTCTCTGGAGATCTAATGTAGGATAGAGAAGTTGGTAAGACTTTGCTGTCTACCTTCACCTTTGCTTAACCTGTGCACTTATAAATAAAGCTGAATCTTGCATAACACCTGAAGTCTTCGCTTTTCCCTCCTTCCAAAGGAAACAAGACACACACTCACTACTGTGCCCCTGGAACTTCTCATGTATTGGGCACATGTGGGGCACATACAGTTCTGCCATATATTCTTGTGTCTTCTTAGATTATTACATGCATTTTGTCGTAAGCTTTCATAGGCACAGTATGTGTGGTCAAAAGCGCTATCTACAGTAAATGGGGCTGATACAACGTTATTAAGCAGTAGAGTTTTTTTTTTTTAAAAAAAGAAACAAACAGGATTTTACTCCTGTACTTCTAGAATTATTTTGTAGTGCCCTCCATACCTGAGCTTCAGAAACAGGCATCCTCTGTGCATCATCTTTTCGTCTAAATACAGAAACCTGAGTTATTTTAAATGACTTGAAAGCAATTAAGCTGTAAATTTCCACTTACTCAGAAAACATCAAGCCTGTAAACCACTTCCTTTGTCAGTTGGTTGCATGTCACCATACTAAAACTTTTTTTTAAAAAAGGTACCACTAGCAAGTAATGAAACATGGTCATTCTGTTAACATGAACTGTATTCTGAACTTTGGCTTTTATGTTCTTAAAAGAAGTACAACGCATCACAGTGCTTGCAGGAGATCATGTGTAGTTATTTCACAGCTGTTTCTTCACCGTTTCTCTATATGCCAAAATCAATGTGAAATAGATTCAGACTGCAGTCCAATACAATCCTAGGAGAGCATCCCAGAAACCCTGAAGAAATGGAGATCTCGTTCCAAGGTCTTTGGTAACACTCAAGCTTTGAAGGAGGAAGCCTAACTTTTGATCTACAGTAGGCCCTTCACATTTGTGAGGCATAGGGACAGAGAACCCTCATGAATGTCAAAAATTCGCGAATAGACTTTTGCCCTCCCTCCACACTCCTGCCTGCTGCAGAGAACGGGGAGGCCCCAGGGCGTGCAGGAAGGCCGTGATCCCAGCCCTGCATGACCCTGAGGGCCTCCTCTGGAGCGCATAGGCCTGGGGCCTCCAGAAGGCGGTGATCGCTGGCCCTGCAGCCCCTTCAGGCCTGCTCTGGAGTGCCTGCGGAAGCCCAGGTCCCACGACATGCAAGGGACATGGCGATTGCTTCCCCTGCACGCCCCTGCAGGCCCGCTCTTGGGCATCCATGCAAGCACAGGCCCCAGGACATGCATAGATGCGGGGATCGCTGACCCTGCACACCTCATGGGCCTGCTCCCAGCTGTCCACACAAGCCCAGGTCCTGGGCATCCTGCTCACTCCTGCCACACGGAGGGTCCAGAATGTGAGGGGGAGAATGGGGAGGCAGCAGGTACTTCCGCAAGTAATCAAATCCATGGAAGTGAAACCCGTGAATGTGGAGGGAGAACTGTACCTCTTGATCCTGCACTTCAGAGCTTCTTTCAGCCCCAGCCATGCTCCTAATGTGGATAGGAATTTAGATACTTCTCAGAGCACATGTCACTCCTTTCCTCCCTTTGCTTCTAATAAAAAGGTTTCCCCTCCCCTTTCCCTTCCTCAGAGGAGTAAAAGAGATGAAAATTGTTATTTCCTCACAGTTAGCAAGAACTGAAACAGGATTTGTTAAAGTCTCTGACAATGAAGTGCCCCTCCTGCACCTAACTCGTTTGGGTTGTGTGAATGTCAGACAGATGTCCATCAGTTTAACTGGGATACTTCAATCCCAATATTGGTTTGAATGTGGCATCAATTAAACACATTATCAACAATGAACTAGCAGGGTGAAAGCACCTATATGACACTGACAGCTCAGAAGAGAAACGATCGAGTCATTCATGATGATTCTATGTATTCAGCTAAGTGAGTGGACATAATTGGGGCCACAGCTAGATATAAAGGGAATATTAAAACATTTGTAGAAAACTTTGTGCTAGTTAGTCCTACTTCATACTGTGTATACAACAGGGAGGGAGAACCTGAGGCCTTCAGCTGCTAGAGTACATCTCCAGGCATTCCTGATTATTGCCATTCTGCTGAGGAGTGATGGGATATGGACCTTGAAGGCCTCAGATCCCTCCACCTCATCTAAAAGGAAGGATCAATTATTCTGAGTTATACCTCTCCATTCCCACCATGTTTTTGGATTTTGTTTTTTAAGTGTTAGTGTTTCACTATAGTTCATTGAGGTCAGAGATAAATTCTTTGCTAGTTAAAGAGACTCAAAGCATCCTTACTAACAGAATCTTGCCACTTTTACTTGCTGCAGATGTGTTTAGACTATCTGCTTCATTATCTATCAGTGGCCGGCTAAGTAAAAGGAGTTTGAGTATAATACCTCTGCAGAGCATTAGACAGTAAAAGGCCAGATGATGTTGTAATAACCCAAGTGCACATGTCTGTATGTGCTTTCAAGTTGTCTGTCAATATATGGCAAATGAATTCTATAGGATTTTCTTAGGCAAGGAGTACTCAGGGGTGGTTTTGCCAGTTCCTTGCTCTGAAATATAGCCTATAACACCTGGCATTCATTGGCAGTCTTCTGCTCAAGTACTAACCAGGGTGACCCTGCTTAGCTTCCAAGATCAGGCAGGAGCTGATGTTTTGGGGGTAATTAGGCCCCATATGTTCAACAAAATGACACCTGCTTTATGTAGATGCAACACTTAAATGAAAAGCTTTTCTTGTTTATTTGTAGTTCTCTGTGAATAACAATATTTCTTATATATGCAATGTTTCTTAATATCTCTTAACATTCCGTACAGCAAAATGAAGTTACTATAAAAAAAAGATCTGAAGAAAAAGATCTAAGTAGACTCAGTGTTAGAATCCTTTATCTTTATTTCCAAAACAAACGAACAAGTAAATAAAATTTTAATAAATGGTCCAATCCAGATGAACCGAGTGAAAAACTCACTGTCCACACCTATATTGCTGTTGGAATTCTTCCTAACTTACTGTTTGCTCCAGTTTGCAAAAGATTATGTAGGGTGCTACTGGTGATAATTTCCATGTTGTTGAAAAGTTCCTTTTTTGATCTAGTAACAATGGAGCACAGCCACCATGGTGTAGTGGTCTGAACATTAGTCTACAGCTCTGGAGACCAAGGTTTGAATCCCTACTGGGCCATGGAAGCTTACCAGATGGCCTTGGGCAAGTAACACTCTCTTAGGCCGTTTCTACACTACACTGTTATAGTGCTATTATTCCACTTTCAACCTCCTGTGGAATCTTGGGTTTTGCAGTTTGGGGAAGGGCACTTAGAATTCCCAGCCAGAGAGCTCTTTGGCCTCAGTAAACTACAAACCCCAGAATTCCATGGTGTGCCAAAAGTGGAATAACAGCACCATAACACTGTGGTGCAGAAATGTCCAAAATCTCAGAGGAAGGCAACGACACACCTCTTCTGAACAAATCTTGCCAAGAAAACTGCATGATAAATTTGCCTTAGGACTGCTGTAACTCAGAAACCACCACTATCACCACAATGAGCAGAACACATTCGAAAAGCAGCTTGATGAAATAGGACTATATACACTAAATTTGTACCATGATTGGGATTGTGTTTTGTCACATGTCCTGAATGTGAACAATGAATAACAATATGTGTTTTAATAAATTAAATGTGAGAATGAATGAAACCAAAATGCCCTAATTTTTGCTGTACAGTACAATTGTATTCATTTTTACTTTGTTTTGTTATGTGCTGAAACAGTCTTCTGTTACCTTTCTCTGTATTTATATTAACTCCCCACCCCCCCCAAAAAAAAACCCACCCTGGAAAGAATCTGAGATTGATTTCAGAGTGACAGTGAAGTATGAGAGCAAGAAAAGAATTTGGAACAACTGCAAGCCATAAAATGTGTATATAAGAATAAAGAGTACTTTGAAACCAAATTGTTCAGCATATAACTGTTTTAAGATTGAAAACCCAATTCTCACTTTGGAACAAGTCTAATTCTCACTCTTTTCATTCAATTTGGTTTAATAAAACCTGCAGAAGATTTGCTTTCCAAATGACATTAATCCCTGAGAGCAAAGTTTGGCAGTATGCTGATTTGTACCCCCAAAAATTCACAATGAGAAAGTAGTTCGCCTTGTGCAAAATGGTTCCGCAGTTTTTGCTGATTCCCTTGCTGCAGCTCTTCTGATGTTTCCCTGTCAAAATACTATGAGATGGAGTTTGAATAGATGGAATGGATATGAGAGAGTGGCAAAAACATCACTGAACCTAGTCTAGACGAATAGAGCTTCTTTCTCATCAGGGAACAGCACAACTCTGCAGATTGTGTTCTCAGCATACATTTTGGAAGCTCGTCTAATATAAAAACAGTGCAGAAAAGTTGCCACTTCCTTTAGATATTTTATTTCAGTGTCTTCCCATTTGTCTTTCTTGCAACACTTATGGTTGATATTTTAAGTTAAAATGCAGTCAAATAATATTCTTCTGGGAACCAAATTTTTGTGTGCAGCCTTGGGGTCCCTTCCTTCATGTTGCTGACTTCTTGATCGCAGATGTATTTTGGTATAGTTAAGTTTAGTTACTATGCATGCCATCCCCCCCTCGTTAACCTTATTATCACAGTGATTCATCTATATTCCTCAGTGGCCTGTAGTTCACATGTAACATTAAACTTCATGAACTCCTGAATTCCTCTTTTCTCTCTGTGAAAAGAAGCAGAGAAGGTCATCTGAAATTCAAATAACCTAAATTATGGTTTAGTAAAGCAAGCCAGCTTCAAGCTATAGTTTACAATTATGGTTTGCAAATAGTAATTGCAATTGGTGCTTTGGATGAAGTGAGAATCTGCGGACAGCTTACAATGGAAGCAGAAGATTCTCATCTTCTCCTTGTGGCCTCAAGAGGAGGGGAAGCAAAAGGGGGTGCAAATAAGCATGACTGTCACTCAATCATGTTCCTGTAGTGCAAAGCTTTGGTTTGTTGTTATGTCCAAATGCAGTCTTTATCTTCAAATCTTAGAGTGATTTATACTTTTTTGTGTTTTCATAGCAATATACAATTTCAGAGCTACAAGAGTGCCACAGTTGTCTCTGCATATTGGAGATGTAGTCCATATACTGGAAGACTGTGAAGGTAAGAAACTTGTGAAAAGGTCTGTTTTCTTACTGGTCTGAAAATATGGCTGCTGTGATAATCAGTTTAAGCTATGAGTGGAATGGGAGGAAAAATTTCCTGGGAAAATGCATCTATATGACATTTTTATTCCAGTATGTAGCCATAACATAGTCCAGTATGTAGTCAAACTGAGATCTCACTCTTACCAAATTGTTGTGTGTATATATATGTCTGCATTTATTTGTTCATGAATATTTCTGTTTTGCTTAAACACAAAAATTGCAAAGTGTCGTGCATGAATAAAGCACAGAATATGCACAATACACAAATAAACATAGGCTGTTTGTGAGATCCACAAAATAGATGCTCACTTGGATTATCCGGAGAAGATCACATAATGAATGTGTTTGTTAAGATGCATCTAAACTAAGAATAGTTGCACATGTCGAATGCAAAAAGCAGTGCGCGTACTAAATGCCATCGCACTAAAGAACTCGTGCTGAGCAGAACTTAAGAGTATGTGACTCTACCAGTATGATTGTTCCAGATTTCCTCAGAGACCAAACGGTTCTATAAGAGAAAACGCAACTTGGTCCCCAGTTGTGGAGGTCTTTGTAAACTAACAATGAAACCTTAAGCCAGCCTGGTAGACAATGCACAGCCAGTGTACATCTTCAAGCAGAGGTGTTACGTATTGCTGGTGGTTGTTCCACTCAGAGGCCTAGCTGAAACATTCTGTACCAATGTTAAAGGCAGCATGGCATAAAGTGTATCACAGTAGTCAGGCTTGAAGTTACCAATTCCTAGCTGTCCCTTTCCAACAATGGCTACCAGTGGTGTACTGGCCAGACCTGATAAAAGGAACTCCAGGCCACTAAGGTAGTTTGAGCCTTCAGTGACCAGGATGAATCCAGGTATACTCCTAACTGCAGACCTGATCTCTCTGAGTCAGTGCAAATTAGACTGCCTACCCACATCCAAATTAGATAGTCTACCCCAATCCCACAAAGCTTCTGTTTTGTCAGGATTCAGCCTCAGTTGATTTGTCCCTGGTCAGTTTCATAAGAGACATTATGTGCTCTAACAGGTACTCAGTCAGCTTTGTAGTGAGTCTTGTGGTAGAGTACTCACTGTGGCTATGAAACTGAAGAGTCACGGTCACAGTACTCCCTCCATTAGTTTTCATATCTTTAATTATGTTTAGCTTCAGCACTGCCAGTTTACATCAATGCTGTTTGTAGAAGGGGTGAAATCCAGTGCTGTTTTTCCAGTAAAAGAATTCCATCCCATCAGCTCTCCCTTTTCCTGCCATATCCTCTGGTCCAGAGGATTGAGGGATCCCCTGGAATAAAATAGGGAGAACAAGAGGCTGCAGCGGAAAGGAGAGGGATGGAAACTCCCATTTCATGAGACAACCTTTCCACCCAATATGTTTTAACAATCTGACTTATTAATACTGTGTTATTTTTTGTGGTATGCAACATGGCACTTTGGTTTATAAGGATGCAAACAAATAAATGGTCTCCATGGAAGATGCTGTGTTCTCAGCTATCACTTCCTATAATGGGAAGGGAAAGGAACTAGAACACAGCCTTCTGCTTTTTCTGCCTTTCTTTGAAAAGCATAGAAAGGAATAAGTGAAAGTTTTGAAGCAAAATATCTGCTTTCCTTGTTGTCATGAAGAAAAAAAAAGTCATAATGTTGAGCTTTCTTTCTTTGAAAAAAAAAGATTTTAGCTTCCCTTTTGAAGATGCTGTCATTTCTTATGGTTTGCAAAGGAGGGATAAGGATAATCATGTTACTATGTTGTTAATATTGACAGAGAGTGCGCATGTGCAGTGGCTAGCTGCTATTATTAAAAAGAATTGATATCAATAGCTATATCAATGGCTATAGGAAACAAACTAAGCTTTCATTATAGGAATTCCATTAGAGATAGGAAAGCTGTAAGCTTTCATTATAGGAATTCCATTAGAGATGTAAGAGTGCTAGGCTAATCTAAGAACAGGAAGAGGGCTATGTTTTACTTCTGGAACAGTGAAGGAGCAAAAAGAAGGCAAAGAGAAGAAGGGGAGTGATCCCTAAGAATAGTTGAAGAGAGGTTAGGATAGGTGGATAAGACAGGAATATATTTTAAGTCACTGAAACACTCATTGAGCCAATCATTGCTGCTCTCTCAAAGACACATCTAAATTTTTAAACACAGAGGTTGTTACATTTTCAACAAGACTGTGATAGTTTGGGAACAATAAATACAGAAAATTCTGGAAAATAAATGTTTTTTATTATTCTGTGCCATCAAGTTGGCTGCAATGTATGGCAGCTCAATGAATGGCAGATGTGTTAATACCGGCCCCTGGTATTAATAGCTGCACAAAAATAAATGACAAAGTTAATTGATGCAAATAAAGAACTATACAGGAAAGGAGGCTTCTGGGCCTGCTTCTGTGGATGAGATCGATGTTGCTACCAAAAAGCTCCAAAACAAAACAATGCAGCAATTTCCTTTACCCATTTTTGGCCAGAAGAGGTCTCTCTTGAACTACACTTTAGGATTTCAGGCACAATAATGTTCAACAAATGTTTACCGGTAGTTATCCCAGTGAACATAAACTGACAGTCCATGGTCTCCATTATGACTGCATTTTTTGAGTGCACATGTGTGTCCTGTGACTCTCAGAAGCATACCTTGACTACCTCAGAATGCTCTGCCTTTGTATTGTTCAGAATTACCTCAACTTCCATTTCTTAACAGGCATCATCAGAAACTGAAACGTGCTTTACACAATGTTACCTCATTTGGATACAAGTCTCCAGGTTCAAAACAAGGGCCATTTCTGCACTAGTCTGTTATAGTGCGATGATTCCACTTTCAATATCCTCTGGAATCCTGGGGTTTGCGGTTTCGGGAGGGGCCAGGCAGCCCCTCCCGAAACTACAAACCCCAGGATTCCAGAGGATGTTGAAAGTGGAATCATCGCACTATAACAGATTAGTGCGGAAATAGCCAAGGACCAGGGAGAGAATGTTGCTATTCTGGGAGACTTCAAACCACATTGGAATTGCCTGAGAGTGGCAATGGGTCGGCGAGCCACAAGTGCACTTAGTTACACAGCAGAATTTTTACCATTTAATTGCAACTGTTCATTCTAGCCATCTAAACTATTAGTGCCCTTACAGTTAATTTCCCAGTGCATTAACACAACAGTGATGTTCAGACTTAAAAACATGGCCATTCCCAGCTTAAGTTGTGCCTGCACATAAAAGTGTAAGCCAGTGTGGTGTAGTGGTTTGAGCATCGCACTATGACTCTGAAGATCAAAGTGTGAATCTCCACTCACACATGGAAACCCTCTGAATAACATTGAGCAAGTCATGCTCTCTCAGTCTCAGAGAAAGGCAAACACAATCCTCCTCTGAACAAATATTGCCAAGAAAATCCCGTGATAGATTTGCCTTAGGGATATCACTTTGGAAATGAACTGAAGGCACACAAAAACAAGACACAAGAGTTAATTTTGATAACTGAGGTAAATGCTTAAGCTTTCTCTGACAGCAAAGAAGATTTTGGCTGTGCCATAACATAGTTGTGCAGTAGACGTTCTGCATGCCTGCCGTGTCCTGGCTGCTGTCAGTGAAGCTATGCTTAGACTCAGGTGGCTTTTCCCTCTAGGAAATGGCTGTCAAAGCTATTCTGGCTCCTATTGGTAGACTTTAGTCCAGTCTGACAGGCCCACAGGGCAAAACAAATCTCTGAAAAAGATGCTGTTGTACCTTCTGGAAGCTTTATTCACATCAGGAAAAATCAGCTAAAAGAGAAGTAATGCTGTGACTCACCTACCCCAAGACCAGATTAGTTTGAATTGCCACAACATTCACAAGCTGTTTGTAAGAAACACAGGAGATACAATGAAACTTTAGGGTGTGCTTGTAGTGGGGGAGAACTAGTAAGGGATGACAAGGACTTAGAAGATTATGTGGTGGGGTGAGAGGGAGAAAGTGCTTTCCTAATACAGGAGTCTTGGTTCTTCAAACAACTCAATGGTGCAGGATTCTGGACTGTTGAAATGATTTGGTACTTTATACAGAGCTTAAACTATGGGATTTGCTACAACAAGATATAGTGATGGCTCACACTGGCTTGAATGGTTCTAAAGAAGGAATCTGACAAATTGTAATGGGTACAAGATTTTCAGTGGCTACTAGTCATGATTACTGTGTCAAGTATGGCGACTCTCTAACCTGCATGTGGCCTCTACCAGTCCCCCCCCTCTACTGAATTCAGCAACATGCTGGTGATAAAAGCACTCATATTCTTGTTGTAAAACAAGATATGCAGAGGCTGTGTGCCTTATTTAAAGAATCGGGCTTCCATAAATTCTATGGAAGTTTTACTCTTTAAACCATGAAACATTCTCCTCATACTTATTTTGAAATAAAAGGGTTTCTATTTTAATTTTACTGTAACTGAATTTCAGTGGTAGGAGATGAAATCTGAAGAATCTGCTGGGCGCTGAACCCGTAAAGAAGACAGCTTCAAACTGAAGCTGGCTTGTTTCCATGACCATAGATAAATTAACCACTGTGCATTGCTTGGACATCACACTAAACTGTGGTTAATAGAAATGGGAAGAATAAGCCTCCTTGCAACTGTACAAACTTGAGGCTTTTGCAGGTATCAATAAATCATTGTTTATGAATGAATGGATTATTTCAAATCCTGGCTTTTCCTCTAACCAAATCAAACTGTGAAACAACTCATAGTGCTCTTGAGTTTAGAGGAATAAAATATTAAAGAAAAAACAGAAGCAGAAGTTGTCATCCTTTAAGGAGGTACCAACAGAAAATAGGAGAGGGAGCTATGAAAACTCAACTTTTGCTAGCTTGTTCATAAACCAGGAGACTAGTTCTTCTCCTTTAGATAGGGTTAATAGTATGTTACCATACCCTTCCACCCCTCCAATGACATATGTGATCTTCATAAATTGGACTTATTAATAACTGGAGAATGTGATCAAAGTCATGCTAAACAGAGAACATGTTCCAGAGTCAAGCTGACCTGAGACATGTTCAGAGCCATAAATTCAGAGAGGATTAAGTGGGAAAACCTGATGCTGATGGGTTTTTGCTAACACTTTTACCACTTGAGGCTCTGTGTGTTTCTGAAGACAATGAAAGACAAACTACTCAGATTGCTGAGCAATTGGAGACCATCCCTCAATCTTATTCTACAGAGCTATTCTCTATACCTATTCCCTGACTGAGCATTAAGAGATTGTCTTAAATCCCATCAGTCTGGAGTTAAAAAAATCAAGTCCATTCTGGACCCCTTTGTCAATCCCTGGGAAAGCCATTACGACTTTGTCACTGAACCCCTTCAGGGCTGGAAATAGGGTATAAAAACTCTAGCTTCAACCCCTAGCTTTTGTAGTACATAGAGGTAATCTAATATATAAAAAGGCAAAGTTTGTTTGTCTGTGTCAGGCAAAGACCTCATATGATTGGCAGTGTCAGATGAAGACCTCATATGATTGACTGCCTAAGAAGAGCCTTATTAGGAGCTCCCAACAGCCCTCTAGCTTATTTCCCAGAGGAGAGAGCAGAGGAGAGCTGGGTCTGTGAAGGCATCCTAGACCAGGTGTGTTTACAGGCTTGTGGGGCTGTGTTTGTTGGTGTGTTTGTTTGCTTGCTTTTGTCTGACTAAAGAGGGGGAGGAGTCAGCTGGGGGGAGGAGCCTTATTAGGAGCTCCCAACGGCAAGCGCCTTTGGCGTGCGCACTTGAAGTCCTTTATTTCAATCCTCCAAGTTCAACCCTTGGCAATCAGTAGAGCAGAACTAGCTTACACCACTGAATTTCAGAAAGAAAGCCCAGTTATTCTTTCTAGAACTATGTCCTGTAGTACTCTCTGTAGTTTCAAGGATGGAAGGTGAGGGAGCTGCTGCCGTCACCTGTAACACTTGTGGGATGTTCCTTTTCTTGCCACAAGATGTTCTCGGGTGCACCTGCACCAAGTGCAAGCTGGTCACCTTCTTGGAGGAGAAGGTTCGCCAGCTGGAGGCACGAGTTTCTGATCTTCATCTTATTAGGGGAGGGGAGGAGTTTTTGGATAGGGTAGAGAAGACCTACTGGAAGACCGAATGCACGGAGAAGCTGCCAGATCAGGAAGTCAGCACACTTTGCCAGGAAACGGAGGCTTGGGTGAATGTCACACGGAGGATTAAAAGGACCAGGAAGGTAACAGAGACTCTTAATGTACACAATCGCTTCCAAGTACTTGGCCTTACGAACAATGAGGAGCACCACGTGGAGGGAACAGAATGTCAACGAGAAGGAATCAAACTCCGGCAACAGGAATTAGATCAACGCTCGCAGGCTCAACAGGATGCCCAGGCAGTCCTAGTAGAACATGCTCATCGAGGAGCCCAGGACAAGTCTCAGAGGAGGCGAGTTCTGGTTGTTGGGAACTCTTTGCTCAGAGGAATCGAAACGGTAATTTGCAAACCGGACAAGCTCAAGCGAGAAGTCTGTTGTCTTCCTGGGACCAGGATCAACCACATAACGGAGGGGCTAACCAGACTGGTCAAACCCACTGACCATAAGCTCCTCATTTTAGTTCATGTCGAAACCAATGACACTGCGAGGAGCAGCTTTTACCACATTGCAAAGGACTGTGAGCTTATGGGGACAAATCTTAAGGACCTTGGTGCGCCGGTGGTCATTTTGTCTCTCCTCCTTGTTCAAGGATATGGTGCACGTAGGGAAAGGGCAATAGCAGAGGTCAACAACTGGCTCTGCATGTGGTGCCGCCAGCAATGGTTTGGGTTTTTGGAACATGGCCTGAATTTCCATGAACGTGGGCTTCTGGCGAGGGATGGGCTGCACCTCACAAAATTTGGCAGGAATGTTTTTGCAAACAGTCTCTCAAGGAGGATTAAGAGGTCTTTAAACTAAGTTCCACTGGGGAGGGAGACAATATTATTCAGGGCAAGGACTCGGCGAGCACAGGGGGAAAAGGCCCAAATGATACTGGACAAGTAGTACAAGCGGCCAATGATGGGAGGAGTAGAAACAATAGTACAGGACTTGCAGGAAGGGCCCGGGGACTTAAGTGTCTCTACATTAATGCACGGAGTATGGGAAACAAGCAGGATGAACTTGAACTCCTAGTACAACAAAATAAATATGATTTGATAGGCATCACTGAGACCTGGTGGGATGAGTCTCATGATTGGAATATAGGAATAGAGGGGTATAGCCTATTTTGTAAAAATAGACCAGACAAGAAAGGAGGAGGAGTAGCCTTGTATGTCAAGGATGTTTTCACCTGTGAAGAGATCCAGGACTTAAACCCAGAAAGCCAGGTTGAGAGTATTTGGGTAAGAATTAAGGCATCGAGAAACAATAGGGATATTCTGGTGGGGGTTTACTACAGACCTCCAACCCAGACTGAGGACTTTGATGACGCCTTCCTCAACCAAATGACTGCACATTCAAAGAGGAGAGATACAGTAATAATAGGAGATTTCAATTACCCGGATATATGCTGGCAGTCAAACTCTGCCAAGACAGCAAGGTCCAGCAAGTTTCTTGCTTGTCTTGCAGATTACTTCATGGTCCAGAAGGTGGAAGAGGCCACAAGGGGATCAAATATTCTAGATCTGATCCTGACCAACAGGGATGACCTTGTTAATGAGGTAGAAGTGATTGGATCTTTAGTGGGGAGTGACCATGCCCTGTTGGAATTTGGCATTCAGTGGGAAGGAGAAGATAAGGGTAGCCAGACACTCATCTTACATTTTAAAAAAGCGGACTTCTGTAAACTTAAGGAGCTGCTGGCTGGAATTCCGTGGTCAGGAATAGTGAAAGGGAAAGGAGTTCAAGAGGCATGGGAGTTCCTTAAAAAGGAGATACTGAAGGAACAGTCTAAAACTGCGCCAATAAGGAGGAAAAATGGAAGGCCTCTGAAGAAACCAGAATGGTTGACTAAAGAACTCTTAGCTGAACTGAGTGTTAAGAGAAACATGTATAGGAAATGGAAGAAGGGGGAAACCACCAAAGAAGAATTTAAGCAAGTAGCCAGGAGATGTAGTGAGGAAGTCAGAAAGGCTAAAGCACAGAACAAACTTAGGCTGCCCAGAGACATTAAAAACAATTAAAAAGGGCTTTTTTAAATATGTCCGCAGCAAAAGGAAAAAGAAGGAGACGATAGGGTCGCTGCGCAGAGAAGATGGGGAATTACTAACAAAGGGACGAGAAAAGGCAGAACTACTTAACACCTTCTTTGCCTCAGTTTTTCCCCAGAAGGATACAAGCACTCAACCTGGCGGTTGGGGAGCAGGGGAGGAAGCAGAGGAAATGCGGCACATAATAGGTAGAGAGGTGGTACAGGAATACCTGGCCACACTGGATGAATTCAAGTCTCCAGGGCCAGATGAATTGCATCCTAGGATATTAAAAGAGCTGGCAGAGGTCATTTCGGAACCGCTTGCTATAATCTTTGAGAAATCTTGGAGGACAGGAGAAGTTCCAGCAGACTGGAAGAGAGCAAATGTTATCCCCATCTTCAAGAAGGGAAAAAAGAGGACCCAAACAATTATCGCCCAGTCAGCCTGACATCAGTACCCAGAAAGATACTGGAGCAGATCATTAAGCAGTCAGTTTCTAATCATTTAGAAAGCAACGCGGTAATCATGAGAAGTCAACATGGGTTTCTCAAAAATAAGTCATGCCAGACTAATCTTATCTCTTTTTATGATAGAGTTACTAGCTTGATAGATGAAGGGAATGCTGTGGATGTAGCATATCTCGATTTCAGTAAGGCCTTCAACAAAGTTCCCCATGACATTCTTGCAATGAAGCTAGTAAAATGTGGGCTGGACAGGGCTACTGTTAGTTGGATTTGTAGTTGGTTGACCGACCGAACCCAAAGGGTGATCACGAATGGCTGCTTTTCATCCTGGAGAGAAGGGGCTAGCGGGGTGCCACAGGGTTCTGTCCTGGGCCCAGTGCTCTTCAATATTTTTATCAACAACTTGGATGAAGGAATAGAGGGCATGCTCGTCAAATTTGCAGATGACACCAAACTGGGAGGGATTGCTAATACACCAAAATTCAAAATGACCTGGATGATTGGAGAGCTGGGCCGAGGCTAACAAAATGTAATTCAACAGAGAGCAGTGTAAGGTCCTACACTTAGGTAGAAAAAATGGAATACAGAAATATAGGATGGGGGACACGTGGCTGGATAGCAGTACGTGTGAATGGGATCTAAGAGTCTTCATAGACCACAAGCTGAACATGAGTCAGCAGTGTGATGCGGCAGCCAAGAAAGCCAATGCAATTCTCGGCTGCATCAATAGGAGTATGGTGTCTAGATCGAGGGAGGTACTGGTACCATTTTACTCTGCTTTAGTTAGACCTCATCTTGAATACTGTGTCCAGTTCTGGGCACCCCAATTCAAGAAGGATATTGACAAGCTGGAGCAAGTCCAGAGGAGGGTGACCAAAATGAGGTAGGGTCTGGAAGCCATGCCCTATGAGGATAGACTTAGAGAGCTGGGTATGTTTAGTCTGCAGAAGAGAAGGTTAAGAGGGGACATGATAGCCATGTTTAAATATTTGAAGGGATGCTATGTGGAGGAGGGAGAGGGCTTGTTTTCTGCTGTTCCAGAGACCAGGACAAGGAGCAATGGATTCAAGCTGCAGGAAAGGAGATTCCACCTGAACCTCAGGAAGAACTTCCTGACAGTCAGGGCTGTCCGGCAGTGGAATCTGCTGCCTCGGAGTGTAGTGGAGTCTCCTTCCTTGGAGGTTTTTAAGCAGAAGCTAGATGGCCATCTGTCGGGATTGCTTTGAGGGTGTTCCTGCATGGCAGGGGGTTGGGCTGGATGGCCCTCGTGGTCTCTTCCAACTCTACATTTCTATGATTCTAAGATTCTATGGAATCCTGGGGTTTACAGTTCAGGGAGGGGCCTTTAGAATTCTCAGCCAGAGAACTCTTGGGCCTCGGTCAACTGTGTCTGTCTTGAATAGGCCAATTGCTATGGAGACGAGGCCTAGCAGCAAGGAGTAGGGCAGTGTATTCCCCCAGGAATTCAACCTCTGTATGTTAATAACTCTGAATACAGACTGGATTGGGGAAGATGGGGAAAAGTTACAGGTGCTGGACAAGACAGTTTTGGGAATTTGAGACACAGGATCTCTAATCTTTCTAACAAGTATTACCTATGAGAAGATAAAATCCTGGGCAATGCCAGGTATATACGCTAGTATGTTATACGTGGTGCCCCAGACTGCCATTCCTCCATGCTACTCTCAGAGTCTGTCAGATCCATTCTGCTGTGACCCCTTCTTCAGGACTGGTAACTATCAACCCTTCCACCCAATCTCTTTCTATCCAACCTTTCCTGCCTCACTTTCTGATAGCCTTGTATAGTTCTGAAGAGTGTCTGCTTGTGTGCTTGTCAATTCAAATAAAATACTTCATTGACTATAACAGAAGTCCTCTCTACAGTTAGTACTGGTATACATAGATCCTGTTGAAAAGATCCGGTTTTTACCCTCTTCTCACAGACCTCCTTTGAGCCATAATTCTTCCATATTCCAAGGAGACGCTGACATTGCAAGTGGATTCCAACATCTCCCACCTCTTAGGGCAACACTGTCATAATCTACCTGTACAGTATTTTCCTTTATTTCCACTCCAATGGCTAGAGCAGTGTTGTGCCATTTGATGCTGTATAGTGTATACCCGTCTCTCTCTCTCTCTCTCTCTCTCTCTCTCTCTCTCTCTCTCTCTCTCTCTCTCTCTCTCTCTGATGCCTACCCTTTTTTGGATACTCCTTTGCCTATAATAATGAGCTATCCTTTTCTGGGATTGATGGAACTATGATGATTTCACACCTAAGTCTCCTATCTGATGTGTCATTATTTATTTATTATTTATTATTATTATTTATTTGTATCCCGCCTCTCCATATGGATCGAGGCGGCGAACAACTTACAAATAGCATGTATTTCGAAACATTTCTATACATGCCCCCAACAAGCTGGATTTCCTTGGTCTCTCAATCTGATGGTGGGTTTGCAGTCCTCTCTTGGAAAAAAAAAACGAATCCATGTGACTCTGCAGGGGTTGTTACCAATTCAAATAAAATATTTTGTTAACTGTAACTGGAGTCCTCTCAGTAGTTATTACTGGGATACCTGAGTGAATGGATCCTCCCATTACCCTCCTCTTGCAGGCCTCCTTTGAGCTATAATTTCCCAAATTCTAAGGAGATGTTGGCATTCTGGGTGGACCCCAACATCAAGTATGTGTGGGTGTAGAATCATGACGGGAGTCTATGATTTTACAGTTTTATTTGTATGTAGAAGGTATCTTTAGAGTTCCATGATGGACTCCCAATGATTGTAAATAAAGAACGGCAGGACTTGACATGAACAACTCACTGCTCAAAGAACAGTCATCTCTCCACATTTGCTGGGGTTAGGGGTGTAGGACCCCCATGAAAGTAGAAAACTCATGAATAACTCTAGGGTCCCTGAGGCCATATTTAAAACACAAAAAAGTGTGATCCAAATTATCAATGCACTGTGGGTGCATCAAGGTTCCTTCACAAGGCAGAAGTGGGTTTCTGGAGAGGTTTGCTGATGCCTCTATTACGGCCCTATGCCTTTTTTAATAGAGATTTACAAACCTCATTTGCAAGCTCTCAGTCTTGCATGGCTTGCAGTACCTGCTAAAAATGGCATAGGGCAGCAGCAGAGATAGCAGCAAATAATCCATGAATAATCAAATCTGCTAAAGTGAAACCTGCAGATGTGGAGGGCCAACTGAAATAATGTCTGGAATACTTGTCTTTTTCTCTATTTAGGGAAGCAAAGTTAAGGCAAGTGCTAAATTGGTAATGATGAAAGATTTCTGTGTTACAAACTGTAGCTGTTTAGTGTCTGAAAGCCAAATTATCTATTCAGCTGATAGTGCTTTCAGGATGTGTTGAAAGTAGTTGCCTGAGTTTTTCAGAATTTCCCCACAAATATGTATAGTTTGTTGAAGTTCTCATTACACTGAGATGAAGGAAAAAAATAGGCTTCTGCAATGGTTGAGAAAACTTGAGTGAGTCATCCTTTGAAGTCTTGGAGAGCATTATAATGTTGAGATCAGGCAATCTCAAGTGTTCTCCTTAATGATATACAATTATTTTATTTCAAAGCTTCCTTTAAAAAAAGATGAGAGAGAGAAATGGACATACTTTGTGCCTTAAAAATATCTATTAAAAGAAATGTGGTTCTTTTTTGACTTTTAGATTGGTACAAGGGATATCTTGTAAGACATAAAGGAATAGAGGTGAGTTCATTTTTTTATTTCCTACTTTAAAAATGCACATTTTTTAAAAAAAAGTCTGTTTGATGATTTAGTACCTAGCCATTTAAAATAATAATTTTTTTTAAAAAAGAGTATGATTATTAATTCAGAAAGGTGAATCACTTACAGCACAGTCCTATACACTTAAAATCTTTAATAAGCCTAGATTTAGTCCTAGGTAAGTTTCTACAGGACTTCAACCTTATTCTTGATGGGTAATATTTCAATCAGGAAATTAATAGCTTGGAATAGACATGTTTTAATGTGATGGACAAGTATGAGAATACCTCTGTAAAGTGATAACATGAATTGTTCTGGCCAGCATCTAGCTAATTCCAGGATTCCAAATGAACTTTGCAAGACTTGTGTTTCCAAGCAGCAGTGTCCCTTGTCTCATAGCAAATCACTTATGAAACTGTGTTGGCTTTCAAAAGAAAAAAAAAGTTGCAGTGTGGAATGTGGCAGTCTAATATAGAATGGAAGAAAAGAGAAAATGATGCTCTTGAACATATCTAAAGTATGTGGAGCTGAATCCAAAATGTCACTCAGTGCAATCTTCAGTGAAAGGAGAAAACTACCTTCCTTCCTTTCTCCAATGGGAGCATCGTGGAATTAGAGCTCTGTTTGTGGAAAAGCCTGTATCCAAACCTTTAACAACTATGGTATAATGGACCATCTCACTGTATAACTAGACCACAACCCCACAGTATGCCTATCTGAATGAAACTGCAATTGTTAAAACTAGCATATCCAAATAACAATAAAATCAATTAACTACAGAATGTGGTCCAGCCTTTTCTCCTTGCTCAGCTTTATTAACCCAGATAATTTACAAATTGCTCATATGAGGGCCAGAATTCTTCTCTTAATCCTTAAGGCTGGCCCAGTTCTCTCAATATGGATAACTACTTTTTTGATTTTTTGACTGATTTCTGCTGTATATTGGACATATTATATTAGAAATGAATACTTAAATAATTGTTCCATTTCTTTGACACTATGACTGAAAAACTGATGGAAAGTGTACAAAATATCTGTATACATTTTCTCATTTTTCTCTGCATGCTTTTCTTTAATCCTTTTGCTCCGTAGCCCAAGGTAAGCCTTCAGTCATACAACTCATTAATTTGAAGAGGTGGCTGGTTGCTAGGTCTTCCTTAAAAAAATCACACCAACAAAACAAAACAAAACAAAACAAAAGCCTCCGCATCACCATGTTCTACAGCAGAGGTTCTCAACCTGTGGGTCGCGACCCCTTTGGGGGTTGAACGACCCTTTCACAGGGGTCGCCTAAGACCATCGGAAAATACATATACTGGAGGGTTACCAGTTTTTAGGCATTAGAAGTCTATCCAGAGCAGTAATTTAGAGCAGTGTTTCCAATCTATTCGATGTTGGAAATAACTAACTAACTAAATAATAAATAAATAAATAAATAACGAAAATAATTTTATGGTTGGGGGTCACCACAACATGAGGAACTGTATTAAGAGGTCGCGGCATTAGGAAGGTTGAGAACCACTGTTCTACAGTGATCTAGGAGGAAAGTCCTCACTAACACTGATATGGTAAATTTGTGGATAGGGACATGATATGTAGTTTGACCAGGGCTGGTTTTATCGTTACACTTTCATTCTGCAAAGTTATGGTGCTATAATTCTTTTTTAACTGCCATGGTTCCATAATATGTAATGGAATAATGGTAGTTGAAAATCAGGGAGAGGTATTTCAGAATCCTTAGCCAGAGAGCTCCTCTGATGCCTCCAACCAAGCTATAAACCCTAAAAGGAAGTTGCCATGGCAGTTAAAGTGAAAACATATTTCTATACTGCATAGTGTAGGAGGGCTGGGAGTGAGTCATATCTAAGGCAACTGATAAGGGGATGAGGGGTACTTCGCTTCCTATTCTTTCTGAGCTTTCTAATTGTCCTCTGATCTTTAGAAGTGTTGTGGGTGCCACAGAGTGAGTCATCACTTAAAACTGGTTTGCCTTCCACTCAAGAATGGGGAAAGATGCTACATCATCAATAATGCTGAACTAAGATTCATTTGGTATTCTAGTATGTTGAAATGGAAAAAGAACCGTTGAGTTTTACCCCAATTTGTATTCTCTATGTGTATCTCTTTTTCCTATCACTGGGATGCCCTAAGTTCCATCAGGCATTCAATTCACTTCCTCTGTTTCTCCCTTCATTGATATGTCCTTAAATTACCACTTTGGCTTTTCCTTATCAGTCCATTTTCCTATTCCCTTGATGGTCCACTTATGGAACAATGATCAGCCATGCAAACCATTCCCACTCTTTCTCTTTCCTTGCATGTTGGCTTTGGTGTGAATGCCCTAGTTTGTTTCAACCAGAATTCCACATTTCAGATCAACCTGGCAACTCTGGTATAATGTCAGGCTATTGATCAGCATGTTAAGTCAGAATCTGAGCGACATTTCAGGTTTCAGTTTCATTTCTGTTCAGAAGAGGCAAGCAGATTTAAATTGGGTATAATACCTTCCACTGAAGACAAATTTCCAATGTGGTGCATGGCTTATAGACAGAATACTGAAAAAAAACAAAACAAAAACCCCAGCTTCCACACATTTGACCCTCCTAGGTATTATGAAATAATATCTGATGCCGTGGGTGTCTATAGCAGGACAAATTCACAGATTCATGAAGGACAAATGTTGAGGCTTCACTTCAGCCATGCAGTTATTCACAACACTATCATCCTTTGTTAGATCAGCCATTGAATGCAAACATCAATTAAGCATCAATGCAAACATCAATTAAAACCAAGTCTGTTTGAGAACACAGGAGTATAGGGAGGCCTATGTATTGCAGGCCAGACAATTTGTCCATTTCACCTAGTGCTATCCCTTCTGCCTGGTAATGGTTCTCTGAGTCTCAGAGATGGCTCTTTCAAATCACTGGTTATCCCATTCTTGAAATAGGGTGCGTCAATGACTGAATCCTATAATCTTGACCTTAACTGTACAAAGCTTGTCTCCTGGAGCTATACAGAAAAATGCTGTAGCCCTTGTAAGTGGAATACAGAATGGCAGTGTCAAATATTTGAGGCTAAAGAAGGTAGTCTGCAATGTTGAAATGATCTGTAGACAGTCCTCCTTTGGCAAAACTTGTAAAAGGTTTAATAACATTAACTCTGCAGGTTGCATCAAGCAACCATTCTTAGAAACTGCCTATTTAGATCAATGAGGCTTCAGTTAATAATAAGCTGATGATTTAGTCATTCTCAGAACAGCCTATTGAAGTCAGTGGGACCTAAATTAATCATGATTAACCTAAGTCCCATTCATTTCAATAGGCCTATTCTGAGAGTGACTACATCTAGATCTAACCCCATAGGTGGTTGTTGTAGTGGCACATATAACTACATCAGAATAAAAATAATTGGTAAGAAAAGGTAATACAGAATATCTCTGTGTGGCATGATAACTTTATGACAGCCATAGATGAGCTTCTACAATTACAAAATAAACAAGACAAAACAAATAGGTACAGCTTACATGTCCAGAAAAAAAATCCAACATATATGGAAACATACTTCTAGTAATTTTGAGAGGGTTTGTCCATCTGGTTCCAAGTAACAGAAGCTAGGACCTGGAATTTTCCTACCTTGGGATTAATTTCATGTTCTATACCTTTGTATATCTAGTTCTCTCCCTTATGGCTTATCATTGAATATGCTTAGTAAAGTATAAGATCCATTCATTATTTTCTCCCAACAGGGAATATTTCCAAAATCTTTTATCCACATCAAAGAAATTGCTGTTGAAAAGAAGAGGTACTGTATTTAGAGAATTCCTTTGCAATGTTGTAGATTTCTTGGACATCCAAATTTGGTTTTTTTTTTGAGAATCACATAAGATATACGTGTGTGTGTGCGCGTGTGTGTATGCATGCACGCGCGTGCATGTGAATTGCAATTTGAGAAAGGTGAACTTGACAGTTGACCAAACATCTTTTCTCCATTTCATTTAGTTGTAGTTGTTTTCATGTCATCTACGAGGGTAATTGCTGGAAATCACGCATGATTCATATACAGAATCCACTGTCATAAGATGAAATAATGACCCTATCTTAGGTTCAAAAAAAGGCCATATTATGTTTGTGAACAGTTGTGGGGCGTGGTAACTAAATCATCTTCATTTATATCCTGCCATTTTCCTCAAAACCAGAACTCAAGGCAGTTTACAGACTGAAATACAGTCAGCCCTCTATATTTCAGGGTTAAGAATTTGTGGATTTGATTATTCATGGATTGTGTTGCTGTAAGGAAGTCAAAATAGTGGGGGGACTCATCCCTCCCATGTGTTCCCTCACTCACCTGCATGGTGTATATGTGTGTTTGCTCACTTGCCTGGGTGAGAGGGGAAGAGGGGATCGGATGGGAAGACAGTGCATGCGTACATTTGCCCACTCGTGCAGACAGGAGGGGGGAAAGGGATGGGACAGGAGAAGGGAGGGCACACATGTTTGCTCAGTTGCTTACTTGTGTGTGTGTGTGAGGGGGAAGGAGATGGGATGGGAGATGGGTGTGCACATTCACTCACTTGCATGGGTGGGAGAAGGATGGGAGAGGAGGAGGGAGGAAGGACACATGTTCTCTCGCTTGTGCAGGTGGGAGGGAGGAAGGTGATGAGATGGGAGGAATGCACATGTGTGTTTGCTCACTCTTGCAGAAGGGAAAGGGATGGGAGGGGGAGGGCGGGCGGGCATGCATGCATGTTTCCTTACTCACATGGGTGGGATGGTAAAGGAATTTGGATGGGTGGAGGGCATGAACATACATTCACTCTTACACAGGCAGGAAGGGGGAAGGGTTTGGGACAATGGAAGGGAGGGCATGCTTGCTTGCTCACCTCCGTGGGTAAGAGGAAGGATGGGACACAAGGAGGGCGCTCACTTGCATGGGTGGGAGGAGAAGGGAATGGGATGGATATCTCCTTTTCCCCTCCTCGTGCACCCCCATCCCCTTCCCCTGCCTGCCTGCCTGCCTGACTGCCTGTCCGTCCGCCTGCCTGAGTAAATGAGCAAGGGAGCACGTGCACGGCCAGGCCTAGCCACTCCACCAGTACAGGTACTGTGTGTTTGTGTGTGTGTGTGTGTCTGTTAAATATGGTTTGAGGGCTTATGATATTCAGTTTTTCCATATTTCTGGGGGTCCTGTGTCCCTAACCCCCATGAAAGTGGAGGGTTAACTGTATATCAGTCAAATGTAATTGAACTGTTGGTAACACTAAAAGCAATTTAAAACAAAGAAAGAAAGAAAGAAAGATTATATAGCACTACAGTAGATTCCTCCTCAAAATGTTTATAGAGCAAATAGATTGCTTTTTCTGCAAAACTCAGTGTTTTTGTACCACAAATAAAACTTTTACAAAAATGTCCCAGAATTTGATAAATCATTGGAAAATGTGTAAAACCTGCCATATTTTCTCCCATGGAAGTGTTTGTGGGGAAGAATTTTTTTATAATTTTCCATTCTCATATGTGAGCAAAAATAAGGAAAGATTTACATGTCTAGCAGGACATGACAGTTCAGAGTTAGAAACTTGCTTCTCCAAAGTGTGGGTCTCAAGCAGCCAGGCTAACTCTCCCAGCCATCAACCTTGTCCTGAAGAACAGGCAGACTTGAAGGTAGTCTTCTACCATCCCCTTTCTCATTGACAAACCTCTCTGACTGTATTGCATTGACTAACAAGTAAAAGAATGTGTAAGAGTCTGACTCCTTGGAGGAATCTGACTTGGTTTTTAGCACTTGTTTAGCACTGTTCATGCTCAAGGGGCCTGATTCTTAAAGCCTAGGCGGGTGCCTAGTACTCCTCTGGCTTGTATCATTTTTCCTTCTGGCCTACCTGGCCACTTTTACTGTAAGCTCCTGATCTGGTTATGGCCATGACATTATGACAGCATTTATCCTTCTTCTCAGAAATGCAGAAAACATAATACCTGCTGAGATTCCTTTGGTGCAAGAAGTTACCTGTACACTTTGGGAATGGGGCAATATCTGGAAACAACTCTATGTGGTAAGTAATCCCTGTCTCTAGGTTTCTGTGAGTTTAAGAGATGAAACATTAGTAGGGCCATAGGGGCCACAAATCTCTGTAGGCTTTGTTATAGCACCATAGAATCACAGAGTTGGAAGAGACCACAGGGGCCATCAAGTCCAACCCCTTGCCATGCAGGAACCCACCCTCAAAGCACTCCCAACAGATAGCCATCCAGCCTCTGCTTAAAAACCTCCAAAGAAGGAGACTCCACTACATTCCGAGGCAGCAGATTCCATTGCCAGACAGCTCTGACCATCAGGAAGTTCTTCCTTCCTGTTATGTGTAAGATCTAAACTACCATCTTTTGTATTTACTTTCATGAATAGAACTGAGAAGTCTAAAATGTTGGTAAAGATGCAAACTCTTCATTAAATAAGTTTGAATTCTGCTGTTAAATGCGTCCTGTATATTTCTATTTTTATGGTTTCTCAATCTCTGACTAACCTTTAATGCATGAACGTTTAGTGCATGCATGCACTAACCTTTAGTGCAACCTGGTAAAGGTTGAATGCACAAATAATTAGGAACTGACTACATTTGCTCATGGGGAAAAGCTTCTATTATATTCTTCTTAACAGTCTATTTATAATATGCCATGACAGCTTCTCCAATCTGAAGAAAGGAATTCTTGTGTGTCAAAGGAGAACATTAGTATGTAGTATATAAAGAGACGTAAAATTCCCAGAAATGTTGATACTATGAAGGAAATGTTGTTTTCTATTTTTTTTAATTGAGAAAAATTGAATTCTTGCAAAAATGCAAAATGTGAGCTGTAGTGGTTTGAGTGTTGGACTACAACCCTGGGGACCTGAGTTTGATTTCTCTCTTGGCCATGGAAACCCACTGGAAACACAGCCTCAGAAAACCCCATGATTAGTTCACTTTAGGGTTGCCATAAGTCGGAAATCTCTTAAATGCACACAAACTATGTAATACTCATTTCCTAAATGGAAACTCATTTCACTGTGTAGCAACATAAAATGCTTCATCCTTAACTTAGTATATAAAATTGCATTGTTTGCCATATCTATGAAATTTAAAAATAAGGTTTGCACAAACAACATTAAGTAAAATTACTACCATATACAAAGGAGAGACCTGCTAATTGCTGTTCTGTACGCTCCTTAAGGACATATCTCTTAATTTTTGCCAAGTGTGAAGCAGGGAAAATGAAAACAAAAGTCAAATTCTGTCATAAACAAAAGTTATTTTCCTATTTGGACAGAAATAGTCTAATATGATCACCATCTTAAGGATTAGGCTAGCATGGCATATAGATATAAAGTTTAATTCTGAATAACACTTCAGTACCATAATGTTATCATACGCATTGTATGGCATATTGACAACAGAAAAAATTAAACAAATAATAAGCGTATCGTTGAAAATAATAGCATTAGAGGTCTCTAATCAGGGCCAGTTTCTGAAATGTTGAAATGCTGAAAATCTGGATCTGAACTGATTTTTTATCTACATGAACTTTAGAAAACTTAACGTTTTCATAAATTGGCAATATGCACCAGGTGCAGAAATGCACCTTGTCTTTAAGTGCTGCTTATATCTACACCAATCTGCATGCCTACAGAGTATTTTAGATACAACTATGAAGCTCCTCAGTGAGTGGGCACTTCCATGTTTTTTTAAAAAAAAATTTCACTTATTCTGAAAATAAGAATAAAGGCTGGGAATCATCAAAGTACATATTTTTATTTCTCTGGTGTGGAGTACCATCATCATCATCATCATCATCATCATCATCACCATCACCATTTATTTTTATCTTTGTCTGTATCCCACTTTTTGCCCAACATTGGGCCTCAAGGCAGCTTACATATTAGAACAATACCATTTAAAAACATATAAATAGTACATATTAAAACAGAGTTAAGCAATACATTAAATTAATTTATATAATGGAGTAGCAGATCAGTCTGTTCAAAAAAGCAAATGGTATAGGAAATTTCAGATATTGATGTTTAATTGTGCTATATATTTTAGGCAAACAAAAAAGAACGCTTCCGGGAGGTGCAATCCATGATGTATGAGTTAATGGAGTGGAGGTCCCAGCTCCTCTCAGGGACATTGCCTAAAGATGAACTCAAAGAACTGAAGCAAAAGGTCACTTCCAAAATTGATTATGGGAATAAGTAAGTCCTCTTGTCCTGCCTTGCCACTCCCCCCACATTTTGAGTCAGGGAATACCCTGATATTTCCTAATTCTAATTGTCCCAGTTGTTAACATTAATTGTTATGTGCCACAGGCTAGTTGTATGTGCTCTAAGCAAATAACATAGTAATACGCTAAGGGCCTTTCTGAACTGCACTGTTACAGTGCTATTATTCCACTTTCAACATCCTGTGGAATTCTGGGGTTTGCAGTTTACTCATTCTAAAGAGTTTGGCTGAGAATTCTAAAGGCCCCTCCCTCACCTGCAAATGCCAGGATTCCACAGGTTGTTGAAAGTGGAATAATAGCTATACTTTAACAGTATTTTGCGGAAAGACCCTAAGACAATCTCAAGTATTGGGTAGTCTAACGAATGGTAACTTGATACCCCATTTTTCTATCTATCTGTCCATCCATCCATCCATCCATCCATCCATCTATCTATCTAGGTATTATGTTTGCCACTTGCAGTTGCTTCTAGGTTAGGTGGGTAATTTCATTGGGTATGGGAGAGTCTCTCTGTTCCCAGGTCTTGGGACTAGGGAATTGTAACCTGCAAAACTACCACTCTTTGTGGTTTCTAGGAGTGGAAAAATCATTGTTTGTTGGGCTGATATTTTTTGTAGGAGGGGTCATTGGGGTGGTGGGGCAGAGGCCACATAAACAGCCTCGGGGACTGTATGCTTGCTGTGTGTCTAAGAGGCCACCGCTTACACCTTTTGAGTCAGGGCTCTTTCACACTACACAGTCATAGCGCTATGATTTCACTTTAACTGGCATGGCAACATCCTGGGATGGAATCCTGGGTTTGGCAGCGTAGAGAGGGGCATTTAGAATTCTGAGCCAGAGAGATTCTAGAGCACCTCAACAGACTGCAAACCCTAGGTTCCCATAGAAAGTTGCCAGGGTAGCTAAAAGTGGAATTATGGTGCTATCATTGTGTAGTATGAAAGGGCCCTGCAACTGTTGGAAAAAAGGATTCAGGAAAGTGCTGAAGTCAAGGCCTCTCCCTCTCCCTCCCCCCCCCCCCCCCGCTATGGATAGAGGACTAATAGGATTGGGAACCTGGCACAGGTGAAAAAGATATCTTAAACTTATATGATGCAGCCAGTATACTTTTTCCTTCTCAGACCCTTAAAATATCATAGTGGCTTCTCCTGGTTTCATCCAAGTATGCTTGGATAATGATGATAAAATCTTTTTATAAACTCTTCACATAGAACCTATGACATCAGTAAGTTACTACCAGTGCTGGATGAAGACACTTTGCTGCTTGAGAAGGACAATATGGTACCTACCTCCCACTCCATGTACACAATCCAGCAGCTGAATCTTGTTTCAACACTGGGAATAAGATAGCATCTGGTGCTATGCAGCCAACTTAAGGAGTTTTGTGAGGATGGTGTTGCTTCCCCATTCCCTGGCATTCATCACCTTAGGTTCGTCACTTCACTCTGCCTAGTGGTGGAGTCAAATCTGGTTACTGTTATTATTCCCATTATTATCCCCATATTCTGTATAGATGGTGATGCTGAGAGAAAGTGGCTGTCAGTGCTGAGTGTATTTCGAGGGCAGTATCCTTTGGTGCCAAAATGGGCGCTTTCTTTGAAATACAAATAGTACCTTCTGAGAAGAGGGAAAGAAAGAGTTAAGCTTCTCATTCCTTTAGCTCCCAGCTGCTCAGGCTTACCAGGGGATGATATTTACATAACAAAAGATATGCAAGTTAATTGGATTTATGCCACCCAGGCCTACACGGCTTGAAGTGCTCTGTGTGTGTTGTTTTAAGAGGTACATGTAATCTCATGAGTACTACATGATCTATTAATGCAAAACATGTGTTAAATACCTCAAATGCTTTCAGAGTCATTTAAAAAACATATTAAGCAAAGCCATCTCCAAAGTAAATCACAAAACAAGGTCCATCTTTAAATTGTTCAAATGCTAAATAACTTTGAAGGGCATATTTTATAAGTGTGTGTGTGTATCTGTGTCGAAGATAATATGATACTCATGGCACTTTCTCTTTACAGGATTCTGGAGCTAGATCTGATAGTTAGAGATGATGATGGGAATATTTTGGATCCAGACAAAACCAGTGTCATCAGCCTTTTTCATGCTCATGCTGAGGCTACTAACAAAATCACAGAACGCATTCGAGAGGAGATGGTATGGATTTTTGCACTTCATTCCTTTGCTTTCAGATAGCCATGCTTTTTCTCTGTGAGGACGTATTATTTATACATAACAGGAGAAACTTCACTTTAGGCAGTGAAAACTCTCCAGAAGGATTGTGTATAGTTAGAATACTCTTTAATATAGAGTGTGTCAGCCTTTTAATTTAAACTTGACTGAGGTTCAGTCTTTAAAAAAATGCAGACCATATTAGTGCAGACCAGCAACACAGAGAAAAGATTGTTTTAAAGACTGAGGTGGTGACCACTGTCCTGCAGTCAAGGTTGTAGGATCTAATTTTCTGATCCCCACACATTCTCCACCAACCAAGTAGCTTAATTTCCTATTTGGAAGCCATGTGTTCATATAGCAGTGTATTAAAGAGCTTCTTCCTTTTCAAGCTCTAGTTTTCCAAGCTTAAAGTGATGCTAGGAGCAATTACTTATTCTAATACCAGCGTTAAAACTACTCCTGTAGTCTAGGTCCACTGGAGCAAGGTGCGTTTGATGTATACCATTTTCTATTTGCTTTTGGTTCAATTGGTTTGTTGTAAGATTATTGTTCTTTGATAGTAAAAAAGCAAAAAAAAAAAAAAAGATTAAGCATCAGATAAGAAATCAATAGCACAAAAATACCACACTGATATAATCACAAAATGTCATTAAGTTTGCATAATTGCTTCATGGGTTTAAAATATCTTTTCTGCAGTTTCACACACGATTTTCTGCATATACAATCATGATTTAACATTACTGTGACTTAAGGAGAAATGTCTCTGTTATTATCATTTGCTTCCATGTTTATATTGGATAACTAAATATCTACCTTATCTTTTGCTTGAGTGCAGTCTAAAGAAGAATCTGATTATGGAACGTTTTCCCGAAACACTTCATCCCCCACCCACAGCCTTTACGTTTTTGTAAGGAATTTTGTCTGCAGAATAGGAGAAGATGCTGAACTTTTCATGTCCCTCTATGATCCCCAGAAGCAGATGGTGATAAGGTAGGCTGTGATTCCTTTACCAGTGCTAGATTACAGACTTTCCAGACAAACACAGGTGTACTTTTAGGCTCAATATGTGGCTTCTTACAATAATCTGTTGAAAACAGAAAACTGACATTTCACAGCTGAAGGAGATTATATATAAATCAGCAGATACTTAAACCTTGCATGCAAGTTTAAAGAGACTTTCATGATAGCAATAAGAAGCTTTACAATGGGAATTTCAATGATCCAAGTAGGTGTTTTGGTACCCAAAGGGAGATAACAGCCAGAGATTAAAAAAGATAATGAATATGCATTTGTTACTTTAAAACAAAAGGGAAAGACAGGGAATATTAAAAGAAGAAATCAAGATGTCCTGTAATTTGGAATTCTAAGTAACTCAGTAAATAATACATTATAAAATAAACAATAAATAAATTGTATTTTTTGCAAGATTTAGAGATACGTTTATGAGCACTGGCCACAGTTGTTTGCATATCAGCAGTAGTCAAAAAATAGACCCTGATAGGATGTACACTGGAACTCCTTTCATTTCTGAGGCACTGCAGTTTATTTCCCAATGGGTGAAATTGCTGCTCTGTGGGATCACATTAATGAGTGCAGCATATTATCCACCCTGTTTGTAATGCTATCAAGTAACACATAACCATGCATGTTATTGTAACTGTGGGAGACACAGGATGTATTTGAAAGTCTTTTATTATTTACAAAAATTGTCCTGCCATTTCAGGTTGCTTAGTCTGCTAGCTGCATGCTCACCTTGCGGCTTTAGAGGTGTGTGGAGATAGTGGTTTAAAAATGAATGGTTGGATTATTCATAACTGTGAAGCATAGCAGAAGGGAGTCTCCTCCCCACATCCTTTCAGCCACCCAGCCATATAATCCCTACCACTTGAGGTTAAGTCAGTTCAATTTAGAGCAAGAGAACTTGACTTCTTCAGAAATTATTCTTTGTAGGTCCAATTCCATTGGTAAAGGAGATTATGCTTCTTTTCCTTTTATTTTGTTCTTCTGCTTTCATGTTTTCACTGTACTTCTCCATGCAACTCAAAGGAGATATTAGAAGCCACAGCTGACTTGATAGGCAGGCAGGTTGGCCAGGTCTGGGAGGCCCATTAGAATAAAAAATCTGGGCAAAGAAAAAAGAAATAGAAAGAGGAAGTGGGGGGCAGTCGGGGAAAAGCACTGGATGAAGTAGAAAAGGAGGACTTTAATCCATTTCAGGTCAATAAAAAGATGAGAAGATGCTTACATGTTGATGGACAAAGGGGAGGGAATGTAGCAAAACAAACTGTAAAGATTTTTCATGCTACCCTCACTCTTACCTTTAGTCAGAGAATATAATACTATAGCATATATCAAGCACATTTATAGGGGGCAAGGCAGTCTAACAGAAAAGTAGTTTTGAGGGGGAAAAGCCGTACTTGCCATTTGTATTTTATCAATCTGTTAGGTGTCATGATAGTATTTTGTATAACACTATGTGTTCTTTTTAAACAGTGAAAATTACTTGGTGAGATGGGGAAGCAAAGGTTTTGTCAAAGAAATTGATAATTTCAACAATCTGAAGGTGGTTTTCACTGTGAGTAGCTCTTCTGCTTCATATAGACAATACTTTTCCACCATTAACATTCTGTTGTTGTTGTTGTTGTTGTTGTTGTTGTTGTTGTTGAAAGCTTCTTGCTCCAAGTAGTTGCCATCATATCTAGATGGTTTTAACTTCTATATTGCTGGCTTGTCTGGAGACAATTGCTTAATTTTCTTAAAACTTGAACACCGGAACACTGGGCCAGAAATATATTTTAATCTACAGTCTCATGCATGAGCTGTTTGTAGCCATGTTGTTGCTCTGCAGCTCTGACCATCAGCTATGGTGGGAATCACAATTCAACAACATCTGCGGAGGGGGTGCACAAGATTTCACTCTTGCTCACACACACATACTGAAGAATAATCCCCACTAAAGGCAATGGCCAGCCATAAACAGGAGTGCCTTGTAAAAGTGGCATGGATTTACTTTTGAAAAACTGCACAGTTCATCCCTAAATAGTTTTTCAAAGTAAAAATTTTTGGCAAGGATATGTAGAGGAAGCATCTCCTTGCAATGGAACCATTGGATCCAAATCTAAATCTTTGTGAATTTGTACTGTATTAGATTGCTGGGAGTTCTGTTTTGTATTTTGGTTCCACTTGCTTTCTTCATTTCTCTCAAGATTAAGAATGGGCTGGTGTATTGTGCTTATGGGTGGGACCGCACAGTCTAGATAGATTACCCGTATGACTGTATCTTGTTCACAGCGATATTTGACAGAAACTAATATTGTAGTAGCGGGAAAATATCATTATTAATCTTGAGGACAGATATTACCCTAACCAGAAGAAGTGATTGGAATCACCAGGACATAAAATTTCTATCCTAATTAGTGAAGGACATGGGTTAACTATTGCTCATGAATACCACTAAGGGAAAAGAAAAACCCTACTTCTCATTAAGGACCAATAAGAATATGGAGGATGTTTTTTTGCAATGCAAGCTTAATGATTTTATGGTTGTTCAGTGTTATCACGTTTAATTTTGCTTAAAGCAGAAACTATAGGCATCCCAAGGCCACACTGTTCAAAGATGTTTATGAACACACTCAAATTGTTCCAGGAAATCTCTCTTGGCAGCAGCGATGCCACACAACTACAAGCATACTTTTTGAGCTGCCCAGCATAAAAATCAGCTTCAGTTGTGGGTTTGTGAGTTTCTTAGAGGAAAATTTACACTAAGAATGAACATTAAAAAAAAACAAAAAAAACAAGCAACATGCATTCCAATATTTAAAGCTTTTTAGCTAAAACCTCAAATTGCATTTTAAGCTTGGAGGTGTTTAAAAATCAGCTGGTGGGGAGACTCCAACTGAGAGCAAAAGCTCTGTAAAACTAACATCAGCATGGAGGTGGTATCTGCATTTTGGGGGTTGTGACCCTAATGTGTTTCAAAATAGGTAGTCAAATATTATATTTGAAAGGTTTGGAAAATTCTGTTTCAGAAATTAGTTTTCAGAACATTGAGGGAACAGTGTATTTTATATTAAACTTATTCACAAAATGGTTAACTTGATCCTGACGTTGTTGGTCATTTACATCACCAATCTTGAAAATATTGTCGCAGTGCAGTCCTGTGCATGTCTAGTCAGAAATAAATTTCACTGAGTCTCCTAAGACCTATTCCCTGATAAGCATGTACAAGAATCTTAAAGAGGCTTGCTCAAACTGGGTGAAAATCTTGATTATGCAGTAACTTGTTTCTCATGATACTTTACTGGCTTCACTGAGCAACGTATTTGGAAGGGACCCCAAAATTGCCTAGTCGAACTCCCTGCTGGTGCAGGAATCCATCCCTACAGCATCCCTAAGAGGTTACTATCTAACCTCTAACAAAAAGAAGTCTACTACCTTTTGAGGCAGTATATTCTCCTGTCAAACCACTTTTACTGTTAGAAAGTTCATTCTAATGCTTAATCAGAATCTTCTAATTTGCAATTTGAATCAACTGATCCAGATCTTACCCTTTTGAGCACCAGAAAACAAGCTCACTCCATCTTCCACATGATAGCCATTCAGAAATTTAAAAATGGCACCTCTCAGTCTTCTCTTCTCCAGGCAAAATATACAGTTTCCTCAACTGTTCCTCATAGGGTTTGCCTTCCAAGCCATTTATATATCCTCCTGCATTTTCTGAATTTAGATGTAACTCAAATCCATTTCTCACTGAACTGGTAGTTTCTGTTTTATGAACATGGGTCTTTTCCCCATTATGAGTTTTCTTGTACTGGTAGTAGTTCTTGTAAATTTAGGATTTCCACTCACGTGGAATATCCCTAAGAATATGCTAAGTGAGCCTTTCTGTGATGTATTTCAGGATCTTGGAAACAAAGATCTTGGAAGAGAAAAAATTTATTTGATTTGTCAAATTGTACGTATTGGAAGAATGGATCTTCGAGACACTAATACAAAAAAATGTACTCAGGGCATAAGACGGCCATTTGGAGTAGCAGGTAAGGAGTCAAAAACCTGGTCAAGGACCCAGAGGGCTTTGCCTGCCTTTCTCAACATATTTCTGATCTTTAGTCACTTTGCCTCACTTTCTGAAAGGAGCACCTGAAGGGGGAAAAACTCCAGAGTGGTATTCTAAAACACTAGAGCTGGCTTTATGGCCCTTTTGGGCACTCCCAGCACCCCTGATTTGTTTTTTTGGGAAAAAAAAGTCCACAGGTTTGTCACAAACACATCTTCCCTGTTTTTTGTTTTTTGCCCATAGGCCTTTCTGGATCATGGGCCCTATAAAACACTCACTGTTAGTGAATGCACTGCATACTATCTAAAGTTATAGAAATTCTTCCTCCAGATAATGATGTAGGTTAATCGTTCTAAAACTGGAGTAACATTTGAAGTCAATGTTGAATACAGAATTTTAACTGTTCTATATATTGAGAGATCATAAGCATCACAAGAGATGAAAGTGGCTGCCCAACCAAAGGTCTCCTCATAGATTTATTCAGAGTGATGCTGCTAAGTGAAGGCATTCTTTGAAGATCTTGAGTAAGAACTCTGTTCAAAAAAAGTCCATGAGGCTGTCTATGTTCTGGGTGGAAATATATACATGACATGAGAGGAAAAAGCAAGACATTTAATGGCAATGCAAATAATATACTGAAATACTTTAAACTAGCTGCCCACCTGGTGAAACCTCAGCATAGGATGTTATACTAGAATTGTATAGGTTAAAAAAAGCTTGAACAATATAACACACAAAAGCAAAATGTAAATGCCAATGTCTTATTTAAGCAAGCACAACAAATTAGCTGTCTCAGCTGCCTTGAAATCAACTTAATTGCCATCTACCTAGGGCTTCGGTATTTATTGACTGCTCTCCATTGCCACATAATTAAATTAACTTATGATGCAGGAATCTGGGGCAAACAATTCTTTTTGTAAAACCTGTATTATTGAGAGTACATAGCAGTCTTCTGTTTGGCATATATTGGCATTCTAGTAGGTATAGTGTGTACTGACCATGCTGAGGAACATATTTCATTAGACTAGAGAAACATTGTGGCATTTCATATTTTTATAAAGATGTGTCTTTGACTATTTAGAAAACTTACCCACAAAAAACCCTTGCAAGATCATTCATTGTAATGTATTGTCTGTCTGGGATCAAACTTTATATACTTTGTGAAGTATGTAATCCTAACAAGGTGACCATATTTGGTTCCTTTTTAATTTGTCTTAATGAATTTTTTTTCTAGTGATGGATATTACAGACATCATAAAAGGCAAAGCAGAAAGTGATGAAGAGAAGCAACATTTCATTCCTTTTCATCCGTAAGAAAATATCTTTGTCTTTAGGGTGTTAAAAAAATGTAAATCAGACAGAATTTGTGTTTGACACAAATGCCATTAATTTAATCTTGTAGCAAAAATGAATACTGTAGAGGCTGGAACTGCTATCTCATGTATTCATGACATCTTCTGCTTGTGAAACTGCTATTTTGCACCTCATCCTAGGGCATTGCAAAAGGAAAGGCAAACTAAACCCAATGGTGTTTTCCCATTGCATAATGTACTAATTTGTGCAAGGGAAGACATAAAAGAATGACATTTTAAAAACTACCTATCTTAGCACTGATTTAATTCTCATGTCCATGTTTTTGGAATAACTCTAGCATCTGTTTTCCTGAAGCCCTGCCCTCAGCACTTGATTCTTAAGCTTCTAACATTTTTGTTCTTTTGTTGTGGCCCTGACATTGTCTTCTATTCATTTATTTGGGAACTCTTGTTTTCTTCATTTTACCAAAGCTTTCTGTCACCTCTTTAACATCTATATCTGGTACTACAAATATACTCCTACAGTTCAAAGCATTGGCAGAGGAATCTGAGGCTATACAAAGCAATGTTGGCTTCTCTTGTGCTTCTTAGGTAATTCTTCTGTTTATGTTTTCAGTCTGCACAATTATTTTTCTCCTTCTTTTAGAGTGTCAGAGAATGACTTCTTGCACAATCTCTTAAGCAAGGTCACACCACTCAAAAGTGACAGCGGTGGACAAGGTGAAGTATAACTTCGGGACCAAATAGAAAAAGATCTTCCCACTCCCCTCAGTAATCAAAGTGTGGTGGCAGTATTGCTTGTCTTTATGGCATTGCACAGTGCCATATTAAGCACCTTACGTAGCACCCTTCTGCAGAGAGGGATATGAATATCCATTATGATATTTGCTCAGCCACTTCAGCCCTTTGCATGAATAGCCATGATGTTCTGTTTTTCACACATGACTCTTACAAATGTGTGTGGAGCCCATCCTGTGAGAAGTGTTATTGGGGTTTGCTGTAAATGTGATCTTTCCCTTGAAAATTTGGTTTGTGAATTAAACTTTCCCAACCAATGTTTAAAAAGAAATGTTGATAGCTTCCAATTTACTATAGATATTCTCTTTTCTCTTAAAGGACTTTGGGTGACTATGAAAATGCTTGTCGGAGACATTGCTCAAATTAGGAAGGACTACCCTCACCTTGTTGACAGAACAACAGTTGTTGCTAGGAAGCTTGGCTTTCCTGAAATAATCATGCCAGGTAGGATGTTGTTTCTGCTTAGAAACTGAATGGCAATTTTGTTCTTCACTTACCTCATCTCGTTCAACTTCCACAAAGAGAGAATATGCACTGTAAATATATACCTGGAGTTAAGATCTAGATATCCACTTATATGGTGGAGGAGGACAGGAGTTGGCCCTTTCTTTCTCTCTTTCTTTCCTTCTCTTCTTGCTTCTTCAAAGCTTTGGTACCCTGTTAAGTGGAGTGAGCAATGGGACAGGGATTGAGGAAGAAGGGGGAGATAATGGAAATTCAGGGGAGGTACATTTTGTAAGTGGAATAGAAAGTACCTCCATCAAGTTCCCCACAGCCCTTCCCTACCTCCTCAACCACCCACACATACCTGTCTGTACTCAACGAAGTGAACATTTCTGTGAAGATGTGGGGGTGGATATTTTGATCCAAGGTATTAGACTCATTATTTACAAAATTACTCATTATTTACAAAAGAGAAGTCTGTCACAGAGCTGGTGATTTGTCTTAAACTGTCCTATCTGATTTTGTGTCATTTCCAGCTGCTTCCTGTTTATTCCCAATCCAAAGTTTCTCCATCATCCCAGACACTGTCCTCCCAAAATAACAGGCCCAGAATTTGTGATTAATGGGGAGGGCTTGCTTAGTTTCTTCAAGGAACCTCAAGCTAGGTACCACACATTCCAGCCCTGGGAGCAGAGCAGACAGATTGGGAATAAGCTAGTAGATCTTCACCTAGATGCCCATTTCCTGAGAACCACCACCCATTTTGTTCATTGGAACAGAAGCTGCCCAGAACTACCTTCACTGCCCTAATCGCAGGAGGCAATGCCAGGAGGCTTTGATTGCATATCCAGCTCTGGCCCTTCAACTGTGTATGAGTGGGAGAGGGGCACTTCACTGCTGCAAGAGCTTAGCACTTTACTGCTACAGATTTAAAATCCTAAAAAACAAAAACAAGATGAGCCCATGTGTAAGCAATTTTTTTTAAAAAAATCACTCTTGAGGTAGGACTGTAGGAACAAAGTACTCTAGGAAACTTTGTAAAAGGAGGGGGGAAATCCTAAATATCCTGGATCAGGAAACTGTTTGGTTCAAAAAATACAAAGTCCTGCAAAGACTCAGTAAGTACAACAACATATACTGACAAGTCCTGATGCATTTGCCCCATCTAGATAGTTTCATTGATACTGGAATAACGTTTCATTTTCTGAAAGAATAAAATGCAACAAGATGCAATGTTTCTGAAGAGAGTCACCTACTTTCCCATGTGTATGTTTTAAGCATGTTAAGAAGACAGAAACACTGTCATTGGAGTTTTCATTTCTGTTTTTCCATAAATCTAAATTGAAGTAAAACATTAATAAAGTTTATTTAAGAACACGTACATCAATGAATATGTACTTTTTTTTCTCAGAAGTTAATCAAGTTTATTTTTTTTTAATAGTCTTTATTACAATTTACAACATAATTAAAAAACATACAAAAACAAAAAAACAATAAAAACAACGACAACAACAACAAGAAACAGTTTCATTGCATATTGTTCTCATAACCACTTTACATCACTCGTTTCATCTTTACCTCTTATACTGCGTGTTACTTATATATCTTAAGTTCTTTCCTTACATATATTCTTTCTCTCAAATCCTATTCATTCATTCTTGCTGTTCGGGTGATAATCCATGGTTATGTTAGTTCCTAGGTAATTTTTCCTACCTGATTTACTTCCTCAGTATCACCTTGTCTCTTATCTTTCGAACTGTACAATGTTTCTCTGCTTACGTCCCCCCAACCCGGGGTTTCCCACAATCAATATTACTTACTTTTTTTTTTGTTTTGTTTTGTTACATACACTTTTATATTTTGTCTCATTCCATAAGACCTATTAAATCGCCTGTACACCGCAGCCATTCCCAATAATATATTTGTATTTCATCTCTTATTGTCCATGTCCATTACAATCTTACCCGCTCTCTTTAATATTCTTTAGTACTATTATTATTATTATTATTATTATTATTATTAGTAGTAGTAGTAGTAGTAGTAGTAGTAGTAGTAGTAGTAGTAGACATTTCCATTAAAGTTCCTTCTTAAATTTTTCTAATTTAACGTATTCTTCTACTTTGTACCACCTTTCTATATATCGGCTCTGCATTTTACCCTGAATTGTCCCCGATAACATATCCATTTCTTTCATCTCTATTACCTTTGTCAGCCATTCTCCCATTTGGGGTATAATTTTGCTTTTCCATTTTTGCGCGTATATAAGCCTCGCTGCTGTTATCATATATAAAATAACCCTCCAATGTCTTCTTTCACCCTCTCTCTCTATTTTGTGAGTCATATTCAGCAAAAATAATTCTGGTATAAGTGGTATCTTAATTTGTAATATTTTAGTCATTTCATTTTGAATATCTTTCCAGTAACTTTTGGCCTTGTCACATGTCCACCAAAGGTGAAAAAAAGTTCCGTTTTCTTTATTACATTTCCAGCAATTATTTTCTTTCAGTTTGTAAATCTTACTTAATTTTACTGGATCCAAGTGCCATCGGTAAAGCATCTTAATGTAATTTTCCTTCAATTTTTGAGCTACTGTAAATTTATTTGTATTTGTCCAACTTTTTTCCCACTGCTCAAGTTGAATTTCAGATCCGATATTTTGAGACCATTTCACCATGACCTCTTTTATTCGTTCTGTTTCTAATTCTTCTCTCTAACATTAATTTATAAAGCTTTGAGGTCATTTGTTTCTGAGATTCGAATATAATTTTAGCGAAGACGTCTCTCTTCCTGTCTGTTTCTATGCCTTCTGAATTTTTGTCCATTATAAATCTTTCTTTCAGCTGTCTGTACAGAAACCAATGACATCTAAATCCCTCTTGTTCTATCTCTTCTTTTAATTTCAACTTATAATCTTGATTTTGTTCCACTTTCAAAATGTTTTCATATCGTAACCAACTGTCTTGTGGCTCCCTCCACCTTCCATACAGGGCCTCATGCGGGGATAGCCAGGAGGGTTTTTTAACGTAATATTTTTTCTTAAAATGTAGCCATATCGCCAGGAGAGCTCTTCTTAAATAGTGATTTTCAAATTCTTTATCTATTTTTTGCTTTCTGTACCCCATGTATGCGTGCCAACCCATTCTTTTGCCAGTTCCTTCTAAATTCAACAGATCTTCATCTCGTAGCACAATCCATTCTTTAATCCATGTAAGTCCGGCGGCATAATAATAGATTTTTAAATCAGGCACTCCTAAACCTCCCTTTTGTTTTGTCTCCGTTAGTAATTTCCACTTGATTCTAGGTTTTTTATTGTCCCATATAAACTTAGATAATTCCTTTTGCCAGTCTTTGAAAGGTTTAACATTGATTATGATAGGTACATTTTGAAACAGGAAATTTAATCGAGGCAGGACGTTCATTTTGACTGCTGATACACGACCCAATAACGATAGTCTTAAGGGTCTCCAGCTTTCTAATGAATTTTTTATATCCTTCCACACTTTTTTATAGTTGTTTTCAAAAAGTTCATTATTTTTCTTAGAGATCCAAATTCCAAGATATTTGACTCTGTTTTCTACCTTAAAACCAGTCTTCTGTGCTAACTTTTCCTCCTCCTCCTTTCTTACATTCTTAGTTATAATTTTTGTCTTGTCTTTATTGATTTTTAATCCCGCGACTTCCCCGTACTGTTCCATGGTCCGCATTAAGGTTTCTATGCATTTACTTGGTTCTTCCAGAATTATCATCATGTCGTCGGCATAGGCTCTCAATTTGTGTTCGCGCTCCTTAATCTTGCATCCTTTTATACCTGAGTTGTTTCTGATTGCGGTTAAGAGCACCTCTAATGTTATTATAAATAGCAACGGAGAAAGTGGGCATCCTTGTCTCGTTCCCTTTTCTATTTTAAAATTTTTAGTTTTATCCCCGTTAATAATTAGTGTCGCTCTTTGATCTTTGTAAATTTCTTTAATCCAATTTAAAAAAGAATCTCCAAAATCCATCTTCTCTAGTACTTTCATCATGAAATCCCAACATATATTGTCAAAAGCTTTCTCCGCGTCAATAAAAATTAAAGCCAATTTCTTCTCATTGTTTCTCTCGTAATATTCAATTATATTCAGGGCTGTCCTAATATTTTTTTTAATTTGTCTATCTGGAAGGAATCCGTTTTGATCTTTGTGTATTATTTCTTGTAAGATTAGCTTCATCCTCTCTGCTAGTATGATCGTAAAAAGTTTATAATCGATGTTAAGAAGCGAGATAGGCCGGTAATTTCCTGGCTGCCTTAAGTCTTTTTCCTCTTTCGGGATCAGAGTTATATATGCCTCCCTCCACGAGTCAGGAATACCATTCTCCCTAATGTCATTGAACAGTTTCTCCAATGGATCAAGGATATGTTCTTGAAGTCTCTTATAGTATATTGCAGTTATACCGTCCGGGCCCGGTGCTTTAGACGTATTCAGTTTTTGAATTGCTTCTTTTATCTCTTGCCTCGTTATCTTTCTGTTCAGCATCTGCCTTAAGTCTTCCTTTATTTGCATAATTTTTTGATTTTTCAGAAACTCTTCTATCTTCTTTTGTAACTGACCATATACTTTGGCTTTATACAAGTTTTTATAATAATTATAAAAAGTTTTTTTTATTTCCTCTAGATTCGTGGTTATATTATTTCCATTGTCTATCTCTAACACCAATCTTCTTTCTCTCTCTTTCCTTAACTTGTAGGCCAGCCACCTACCTGGCTTGTCTGCATATTCGAAATATCTTTGCTTCAACCATGTCAGTTTTCTGTTTATTTCATATTGATTTCCAGCTTTCACCTGTTCTTGTAGTATTTTTAAAGCTGTCTGTGTTTCTTTATCTGAAGGGTTTTCTCTCAGCTTTGTTTCTTGTAATTTTATTTTGTCTAACAGTTCTTGGTATCTTTCCCGTCTTTTTCTTTTGAGTTCTGAGCCTAATTTAATAAGATGCCCTCTTAGAACCGCTTTACTAGCATCCCATATTGTTTTCATCTTCAGGTCCTCCGTCATATTTTCTTTAAAGTAATATTTTACTGTCTCTTTTATTTTCTTCAGACATTCATCGTTTTGAAAAATAGTGTCATTCAATCTCCATCTCGCTTTCCTCTGTACCAATTTCAATTCCAATTGAATGGGATTGTGATCTGAAAGAATTCTTGGGAGGATCTCCATATCCTTCACAATTTGTTGGAGATTTTTTGATATCAAAAACATGTCGATTCGTGACATGGATTTGTATGTATCTGAAAAAAAGGTATATCCATGTGAATCCTTATGGATCCCTCTCCACACGTCCTGTAATGTCATCATCTTCAACAATTTAAAAAAAGATTGAGGGAGCTTCCCCTGTTGTTTCCCACTTGATGTATTTATTGATCTGTCTCTTTTTGAATCCATCACTCCATTCATATCCCCCAGCATTAAATAGTTCTCTTGATTACTTTCTTCTGAATAATTCAAGATCTCCCGATGTACTTTTTCATAGAATTTACTTTTTTCTTCCGTCGGGGCATAAATCCCTATCAGTAACAGCTTCTGTTCCGGTAATTGCACTTCTACGCCGACAAAGTGACCTTTGTTATCTTTGAATTTCAATTCTGAGGGATATTTTTGTTTAATATATAAAACTACTCCCTTTTTCTTCTTAGAAGACATAGACGCATAACATTTGCCTAGCTTTGGGTTTCTCAGATATTTTTCGTCTCCCTCTTTAATTTTTGTTTCTTGCAAACATATCACATCTGTATTGCTTTTTTCTACATAATGGAAGACCTGCCTCCTTTTATAATTAGAGTTCAGTCCTTTTACGTTCCATGATAAGAACTTTATAGTCATCTTCTTCTATCTAATGCCTGTTTTTCTTTCCTCTTAGATGTCTTCCTCCTCTACGTATAGGTCTTCTAATTCTAGCTCCGCTCTCTGTTGGTCTATTTCTTCCTCTTGTTCTATATCTGAATTGGAGTAACTCCTTGTTTCTTCTTTCCTCTCCTTCTCCTTGCTTCCTGAAATATATTCCTCTTCACCAGTCTCTGCTCTTTCTTCCTGACTGCTTTGTACCTCCCTTTGTCTTCTAATCTCCTCTCGATCTTTTGGGTTTTCCAGTTCTTTTCTTAACTTTTCATAAATCTCTCTTGCTCTTATTACATTTGTAATTTTGTATCTTCTTTGTTTATACGAATAGGAAAACCCCTCCAATCTTTCCCATTTATATTGAATTCCATGTTTTTGTAAAAGTTGGGTCATGAATCTGTATTCCTGTCTCTTTTTCAAAATTTCAAATGGAATGTCCTTGTATATTTTTATGATTCTTCCTTCCAACACAAGTTGTTTTTCATAATTTGTCTGAAGGATCTTCTCTTAACCCGGGTCCTGACAAAACAGACAACGACATCTCTCGGCAAGTTTCTCTCCCTTGCAATCTTCGAATTTGCTCTGAATACTCGATCAATTTCCCGCTCCATGTCCTCCTCTTTCATGCCTATAAAGCTTGCCAGTGCCGTGATGATTTTTCCTTCTAGACATTCCCCAGGTGATTCCTCTATACCTCTCATCTTAATACACTTTTCGCGATATCTCATTTCTTGTTGGTTCACCTTCACTTCTTCTTGTCTTTGATTTTCTGACAGGGTTTCCTTCTCTTTTTCCAGTCTATCTGTCTTTTCTTGGACCTCTTTAATATCATCTTTCATTTTCTTCATATCTTTGGTCATACTATCCATTTTCTTTGCTAGGCCATCAAGTTCTTTCCTAAAGTCTGCTTTCATTTCTTCCCGTGTTTCCTTCATCTCCTTCCTCATTTCTTTCTTTAAACTTTTTATTTCATTTAGAACTTCTACTATAGAATTTCCCACATCCATTGATGCCCTTCTGGATGTGTCTATCAGTTGTAGTTGTGTCTGTGTTTGTGTCCTGGTTCCTTTTCTAACTCCTGAGGCCATTATCTCTCTCTCTCTCTCTCTCTCTCACTCACTCTTTTTTTTTTTAATTTATGGTTTACAAGTAGTGTTCAATAAGTATTTAGTAAGTGTTCTCTTAACCCACCAGATGGCACTGTTGTTCCTTTTCTTTCTTTCTTTCTTTTTCTTTTTTTTTCTTCTTATTGGCACTTCAGGAGTTAATTTACAAACAGTCTTATCACAGTCCCTTTCTTATATACTAATCAAGTCCCAAGGTCAATTCCAACAGCCAAAATTATTAACCACCTCTTCCACTCCTCCCCTTTTAAGCAGTGTTTTATACTCTCTCTCCCCAAGAGAAAAAAGAAAATTAAACAATTCTCAGTGTTTCAATTCTTTTTGTGGTTAATTAATTAACCCCCACCCCTATATTTATATCAGCTTAACTTTGTCTATTATATATTATTACAATTCAAATTCTATTTCTTGCGTTTGTATACCTATATCAGTATTAGATTATCTTATTGTGAATCATTACTGTACACAATAGCACACAATAGCAAATAGCACAATAGCAAATATCAACCCTCTGGGAAGAACCCAATTCCCACTTATGAGAACTGCTTGATTCTCCCAATGATCGGTTGTCTATAATCTTACTGTTTGCCCTCTGAGAAATCTTCCAGCGAACTCAAGCGTCTTGGTCGCGAGCTCAAGTTGCTTTCGGCAAACTTTCTCTGGTTCTTACTTTGTCTCTGTCCGTCGCTACGTCCTAGCTCCCCACTTGCTCTCTCCAACGCTGTCGCTCCAACTCTCCAGCGCTCTCCAACGCTGTTGAAATATCCCTCCACAGTCTTTTTCTGTCTCAGCCACGATCCTTCTCCGTCGACTCTCTCCACCGTCACCACTGTTGTTCCCCACTGTCTCTCTTCCCCTCTTTCGCTGAAAGTCCGCTCAGTCTCTCTCCATCTCGTCCACCACGCTTCCCCACTCCTTTTCTTTTTACCGCTGCGAGACTCTCCCTTGGCTATCTCTCTCTCTGTCTCCACCGTCGCTTCCACTGTAAATCCCCAGCGTCACTTTCCGTCACAGCCGCCGAGATTCCCGCTTTCCTCTCCTTCAATGCCAATCTCTCTCACCACTTTCTCATTTCTTTCTACTTGGTGGAATCACAGTCTTAATAAAATCACAATCTTTTGGCACCCAGTGTATTCAACTTTTTTAGGCGTTTTACAGCTCAGCGAGCTTCCGGTCTCGATGGCGTCGTGAGCGGCGGCGACAACGACAAGTGCTCGTTGTCTCCGTCATCCCAGGTGGGTATTCCGGAGAAAATATACCCGGGAAAGTGCCCCCCGGTAAAGGGGGACCAGAGGTACTCGGCGGGGACCCAATTTCCTTTACGGGCTGGAGGCTGATGTCCTCGGAGCTCGAAAGTGAGGGTCGAAGAGTTTCCCGTCCGCCTGGGCATCTGCCCTCTCAGGCAGCTAAATAACGCCAGAGACTTTTTAACTTTTAAAGAACACCGAATAGTTTTCCAAGAAGAGCAGTTATCACCGGCATCTCAACTTGTTTCTTAACGGAGAGAGCCTGTCCTAAACGTTTGACTGTGGTGAGTGGGGAAAACTTTCTTGGGGCTGAGAGACGAAGGTAAAAAGACAGTTTGGAATAAAGACAGAGACGCTGGCAGTGTAGTCTCTCAGTCCATAGTAAAGCTGTATAGTGGGAGAGATTGGTGGAGATTGAAGAAGGGAAGGGAGCGATTTGGCTTTGCAAATTAAATAAAAGAAGAGGATTAAGCGAGTCAGATGAGCTAAATGAACGGGACCAGAGCTGGGGTGGATGGATCGCAGTACGAAAGAACAGTAATGGCGGCGGTTTGAGGACAGCGGGGACTGAAGAAATCCAGTTGAGCTCGCGGTAACTCAGAAGTTAATCAAGTTTAGAAATGATGCTGGAACAAAATTTTACCATATTTATGCTGCATATGTATATGTATGCATCATGTTAGCAAACTGCTCTATATTTAATCTACTGAGACACTTTATTTTATTAACCTTTAAATAAAATCCCTAGTTTCTTATTTATTGCATATTGATGGATTTTTAATCTGTAAGGAACTAGTTGTTAGCCTTCAGTTTTCCAATGCAAGTATTAATTTTTATCAGATAATTTTCAAAGCAAATTCTGCTTGGGCATTAAACGTAGTTCACACTGGTAACATCTAATGGGACTTTAGAAAACTTTAGGCTGAATTTTTTGCTGTGGTGCAGTGAGTGGCCTTCAACTATAGGCCTTTATATATGGATGGTATTCAAGTCTTTGCTGTAACTTTGCCTTGAGAGACTTTTGTATTGCTGTAATTGTAACCTTTGAGTGCAGACTATAGTTTTTCTTCGCTCTGTTAAAATGATTCCTTCAACTTAGTCAGCTTTTCTGCATGCTATGAAGTTGGATGCCTGCAAGGTTTTGTTTGTGGATTTTTTTTCGAGGAGGCCATGCCAAAAATGTAAAAAAATACCATGAATGGGAATGCAACTCTTCATTATGTTTTTTCTCAAAGGTAGCAAGGAGTTATTTCAGCAATTTTCTTTCTGCTGCAAGAAAAGCAGTTTTCAAAGGCTATTTGCAATTTGGGACTCATTTTGTGCAACATTTGCATCTGGCTGTTTTGCATAGAAAATAGGATTTTCTGTTAAGGAAGCAGCAGATTCTGCATGGAAAATAATATTTCAACACAGAAACATTAATTCTTCTTTTGAAAATACTGTTTTCTGTGCCAGACACCTATATGTGATTTTTACACAGAACGAATCCCTGATTACAGCATTTTTCACAAAAACCAGCATTTTTCTGTGCAGAAATTAATATTTTTGCATTGAAATACTATTTTCCATACAGAAAATGCTGTTTTCTGTGTAAAAAATGAAGCACGTTTGTGCAGAATAAATCCTGAACTGCAAAAATTCTTGTCAGTCCAGCTGTAATTTTTTCCCAATTTCAGATTTATTAAATATTTGATATCTGGGTCTCAAATTCTGGTTTCTTGTAGGCTGATTAGATCTAGCTTTGTTCCCCCCCCAAGTAATGAAATAGTTGTCTCCTTTCGTAGTTAGAATTTATTCCTTTTATATTCTGGGACTGGCAAGTAATGACCATTATGATGGACTTTTATTAAATTATTCATTCTATTGGTTAAGTTCTCCTACTTCTGCTCTAGTGTCCATTTCTGGGTCTAATACCTCCTCTTTTTGATCAGAATCATTCTCTCTTTGTTCTTGATTTGACTCTGAGATTGATTCCTGTTCTGATGTATCTTTTGTATTAGTGGGATCAGTTTTAAGTAGTTCTTGGTCTCTTTTTATTTTTTCATAAAAATCTTTGGTTATTTGGTTTATTTGGTTAACCAGCATGGTTATTTTATGCCATCTTTGTTTATGAAAAAAACAACAACCCCTCAATTCTCTTTCATTTGAAGTTTATCTTATTTTTTTTGTAAAAAAATGAGAAAAAAAATTGTAGTTTTTTTTTTTTTTTAGAATTGGGTATGGTATATCCTTGAAGATTTTTATTTCCTTATTGTTCATCATTAACTTGTGCTCATAATTCTTTTGTAGAATTGGGTCTTTAGTCTGTGATTTTGTGAAGCATACTATAATGTCTCTTGGCCATTTTTTTTTCCTTTGCAAGTTTTGAACTTACTCTGAAGATCTTATCAATGTCTGCTTTGAGTTTATCTTTTGGGATTTCTTTACAACACAATGTTTCATTAAATAAAAGGAGAGTGGCACTGTGTGTCAACTCAAAATTTCCCTTAGAAGAAGTCTTCTCAGATGCTCAAGGACATTATGTAGGAGTGGAAGTTAACTTTCTTGATTTAAAGATCCTTATAGTTGGTATTTATACTCCTACTGAAAATAAAGACAATTTTTAAAAAATGCTCGAAACGGACCTCATGAAATACACCCAGGAAAGACATCAAGAAAATATTCTTCTAGGAGATATGAATGCAGTGATAAATTCAACTATTGACAGATCATCTCAAGAACCTCTAAAAAAAGAAAAAAATCAAGGCAAACTCCCAAAGAACTTTTTCAATTTGATGGACATCTTTACATTATTAGACATTTGGAGTTATAAATATGGGAACTCAAAGGGATTTGCTTTCTACTCAGATGCTCACAAGACAATGTCCAGAATAGACATGCTTTTAATTTCTAAACAACTACCTATGCTTGTTAAGGAAATGGAAATCTTTCCAAAATTCCTATCTGATCACAACCCAATACAACTTCAGCTACATACTAAAAAGAAGAGTTGGAACTGGAAACTAAATGATTCATTACTCCATACAAATGAATATCTGGAACAGGCTAAACAAATATTAAAACATTACTTTACAGAAAACAACACAAATGACACATCGATGAGGACTATATGGGATGCCAGTAAGGCTGTAATCAGAGGTTATTTAATAAGGTGGGGATCGAATCAAAAAGAAAACAACAAAAAAGTCTAGAAATTCAGAATAAATTAAAACAAAAAGAAGAAGCATTAAGAAATGACAAATTCAATGAAACTTTACAACAAGGAAATTAAGTACTTACAGGAACAACTCAAGTTGAAGAATGCTACACAATTAGAGAAAATACTTAAAAGAATTAGAACCAGTTTGAAAGAATGAATAAACCGGGAAGATGGCTAGCTTACAAGCTAAGAAAAGAGGCTGAAAAAAGTTATATAATAGAAGTAAAGAAAGGAGAGAAAATATTCATTGATCAAGCATCCATCAAAAAGATATTCATTGGATACTACTCCAAATTGTACTATCTTCAAAACACCAAAACAGAATGCATGACAGACTATTTTGATAGGCAAAATATATTAAAACTCTCAGAAGAACAGAGAAACATATTAAATGGACCTTTTACAGTGATGGACATCTCCTCTGTAATACAAAAACTTAAGATCATGAAAGCCCCAGGACCAGACAGTTTTTCAGCAGCGTATTACAAACTTCTTGAAGAAGAATTGTTATTACGTCTCCAAGCAACATTCAACGAAATATTAATAAATGGTAAACTGAAAACGTGGAATGAAGTCAACATAACTCTAATACCCAAAAAAGGGAAAGGCCCAAAAGATCCTGGAAGCTACAGACCCATTTCATTATTAAACATTGACTATGAAGTATTCACTTCAATCATTGAAGATAAAAAGATAAAAAAAGGTACCACAATTGCTAATTCATGATGGCCAAAACAGATTTCTGCTGAAAAGACTATTAAAAACAACATCAAATCTGTAGTGAATATGGTGGAACATTTTGAAAAACATAATGCAAGAAAATTGGTGATGATCTTCATTGACTGTGAAAAAGCATTTGGTAATGTAAATTGGGACCTCATGCTTGAAATACTGAAAAGCATGGAATGTGGGCAGAAATTCATCAGTTGGGTTCAAGAAATATATAAAGATCAAAGTGCATGTCTGATTATAAATGTAGAGAAAATAAAATCTTTTGGATTACAGAAAGGGACAAGATAAGGATGTCCTGTCTCCACTGCTATTCATACTTATCCTAGAAGAGTGAGCTACAGGAATTAGAGAAGATCCACAGATAAGAGGTGTGAAAATAAAAGGGAAAGAGTACAAGTTCAAAACCTATATGGACAATTCGGTAAATTTTTTGGAAAACCCGAAACAAAGTATTCAAAAATTAATGGAAAATTTGGAAATATAAGAAAGAAGACCGATCGTTCATTCATATGTGGTGGACATGCCCAAAAGCAAAAAGATTTTGGAAGAAAATCAATAAAATCATGTCAGATATGTTAGGAGTTATCATTCCAATGTCTCCTGAACTTTTCTTATTAAACATTATTCCTGATGTAGATCTATTTAACAAGAAAAAGCAATGGAAAATAGTACTATACATGATCACCTGTGCTAGAATTTCCTATGTGAGATATTGGGAAAGTGATCGGATCCCAGAATTTAATGAATGGCTTTTGAAGCTCATGGAAATGAAAAACTGTGATAAATTGTTAAAATTTCTCATGGGGATTATAAAGGATGAAAATGAAATAGAATGGAATCCAATAACAACATATTTAAAAAGAAAATTTGGATATAATATAATATTTTAAAATCAACAAAAATTAAAATCGAGATGAACTTTCACAGTAGCAGGACGCATTTACTACTGTATACTCTGAGATCAGATGGAGCAATATGGAACTTGTATAAACAACCTATGAGTGGACAAACAAGTTGTTAGACTAAATTAGAGGAAATTGTATAAAATGCTTATGAAATAACAGAGGTATCTTTTACTTTGCACAGAATAAACCTAAAAAAGGTAGACAGGAAGTAAATTAGAGAACCTATTTCGTGAATAACAAAAGAGTTATTTAACTCATAAAACATGGAAAGTAGATAAACTTGGAATTTGAAGACAGAAACATAACTCAACATAATAGTGATTTCAAATTATTTGACAAGAAGGCTACATAGTTATAATAAATGTATAATGTATATCATGTATGATATATAGAATACATGATATTGGACTAATAAGGAGACAAATAGGGAGACAAAGATGTACATATATAAGTATGGAAAAACTTTCCAAATTGTAGTATCTGCTAATAATTCTATATGTTCATTATCTGTTTATATCTGTTTATGTATGTGTGTGTGTGTGTGTGTATGTGTGTGTATATATATATATATATATATATATATATATGTATGTATTTCTTTGTTCTTTTTTCTCTTTCATTGTATATAATCAATCATGATGATGATGATAATAAAAATAATAATAATAATATCTTGTCAGTCCAGGATTCTTTGTGCAAGGATTTCTCAACACTTGAAAAGCACATTTTCTGTCCATTTTTCAAATATTTTTGAATATTTTGTCCAGCCCTAGAGAATACAAAAGGTATGAAATCTGCCAGAGGCCCATCATGCTCCTGATCACAGCACTAGGTGGTGGTTGCAATTTGCCCCCTAGGAGGCTCCAGAGCGGTGGTTCTCAACCTTCCTAATGCCTTGACCCTTTAATACAGTTCCTCATGTTGTGGTGACCCCCAACCATAAAATTATTTATTTATTATTTACAATGCCTCCCCCCCCCGGCAAAGGCCACCTCGCCGGCCAGGAACGGGGGTGGGTGGGCAGGGAGGGAAGAGGAGTTGCACGTCTCCCCCAGGAAAAAACTCTGAGAACCCCCCCGGGCTCTGCTTCTGCTTTGCTCTTGTTTCCGCTGGCGGGGGGCAGTGTGGGAAAAGTTTCCAGAGTGTTGACCCTGTCCAGGGTGGAGGAATCCCAGCGTCTTTGTCTTTTGTGCCGGGCACAGCTCGCCCCCCCAGAAAAGCGCCACCTTGCAGCCCTCTGGCCCTTCCACAGCGCCCCCCTCTGTGACGAGTGGGGCAGGGGCTGTGGCGAGGAGGGGGCCTGCCCCCTGTGCTGCCACCGCCCCCCAAGCTGGCCCGTCAGACGGGAGGTTCTCCTGGTAGCGGAGAAGGGGAGCGATTTCAGTCCCTTCTGAACCGGGGGCAGGAGGACACGAGCCCGTGGCTCACGCTTGCACACCACCACTCCTGCTGTGGTGACGCTGTGGCTGCACACGCTCCCGCCAAAGGGGGCAGGAGGACGTGAGTGCGTGGCTTGCACTTGCACACCACCACCGAGGAGGGAATGGAGCCTAAGACCATCGGAAATACATATTTTCCGATGGTCTTAGGTGACCCCTGTGAAAGGGTCGTTCGACCCCAAAGGGGTCACAACTCACAGGTTGAGAACCGCTGCTCCAGAGTGAGAGCAAGAGGCATTGATGGTTTTGATTGACTTTGTGATGGCACCATATTATCAACATGCAAGCCCTACACTCTGTCTTGAGTTTTGCTAGGAGGTAGGGTAAGGATAGTCAACACCATTACCCTGCATGTGAGAATAGGAAAGTTACTATCCTGAGAACCACAAGTCAAATGTTGGTAGTGAAAGAGGGAGCTGGTTTTGTGAAGCCTCCAAATTTTCCCTCCATTTTTCCACTTTTTTTTAAAAAAAGTACCAGAACCCTGTGTAGTGCATGTATGTGTGTGTGTGTGTGTGTGTGTATTTATATGTATATTAAAAAAAACCCTTCTGTTTGAAAAGTAGTCTGCTATGCAGCAGGGTGTCTGTGTGGAGCTACTCAAAACAATTCAAAATGTCTACAGCTCATGGCACTAAAGCTATATTGAAACAGACCCATTTGCAGGCAGTGAACTTCCCCAAACACCCTTCCCCTATCCCCCCCCCAAAAAAAAAATTGCTGAGAGATTTTACTGGGTGGCACAAGATACTTATTTTGGTCTTTTAAAAGTCCACTGTGATGTGTCATTACTTTCTGCGAAATGCCTTAACTGGGCTCCACCAGAAGGTGTCATTGCAGGATGAGAATTAACAACTGATGTGGAAGTGACACTAAGTCCTTTCCTGACAAGATAAAGTCTGATAATAAACATCAAAGCTGAACTGCAATTTCCCCTTGAATTTTCACAGTTCAGTGTACCACTGAGTATGCAAGGCATAGCTTTTATGTGTTCTGTGATGCTAGCTGCTAGCCGTCCCTTTTATCCTAGTATCTAACCTTTTGTCATTCTTTTGTAGGTGATGTAAGAAATGACATCTACATTACCTTATTATATGGGGACTTGGATAAGTATAATAAAACCACTCAGAGAAACGTAGAAGTCAACATGTGTGTGTGTGATGAAGAAGGGAGAGTGATATCAGTAAGTGTTGCTCTGTTATCTGTCTACTAATGATGATCAAGTGCAATTTTGGTGAATTTACTCTCCTAGTCACAAATTAATTTTATGATACAATTGCTCTGCAGTTCAAATTTGCTGGCTTTGCTCTATTTACAGTTGTTAATGATGAGTAATACTTGAGTCTTTGCCCCACAGTAATCTGCACACATAGGCTTAGCTTTGTAAGCCCATCTTGCCCCAGTTGTGTAATATATTTTGCAAAATTTGAACTTGAGATGCAATGATAGAAAATGAAAACAGATATAAGTAGCTTGATCCAGCATAAATGTGTTGCCTAAATCTGTTGGGCAGATTCAGCACTTGTTTTCACATTCAGCACTTGAATATTTCAGGTGACCAGAATGGTGAAGGATCTGGAAGCCATGCCCTATGAGGAGCAGCTCAGGGAGCTGGGGATGTTTAGTCTGCAGAAGAGAAGGTTAAGCGGGGACACGATAGCCATGTTTAAATATTTGAAGGGATGTCATGTCAAGGAGGGAGCGGGCTTGTTTTCCGCTGCTCCAGAGACTAGGAGAAGGAGGAATGGATTCAAGCTGCAGGAAAGGAGATTCCACCTGAACCTCAGGAAGAACTTCCTGATGGTCAGAGCTGTCCGGCAATGGAATCTGCTGCCTCGGAGTGTGGTAGAGTCTCCTTCTTTGAAGGTTTTTAAGCAGAGGCTGGATGGCCATCTGTTGGGAGTGCTTTGATGTGGATTCCTGCATAGCAGAGGGTTGGACTGGATGGCCCCTGGGGTCTCCTCCAATTCTATGATTCTGTGATTCTATGATTCTAGGTAAAATTGCTAATGGAATATAGTTTCTTTGTTAATACAAGGGCATCAAGCATAGTGTGTTATGTTAGCAACTGCAGTTCGTATTTTGATGGTCTTGAGGAGAGATCTTTATTTTCCTTAAAGGAGCAGAGCAAAATGCAATCCAGACTTTCAGAAACATAGCTTTTAATGTGGTTTTAGTGCTGGGCACAGCCTACTTGCTGATGTGCTTCATAGCTTCTATTCCAGACTCCTCCCTACCAGCAAAAATCATGTGACATTGCAGGCTATTACTGTTCCATTTAAGCCCAAAAGAAACACAAATTGGAAAAATGGAAACCCCACCAGGCAATTAAATGGTAGTGAACAGTGATGTATTTCCCCTTATTAGCACTTGCTTCTGTGAGATCTCTCTGGATATTCACAAAAATAGAAGGCCTTGCGATGCTGTGACTGTAACGATTGATTTAAGTGGAACTTTGAAGTAACCAATAGTCACACATTTTTCAGAGTCACTTGGTGGAGGAAAACAAATGCAGGCAAAAATGAGCAAGCTGTAAGCAATACTCTCCAACTGTCCTGACTGGGCGGGAACAGTCCCAATTCATACTCTATTGTATCACTTCTTCAGTTGCTTTTAAAATTTTCCAGTTACTCTCTCCTGGTCCCACTTTTCCCCTTTATAGTCAGCTTACCTCAAATGCTTAAAACTGAGTTCAAAGTGCTAAAGGAGTTTGCACCTACTTAACTTAACAGAGAGAGAGGAGAGGAGGGGCTGGAATCTTGCCTTTCCCCAATAGATTCAGGCCAAAGAAAACTGCTGCAGCTTCTCCGAGCTTGTGTGTTCTTTCTCATTAATAACTGTGACCATCTTGACCACACTCTGATGTTCCTTGGCTGCATGTGCTCTGGTTTTCCTCTGCAAAGTTCTGGAGGGTATGCTGTATGTATTGTATTCCTGGCTGCTTCACTTGTGGCCTCTTTCCTTCTGCTGCTGCTTCTTGGCTTTAAAAGGGAATTGTATATAGCATGGCTGTGTGTGTAGAACCTATGAAAACAATGAGTAATCCTTGCTTTAGGCAAAAGCTTGAAAATTATTACCTGCTACATTAGGGTGGGCAACTGCCCTACAGTGGGCCCCATTTTTTATTTTTTTTTGCACCTTGCTCTGCAAACTGAAGTGCCATGTCAAAACAATGCCGGAAGTGACATGGCATCACTTCTTATTTTGTTTTCAGCTTATTTGTATGTGTGTGTGCATGTTTGTGGTTTTTGAGGGGGGGAGGGGCATCGTATGGGCAAAAATACTGCAATTATTAGTAATTCCTGATCATTTTGAAATAAAAAATCACTCACTCATTGTTTTAAAAACATTTTGGGGGCTGGGAGCTTTGCAGGGTTATTAGAGACTTCAGAGGCCACGAAAGGAGAGCCTGCGCCAGATGCAGACCAAAGCCACACTTTCCCCACTCCATACCATATTGCAAATTTCCAACCAATTGCTTTAGTGCCATAGTTCATATTAGTTGAAAAGTGAAAAGAAATAGATGGAGCATTTGAATTAAAGACCATCTGTACACAGCAAAGCTATAAAAGAATTTTTTTGTGCATACATGCTGAGGGTCCTTCTTCCAAGTGAACAGTGCTGAGCAGTGATTGTCTCACCTGCCTGGATCGTCTCCTATTCCACAGATCAACCAGGATGTCAACAGAATCAGCATCCTGGAATGGAAGCTGAAAAATCCCCTAGAGCAGTACTACTCTCATGTGGTAGTCCAGAGACTGGTGTCAGTCTCCAAGACATATGCTGCTGGTCTCTGGAAAGTTTCCAGGAAAGAAAGAAGCAATTACAGCCAATGTGCACAAATATATCCCTGGACCACTGGAAAAAATAATTGCCAATGCCCAAATCAAACATTTTGGAAAGCACTGCCCTAGAGCACTCAGAAATCTTTCTAGATTCAATAATCTCAGAGGGCAAATCATTTAATGAAGTCTTCCGCCCCAAAGGTTAAAATTCCCTGCCTCTGTGAAGATTTACAGTATCTCTATTAGGTAGTGATCTGCCCATGACCATTCAGTTCCTCTGAACCCACAAATTACCTTCATCTTGGCTAGCAAAACTCAGTTGAATAGTGTGCCATGCCACATATGTAAGGCCAGGTGTTAATTGAGTAATGCCCAAACTGTTGCCACGGAAGCCATAAAATTCCACCCTACTCCTCATGAGAGCTTCGGCATGATTGTTAAACCCCTCAGCACAACCAGTTTTGGGGAAATGATCCCCACCTCTGAGACCACCACTAATAACTTAAGCAGGGGGACAGTTGGGCAGCAAGGGTGGACTACAGAATCACAAAGACACTAATTAGATGAAGTGCAGTGAACTTCAGCTGATCAGACAAAAGATGCTGTGTTTTCTATGGATGAGGGAAGCACAGTATTATTTCTTATTCAAGAATGAAGGAGAATAATGCAGCCATAGCCTTTGTAGAATAACATTGTCCTTGAACGTGCATCTGTTGCCTGGTGAATTAGCATTTAAACCATTAAGCTGAATTTCTTGTTAACCGTGATCATTTTTAACTGGTTGTTTTCCAATTAACTGTGATCATGTAGCTATGAACACTCAGGCTAGTTTGATGTATCTTCCTAGAAGAACCACGGGGCTTCACCAGTGGTGTCAACAGCACAAATGACAGGACACTGGGGAAAATTTAAAATGGCAGCTGCCTCATAACCGCTGGCTGACAAGTAAGAAAATCTACACCAACGGGAACAGGGAGGTGGATAGGCTGCAATCTGTCCTTAGCATCTGGGCAATAGTGCTAAATGGGGACACTCCAAATAAGGTTAGGATGGGGTTATGAATGCGTATTTATGTGGAATGACCTCACTCCTCTTTGTAGTGTAGAGGCCAGTGACTTGCACTACTCAGATGTGAGTGTGTATGCTTGCGTGTGTGTTAAGTCAAGTATTACTGAAACAAAACACTTAAGGCAATATTTTACTTTCTTCTGAGAAACAGGAATTAAAGCATCATGGGTAAAAATTGCAGGTGATACTGCAGTTCTTGGGTGGGTGGATGAGTGGCTCAGAATATAATTGTTAAGTAATTATACAGTTCAACCGCAACTTTTCAAACACTGGCAGAGACTGATCCTGATTAACACTTCTATTGTTGTTTTGAGAAAATTATTTTCCCCTCCCTATCCATCTAATTTTTATTGATGAAACTGTTGTAAACACATATCGTTTGGAATTACCCTGTCTTAGAAACTGTACATTTGCCATCTCTGAACTGGTAACAGAAAGAGTGCTCATGATTAGAACAGGCTGCATGGTTGTCAGTATTAAATTTTTAAATAAATATAGCTCCATAATGACAATGTGAGAGTTCAAGAAACTGTCTCTCCCTCTGTCTCAACCCCTTCCCTCTTTTTTGTAAGAATGCAATCTGTTTAGGAGCTGGGGACAAGCCAGTGGGTGAATACAAATCAGTTGTCTACTATCAAGTCAAACAACCTCGCTGGATGGAGACAGTAAAGGTATCGTGAAGGAAGAGAAGTCTTCTCTTTTGTGTTTAAAGTCCCTCCTTATGAGAGGGGTAGGAATCAAGTAACTTTTGGACTACAACTCTGAGTAGCTGTAGTCAGCATAGCCAACAGTTGAAGAATGCTAGGAATTACAGTCCAACCACATCCGGAACTCTGAACAATTCCTACTACTTGTCTTATAAGGAATCTTTGAAAATTAGAAGGTCTGAAATACAATTGAAGTGAAATACAAAGAGATGATCATATTGTATATGTGTGTGTGTGGGGTTGCATTGAAACAATAGCAGAGGTTTTGGATCTGAAAAATCAATTCCTCTTATGCCCACAAGACAGAAATTCAGGCAACAAGAATTCAAACAATAATTGTAGTAAGGGAATTCTAGGGTATCTTATTTTATTTTTTCCAATATGCTTTATTACAATATTGTACTTTTATATTTTTAAAAGTTTGCACAGTTTAGTAACCTGAGGAAATAGAACATACAGAACTTCTCCCACCCGCAACTGAGGAACATACAGAACTTCTCCCACCCGCAAACTCTCTCACAATTTATTTCCATCAAGTTTGTCCTTAATAGAGAAGAATTAAGAGTTAACCTTGTAGTTTACATGTAACTTGTAATACGAAAATTCTTCAAAGGCTGTGATGGAAATAATTACAAAATGGCTGCAAGCTACTAGAAAAGCTTATTGTAAATTTGCTGCTTCTAGAGAGAGAGTACTATAGAAAATTACTGCCATAATATGACTCTTAGATGGATAATAAGTTTAATTCCATTAAGGTGTTTTGGCAAGGGTAGACAGGGGGCACCAGGGAGAGGAAAGCCATAATAGAAGGTATTTTTGAGTACTAAAGTACATTCATTTTCCTGGAACTTAAAATACTTCTGCATCCTAGGTGTTTATAAGTAACGCACCTGAATAAAAATTTTGCTTAAGCATTTAAAGAAATACTCAAGCCTTCATTAACCAGCATTTAGAATCTTCCAATTCCCTATTTCTTCTAGCTATAATCAGCAATGCCCAAACATACATAGTATGATGCACTAAAATTATGGTACAATGCGCTAAAACTATGAGCCGGATAATGTACTGTATCCTACTGTAGCTCTGATGTCATGTTAAAGGCTTTCCCTGTTAATCTGCAATCCCTGAAATAGTGTGGGGATGTGGCATGGGGAGCTGCAGTGATACTAGGAATGGAAGAACTCAGGAGAGGGAGGCAGGTTGAATGCGCAGAAGTGGCTTTCCAGTCATTGGTGGCAGGTGGTGGCTTTCATATGAGTGGTGTGGTGAATTCCTTCAGGATTTTAGTCTAAACTTCAAAGGAACTATGCAACATGCTCAGTTCTACCCAGAAAATAGATTCAGCACCTTGGACAGCTGTTCAACATCCTACATAGTTCCTTTAGGGTTTAGACTTTTGAATAGTCTATCTATCTATCAAGCGATAGATAGGGAAATGGGGAAACACAGGGATTTCCCAGTGAACAGAGTGGATGTGGTCAGGGATACTTAGCCTGCCTGAAGCCTTGTTGTTATTGTTGTTGTGAGCCTTCAAGTCATTTTTGACTTATGATGATCCCAAGGTAAACCTTGCATAGGTTTTTCTGGTGTTGAGAGAGTGTGGTGTGCCCAAGGTCACCCAGTGGCTTTCCATGGCTAAGCAGAGAATTGAACTCTGGTCTCCTGGGTCATAGTCCAACACTCAGACTGTTACATCATGCAGGCTTCTTTTAAACATCTTAGATAGCTCCTCCGAGTTCAAACTAAAACTCACAGGGGATTCACCACCCTAATGTCACCATTACCTGCTGCCATTTCTTGAAAGTAAAAGAAAAATCCTTTGAAAGGTGTATAGCCTTGCATTTGATGATGTGATCATTGTTAAGAAATGTCACTTGGCAAATAATGAAGACCTCTAAAAAGTACAGTGCAACATCACATTAACACTTGCGGAAATGAAACCATCAGGTCTAGCCATAGATGGCTGCTGAAATGTTGGTAGCCCTAGTTCAGAACTACCAACAGACCTTTCTTCCATGAGTTCATCTTATCCTTTTATTTTTAGTATAGGGCAGGGGTTGAGTAGCCCTGCAGATGTTGCAACCCTAGCAGCACAGTCATTGGGGAGAAAGGCAGGAGAGGCAGCCCAACAGTGTCAGGAGGGCTATACTTCAGCTGGCTGGTTTCCAATACTATTTCTTTAAACAGGTAGCATTGCCCATTGAGGACATGCAGAGAATTCACTTGCGCTTTACATTTAGACATCGGTCGTCTCAGGAGTGTAAGTAAAATGATTTCCTTTCAGTAAGCAAAATTAGAGAAGTGTAACTATTCTTGGGAATGAAAATAGTAATGCCAAATTCTGTGTTGTGCAGCTAAAGACAAAGGAGAAAAGAATTTTGCCATGGCCTATGTAAAGTTAATGAAGGAGGATGGGACAACTCTACAGGATGGCTTTCATGATCTGGCAGTTCTAAAGGTATAATTACCTAATACACCATGTTGATTTTCATGCTGCTTTGTATAATATAGTGGCAACCTCCCATGGTTCTGTCAAAATATTACATACATTCTCACAAGAAGGTTTGAGTTAATTTTCTCTGGGTTATGCCTTTAGAAATTTAATGCTGATATGAATTTATAACTTTCATACAGAAACATTTTGCTCCTTGAGGCATGGATTGTGGTGGTCTTTACGTACTACCCACCTCTGTGCAATAGCTGACTGGACTGGCAGTTGAATCTTACTTCAGCATTGGTGGCAGGGACAGCATACTCCACCACACTTAAGGGCAGTAGCAGCTCGTGAATGTCACACATAGCTCCATCTCTCAGTCTTTTCTGGCCCTGGTGTTAGGAAGAAGCAGAGAGAGCAGCACAGACTAGGGTCACAGCAATAGCAGCAAAATCATGTGTATTTCTATATTGCGTATCAGCTAAGTGCTCTGTAAGTGATTTACAATGTGTTTAGCTAATTGCCCCCAACAAGCCGGGTACTCATTTTACCAACCTGTGGAAGGTTGGAAGGCTGAGTCAACCTGGAGCCCGGCAGGATCAAGCTCACAACCTTGTGGCTGCAGTACCGGCATTTAACCGCTGCACCACCAGGGCCCCTTTGGGCCACCAGGGCTCAGGGCACAGTGCTGAGGATGACTAAATCTACATATGTAGGTATATTCCAGAGTTATATTCATCAGTAAATAATCATGTGTATCAACTATATCCCAGTAAGTTAGGGGACACACAGGGCCTGATGGTTTCATGAAGCAGAAAATGCCCAGGCAGAGTATGTAGCCATGGATGTAAGTTAAACATCTGCCAGGGCATGCCATATCTGTATCGCCCAGGTGGAAGTTCATTCCCCTTAGTCCAGTGGTATAAGTTCACCTACATCTGCCCTGAAGTGCAGGTGCCCTCACCCTTAGTATCAATTTGCCCCCCTCCAGTTTCCCCTAGTAAAGTCTGTGCCAGGGTCAACTCTTCCCTTCCATATCTGCTACAGAAGGGGGACCAGCCTAGCTTGGCTTCCAACTCTCGCAGTGGTCATTCCATTATCCAAGCTCCAAGCTGCTGTTCAGAGTGGTGCAGGACCTGGTGCCAGCTGTCTGAAGAGGTTCAGCACAACTCCCCCCTTATGATGATAGGGGTATCCCTTCCTGAGCAATTCTTCTAGTGTGGCATTAGGTCAGGTTGCAGTTGCTCTTTTCATCCCAGCTAGAACTCAAGTGTTATTTAATTTATTTCATCTATAGCAGCTCATGGCATCCTGTGGCACAGTACTGTTTGAATTATCAGGTTAATGGGATGTCTTCCTTCATCACTGTCCAGTTCCCACTTAATGCTTAACTCTGCAAGATCAAACCAGGCAGGAACAAAAGAGTGTCAGAGATTGACTGGTATGTCCCCACCCAGCTATGAACCGGTTCTGCAACAGTGTTTTTAAGCAGAAAAACAAAGAGCAATGGGAGTTAGGCCAGGATGGCAGCCACCTTTTTTGTAATGCTCTGGTCTTCCAGTTACCTGGGCATATGCTCAAAGAGAAGGCCTGCAGTTGGGTCTGGTGCATTTACCCCTCCTGCATTGTGGGTAATCTGACTTTAGGGCTGACCTTGATAACTTGCTTTCTCCAGAGCTTGAGATGATAATGCAGCATTTTAAAATAACATTATATGTTCTATGAACAAACCTATCTTAAGGGTTTAAGTCAGTATAAGTGGCCAATGCGATGATGCCTGGGAAGATTTAATGAGTCGTGGGAGCAGAACAAATAGCAAAAAGAAAGAAAAGAAATTACGGAACATCTGTGACTGAAGCTGGCAGTCCCACTGGGCTGAACCTGCACTTGGGTTCTAAATTGGAAAAAAGAAGCTGCTCAGAGAAATGAGTGTGAGATTAATTTTCACAGTTGTTTCAGCAACATAGCCAAGTTTCTCTATCTATTCCTTTTTTTTCCCTTCTGTTTTTGGCTACCCAACCTACCTTGGCTTAGCATTGATGACAGCAGAGGGAATTCATATATGGGCACTATTGCTGTGCTGCCTTTATTTATTGATTGATTTCAAATTTAAAATCTCTCTCTCTTACTCTACTGCTAAAATATAATATTAAAAGCTGAATGCAAAATTCAGCACAAAATTACAGTGAAAAAGCCACAGTAAGTTGTTTTTTAAAAAAAATAATAATATAGCAGTATTGCCATGTAAAATAATGTACCCAGGAGGAGGCAAGGAATAAAAACAGCATGCCATCACCACTAAAAGTCTTACGTAATAAAAATACTGACCTGTGTCCATGAATGATAGATGCACTGATGCCAGACAAACGTGCTGGGGAAGAACATTCCATAACCACTCGAGGAGGCGAACACTAGAAAGGTTTTTTCTTGGAGGATGCCCACCGAAGCTCTACAAGCTCCCAAAGGATAACGACTGGCACAGGGCTTTAATTCTTGGCAGGGATGTCATTCATAATGCAAAACAGCATGCTAGGGCTGAGTTCAGTGGTTCAATATCATAGAGCAAGTTCATGGGTTCCACAAGTCATTTTACACACAGGCTTAAACCTTATTGTTGTTCTTGACTAGAAAAAACCCATTAAATCAACCAGATTTACCTTCATGTTGACTCACCATCCAACAAGTGATTGATTAGGTCTATTCTAGTTTGGAAGTAACCGACCAATAGTTCCACTCGTATTGAGAAAATGCTTTGGCAAAACTTGGAAAAAGATTCCACTTTTTGCAAACACACATGACACCTATCCCAGATTTCTGGCTTTCAGAAAAGAAATCCTTGCAAATGAATTTATTTGCAAGAAATCCTTCTAAAGTAAAGTAAAATAACACCCAATAACTAATCTAAATACTATATATTTCGTGTCATTTTGTAGCCCTATAGTCCAGTTTTTTCAAGTTTGTTTTTTAAAATGCTAGGCTCCTCAAAACCAAAATGGTGGACTTTAGTTTTTCCTTTAGCCAGTTAATATGCTCAGCTGGCAACATCTGCTCAAAGACCTAAAATTCGGCATTGTATTTTCCTTTTGGAAAGTAATTTATCACTAAACTTCCTCAAAATTTTCATGAGGACATGAAAGTAGACTTTGCCAGATTGACACACATTGCAGCTGTGCATGTTGTGTGTATCTGCCTTTCAAAATGGTCCTTAAACTTTAATTGGTACACAGTGGAAGAGTTCTAAGTAAGGGTTAAGCATTCAGAACATATTACAGTAGTTCTGTAGCAGTTACAGTAAACATCAATATGTTTCTTAGGCCAGTTTAAGGTGCTGGTCTTGACCTATAGTGCCCTAAATGGTTCTGGACCTAGGCTATTATGAAGGACTGTCTATCCTGTGAGCTTGCCTGGACTTCACACTTAGCCCATCATGCTTATCATAAAGATATGTCAGGTTGTTGACTATGAGGGAATAGAGTATTTACGGTAGAAGTGCTTGTATGTAGGGAATGCTCTTGGCCAGAAAATGTGTGTAATTCTCTTCCTTGGACATTTTAAAGAAAATGTTTGAAATATTTTTAACTCAGCTTTAAAACAAAACAAAAAAGAAGAAGAAGAAGAAGAAGATTGAGGGTATTAAACAATTGCTTATTGTGTTTTTGTGGTAATTGCTTGGTTTTGAATGAGTGGCTCATTGTTTATTCATTTATTTATGTTATTTATTTATTGTGCTATATTTTATAATTACAATTGTTTGGTTTTTTTAAATTAAATTTTGTATGCCAGCTTGGGAGAATAGTTACAACAAGGAATTTGGTTTCAAGATCATTTAATAAATACAGTAAACAAACAATAATATCCAGACTTTATTATCACAGATGTGAGTATAGGTTTCAAGAGTATAGACTCTGCTGCAGTGCTACTCTTAGCAGTGAAGTGCAAGAAGCCCCATGGCACATGTCAAAGCTGCTCCATGGATATCTGAAAGATTCTCACCAGTCCATTTTTAAAGTTGATTTAATATGAGCTTCTTGCTGAGTGCTGCTGTAATTGTTAAAGAGACTTACCTCACTTTTGTGGCTGTACCAGCACCTCCCTGCCAATGATATGCAATAATATACTTAAACATTATTGGGGAATGGGAGAGGGAAAGAGATTCAACACAGAGTTCCTGCTTTTGACATTTCTGCTCTATGCTCTGAAGCTTCTCATAATTATTTTCAGGGAAAGTTCATTTCAATACAGTTTATTTAAAACTTTATTTTAAGAAAACTTTTAAGAAAACTTTTGCTATAATGGTTGGTATACACTGAATAGCAAAGTACTTATAAAGGTATATTCTCTGTACGTCTGCTTAATTATATAAAAAAAGTACTGAAACATAGTTAGAAGAACTTAAAGGAAAATGGCAGCCATGATTGTTTCAGCTGTTTGTGCAAATAGAGACTCTTCCCATGTCAGTATCTCATCAGTGAGTTTCAAAAGTGACTTGTGTTGTGGGGAAGAGTTGTATGTGGGGCAAAACATTGTGCCCAAGTTTGTAGCATTTCAGCCTTTTTTTTAAGAAAATGTTTCTTTTTTTAAAAAAAAAAAAATTCCCATCTGGAACTATACCCTTAGTCTAGCTAAGTTATTGCAGGTCTATATACGAACTGAATTAATTCCAGTGAATCTCACCAGTGCCTTGTTTTCAAGGGTGACAGCAAGAAAATGGAAGATGCCAGTGCTTACTTGAGCCTCCCTTGCACACGCCATCATGTCGAATTTAAAGCATCAACCTTAAGTCGGAGTTCAAGCAGTGTGGGAGGGCTCTCGGTGAGCTCAAGGGATTCTTTTGCCATTTCAACTCTTGTTTGTTCAACCAAGCTAACTCAAAATGGTGAGAGTATAAGCTTCTGACAAGAGTTTTCATGTTGCACTTGAAAAGTAATCTTTCCCTATCTGTTTCTGAATTTATTCCTGTTCTTCTCTGCAGTGGGTTTACTCGGCCTTTTGAAGTGGCGTATGAAGCCAGAGCTCTTGCAGGAAAACCTAGAAAAACTGAAGATTGTGGATGGAGAAGAAATTGTAAAGGTATAGCAATGGTCTAATTTAAATCTGGAGACTTGCCAAATAGTGGTGGCCATTGGTAGCTTCCATACCAGTAAGTGGCTGAGTGCCTTTACGGTTTTAATCTGAACTTTAAAGGTGCTGTACAAGAAGCTAAATCTGTGTTAGTTCAGACTAAAACCTGCAATGGATTTACTGCCAAACTGATATAGAAGCCATTCACTGCCACTGCTCATTATGTGGTATATTATGAATGCAGGGGCTGATGTATTCCTCTGACTGAGAAAGTTATCACCCTTCCAGGGTTTTGTTGTTTGTGCTCTTATTGCTAGAGATTATCTAACATGCTGGCTTCTGTAAAAATTTACATCACCCTCTCCATATTGTGGGGAGTTTATAATACTAGTACATAATTATTTATCATTTTTTTTAAAAAAAGCTCAGGCACTCTGCCCAGTTCAATTTGTGGACCTGATTTTTTTTTTCTTTGCATAGTTTAATCTGGGAAGTTTATAAAATGTCTTGCCATGAAACATTGTTTTGCCTCTTGGCTCTTCACTGTAAAAACATTCCCTAAGTAGACCAATTAAGAAACGCAGTGCTACTTTTAAGATTGCTTCCAAAATTCATACGAGAAATATGTTATTGACATGATTCCTCCTGGGAGAAACACTCTCAGTTGATTATGCCCAAAGTGAAAATTGAGGAGCTTTCCACATGTTGTTGTGCTGCAGCTTCCACAAGCCCTAGCTAGTTCCACAGTGCCTTGGCAATGTTACAACCTGCCCACCCCTGGCTTACACCATCAGTTGTGTCGGTCTGCTCCCTTGAAAATAAGAAATAGCCTAAGATGCCAAATGCAGTGTGAACAGAACTCATCATCCTCTGACTTCAATAATGCAGCCTTATTTTCTTATTTTTCCAAGTAACGTGCTGGTATGGCTTCAGACAGGCAAAGCATCCCTGACCACATCTAGTGTCTTCACTGGGAAATCCCTACCTTTCCCCATTGCCTATCCATGCCTTGAAATAATAGTTATAGTCCATAAGAATATTCAAAAGTTTCTGCAGATACATCAGTACACACGGAATCATCTTGAAGCCAACATCTTACCCACTTCATACAAGGTAGTATGGCACTGGTGGTCTTAATCATTGTGTAGAGGCTGTCTGAGTGGATTCATAGAACCACAGAATCTTTAGGGTTGGGAGGGAACACGAGTACCATCTAGTCCAACCTCCTGCCATGCAGAAATACACAACTAAAGCACTCCTGAATGATGGCCATCCAACCACTGCTTAAAGATCTACAAAGAAGGTGAGTCCACCAACCATCAAGGCATTCTATTTCACTGTTGAACAGTTTTGACAATAAAGAAGTTCTTCCTCAAGCTTAGTTGGAATCTCTTTTCTTGTAATTTGAATCCACTGGTTCATGTTTTAATTTTTTTTTAAAAAAATATTTATTAAAAATTTCATTGCATAAAATAACCCAGAGTGGATATACCCCGTTATCAGATATGTCACACCCTCCCCCAACTTCCATATTATTTTACTTCAGTTGAGTCATCTTTGTTTCCATTTACCAAAACAGAAAGAAAGAATAACAATTACATTTCCATTTGCAGAAGCGAAAAACAATTACATTATCTCTTTCTTGGATTTCATATACTCCTATATTTTTATCCATTCCAAAACTCCTTTCCATTCCCTTTCAAAGTTCTGGATAGGTTTCAACGAAAATGCTAACTTTTCTGTCTATCATATCCAGAACTTTTAACTTCCACTCTCCTAAATCAATATCTTTCTCTTCTTTCCAATGTTGCACATATATCGATCTTGCTGCTGTTATCAAGTATAACAATATCTTCTGATGACTTCTAATCTCCCTTTGTTGCCCTAATATATTTAACAAATAAAATTCTAGTATCATTTCAAAGTTCATATTACAGATTCTTTGAATTTCATCATGTATCCCCTTCCAGAACTTTCTTGCCCTTCTACAAGTCCACCACATCTGAAAAAAGGACTCAATCTTTTCATCACACTTCTAACATTTTGCATTTCCATTTTTAGTTATTTTTTGCAATCTTTCTCGGGTCATATACCCTCTATGTAACATTTTGTAAAAGTTTTCTCTTAAATTTAAGTTTGGGGTAAATTTTATATCAGTTTTCCATACTTTCTCCCAAACTTCTAATTTGATCGGGTGTCCCACATTCTGAGCCCATTTAACCATTGTATCTTTAACTACTTCTGATTCCATTTCTCTTTTCAACAATAGTTTATAGAATTCCGAGATTCTTTTCTTTTGATTTCCCTTCATCAATATATTCAATTCATTCTCTTTTCTCTCAAATCCATACAATTTTTGATCCAGTTTAAACCTTTCTTTTAGTTGTCACCATGGGAACTAATTTAGCTAATGCCCGTCAACCTTTAGTTCTTTTACTGTACACATTCTTGGTTTGTCCCCTTCCCATTTCAGTATGTCTTGATATGTTAATACATTCCCTTGTTTTGTTGGAGGAATTTTGTACACTTCTTGTGGTGAAATCCATGTTGGAAGTTTTGTATAATATTTCCACTTTATTTGTAGCCAAACCTTTAACAGCATCTTCTGGATGCAATAATTATTGAACTCTTTATTCACTGCTAATCTATTGTAACATAAATATCCATGCCATCCAAATCTGTTATTTATTTCTTCCAAATCTTTTATGGTTGTTCTCTCTAATCAAATCCAGTCTTTAATCCAATCTAGACAGCATGCGTAATAATAAATTTTCAATGATGGAAGATCAAATCCTCCTCTTTCTTTTGCATCCTGAAGCATTTTGAATCTTATCCTTGGCTTTTTCCCTTGCCAAATGAACTTTTGAAGATCCTTTTCCCATTCTTTAAATATTTTCTCTCTTCCTATTATTGGTAAATTCTGAAAAAGGAACATAAGTTTTGGTAGTAAGGACATTTTGAAAGCATTTATTCTTCCCAGAAGAGATAGCTTTAGATTCTTCTATTTTTCCATCTCTTTCCATATTTTCAAATAATTGTTGTTGAATAATTCTTGGTTCCTTTTCGTTAACATAATTCCTAAGTATCTTGTTTTCTTAGTTAATTGACATCCAGATCTACTCTCCAAATCGGCTTGCTTTTTTTTTAGTCATATTCAACGTCATCATCATTGTCTTTTCCTTATTAATCTTATATCCTGCCACTTGACCATATCTTTGCAAAGTTTCCATCAGCGCCTGAATTAATTCTTGTGGATCTTCCAAAAATATAATTACATCATCTGTGAAAGCTTTCAATTTCAGTTCCTTTTTCCATATTTTCAAGCCTCTTATCTGTGAATCCTCATTTATTATACTCAGCAATAATTCCAACACAGTATAAATAATAATGGTGATATTGGGCACCCTGGCCATACCCCTTGATTAATTATGAAGGTTGTTGAAATATCTCCATTTATTATTAATCTCGCAGATTGTTCTTCATATATCATCAATCGATTTACAAAAATCTTCTCCCATATCATATTGGCTCAATACCCGATGTATAAAGGCCCAGGAAACATTATCGAATGCCTTTTCTGCATCCAAAAAAATGAGTGCTGCTTTCTTCCCTGGGTTTTTATCATAATATTCAATTACATCTAGGATTGTCCTTATATTGCTTCTTATATATCTACCTGGGAGAAAGCCTGTTTGACCTTCTTGAATTTTATCCTGTAATATTTGTCTCAACTGTTTTGCCAACATGGCCACAAAAAATTTATAATCTACATTCAATAAATAGATTGGTCTGTAATTCTTAACCTCTTTTTCATCTTTACCCTCTTTGGGTATCCGTACAATGTTAGATTCTTCTCAGGATTTCGGTTTACCATATTTCTCTATTTCCTTCAAAGTTGGTTGAAATGCTTGAGTTAATTCTTTTATAAATCTCTTATAATATAGCTCAGTGAACCCATCTGGTCCTGGTGCCTTCTCCACTTTCAAATCCTTTATAGCCTCTTCAATTTCAGTAACTGTTATTGATTTATTCAACTGTTTTTGTGCTTCCAGTGATATTTTTGGATCTTTACTTTTTGAAGAAATTTAGACAGATTTTTCTCATATTGAAGAGGGCATTTTATTTCATAGAATAATTTTCCAAAATATTCTTCAAATTTCTGTTTTATTTTCCTTGTGGAACTTCCTTCCACATTTCAGCTCAGCAATTATGTTCCTCTCTTTCTTCTTCTTAAGTTTGTTTGCTAACCATTCCCCTATTTTATTAGCCTGTTCAAATTGAGTTAATTTCATGTGTTTCATCTTTTTTCTCTATATCTTCAGTTGTTATTATTGCCATCTCCTTCTGTATTTTCTTAATTTCCTGCTGTAGTGATTGTTGCAATGGATTTTTCTTAAATTCTTTCTCTTTCTCTTGGAGTGTGGTCAATAACACTAGATATTTCTCCCACCTTTTTTTGTTCTGAATTTGCCGTTGCTGTATAAAAAAACCCTCTCATTACTGCCTTTGATGCATCCCAAACCGTTCTCATTTTCATGTCTTCTTTTATATTTTCTTTAATATAATTTTTTAGCACTTTTCCCACTTGTTTTAATATCTCTTCATCATTCAATAAACTATCATTCAATCGTCACTGAAATTGTTTAGTCTTCTCTTGGATTTGCCAGATTACTGGATGATGATCAGAGATGACCTTTGACAATATTTCTGTTTTCTTTATTTCTAATAACAAATGTTTAGAAATCAAGATCATATCTATTCAGGACCAAGATTGATGAACTTCAGAAAAAAAGAAAAGTAAAATCTTTGACATTTGGATAAATAGTTCTCCATACATCTAAAACAGATAATTCTTCACACATTTCTAAGAAATCTTTTGGTAATTTCCCTCTCATTGCTTGATCTTCTTTATTCTGAGAGGTTGTTTTATCCATTTTAATATCTAAACTCCATTCCAATCACCCACTAAAATCCAGTCTTCATACTCATATGCTGATACTTTTCCTCACAATTTCTTATAAAATTCAGCTTTATTTTCATTTGAGGTATAAACACCAACCAATAATTTTTTTTTACCATTGTTTAGAATTTCAACACCCAATATTCTTCCTTCTTCATCTTCAAAAATTTATTTTACTTGAATATCTTTTTCAATATAAATAGTAACCCCTCTTTTCTTCTTTACATTTGAAGAAGCAAACATTGACATAATTTAGAATTGGATAAGTACTTTTCTTGGGTTTTCTTTATATGAGTCTCTAATAATACTGCAATTTGAGGTCTTAATCTTTGTAAATGATGAAAAATCTGTCTTCTCTTTGATTGTGAATTTATTCCTCGTACATTCCATGAAATTATCTTCAAATTTACTGTTTTTCTTTACTTCCCTTTTTTCTTTTTCTCTTCTGGTTCTACTGTTTCCGCCTCTTTTTCTGACATCGCACTAGCTTCATCTGCCGCTGCCACTCCAATCTGTGTCGAATCCCCTGTTTTTTCTGGTTTCTTATTTTCAGTCTTTACTGTTTTAGAGCCAGTCTTCAGATAATTCTCTTAGAATTCCACTGCTTGCTGCACTGAGTTTATCCTCCTTCTTCTACCTTCAAAGAAAAAGGATAGCACTTCTGGTAACTTCCATCTGTATCTTATTTCTCTTGATTGGAGAATCTTTACCAAAAATGCATACTCTCTTCTACTCCTCATCACACTTGGCAGTACGTCCTTGGAAATTTTAATTTCATTCTCATCAACTATTAATTTTTCTTTATAATTTTGTTCAAAGATTAGATCCCAGATCTTTTCCCTGGTAAAATAAACCACAATGTCTTGAGGTAGGTCCCTCCGTTTTGCCACTGCTGATTCAATTCTGAAAACCTTATCTATTTCATGCTCAAATCTTGCTGTTCTTTGGCTTATATATGGTGCCAAAATATCTGTTACTCTTTGGTGTAGGTTTTCCTCTTTTTGTTCAGGTAGACCCCTTAACTTCAAACAGCTACTTATTTCCAATCTCATTATAGTTTCTTTATCTCTTTGCTGTTCTTTCTTCAGCTACTCCTCCAATTTTTGGCTTTTTTCCTGAATATCTTCCACTCTTTGATCTATTGTTGATATATCTGTAGTTAATTTCTGCAAGCTCTGATTCAGATTCTCTACCTCCTTTTTCAAATCTTGTTTTATTTCTATTCTCACTGTTCTTATCTCTGTCCTTGTTGCTTTTAATTCTTCCATCATATCAGTTCTCATTTTTTGAAATTCTTCTAATAACCTATTTACCTCCATTGTCTTTGAACCTGTAGATCCTCTTCTTTCCAAAACTTGTGGCTGAATTTGTGTCTGTCTTCTTTTGACCTGTAGCCATACCTTGGCTCACTACTTTCTTTAGAGCTATAATCCCCAAAATTCAAAATTCAAATCTTTAAATCAATCTATTATTTGATCAGCTTATTCTTAAAAATTTACTGATTATTATACTGGTTATTTTAATTTTATGCAACAATAATTACTGTGTTTTGAAAAACTTATATCTACTATATAAGTCAAATTTCTATCATTCTATTTGATTTATACATCCACTAAGAATAAAGTAATACAAGAAAAAAAATTAAGAAAAGTTATTCATTAACAATTAAAAGTTATTAGAAACAATTTGTGTCAATTTATATTATACCAGTTTATACCAGTTATAATCAATTCGTCTTCTATTTTCAGATTATGTTCAATGTCAGTCTTCAGTCTCAAATCAGCTTACATCAAAGTCAATACCTTCTCTTTTGTCTCCGTCACCTCTCTTTCTGAGGCTAATCCATATGCAAAAGTTCAGAAACTAATCATCCGAGTACTCAATCCATCAATATTCCATAATGTCAATTAGTTTGTCCTTTTTATATAATTATTCTAGTCTAGTTCAAAATTCATTCAAGAAAGAGTAAAAGCAGAAAGAGCTCTATCGCTTATAATCCATAGTTTATACTCCCAGTATACAGTTCATAAACTTCAAAAACTTCTCTCTTTGCCTCTCTTGGTAAGGCTAATCCACAACTATTCCATAAGAGGTTTAAAATTGCAGTTTAAATCCATAAATCACTCCATAAACATCATTCTTGTTAAACCAAAACAAAGGAAGACCTTACTGTCCTCTCCAAAAAGATGCCACCATTGCCATATTTCTCTCCCCTTTTACTCCTTAACTCTCTTTCTTTTCTGCTCCTCCTGCTTCCCCCTCCTCCTTTGTCCATAAAAACAGTTAAAAAAAAACAAGCCCCCTTTAACCAAAGTTCAGCAGGAGCAAATTTCATCTAAATACACCATCCCACACCAGGTTTTTAAACAAGTTTCAACAAAATATTAGCTGCTCACACATATCTGGAGGGGGAGGAGATCTCCCCTCAGCAAATCCAAGCCTCATTCACCATTGCTGCCTCCCAAAATCTCCCATCGTTGCCTCTCCTCATCTCCCCAAACTCTGCCATCCCAGCTCGTACCAGGTCAGTTTTTAATCCACTTAAGTCTTTCTTCTCTTCTCATCTGCTTTTTAGCCAAACTGGATTGCTTAATCAACACCTTCTTTTGCCAGTCCTTGTCAGTTCAAAAGACTGGCTATGAATCCGTGACATTAGCTCTGTCCTCACTCCTTACCACTCCGGTTCCTCCACCTCTTCTCTGCTGAAGCCAGGAGCTGTTCTGGACGTGAGCTGCCCTGAACCCCATACCTGCTTAGGGGGAATTTTCAGGGGACCACAAAGGTCCCCAGGGGATGTTTTCCCTGCAGGTTCGCAGCAGGTAGCCCTGAGCTAACAGTTCAGGCAATCAGTTACACCAACATCTTCGCCCCGCCTCAGTTCATGTTGTAGTTTCTGGAGCAGCAGAAAACACGTTTGCCCTATTTTCTACATGACATACCTTCAGTGGCAGAGCTTAGAGTGTGTGGAGGGGGGGCAGAGGGGGCATGGCCGCAGTGTGTGGGACATGACCACGGTACATGGGGGCATGGTCAGGGCATGTGGAGGTGTGCCTACGAGCCAGGATGCCCCAAAATCTTCGCCACCAGGGGTGAAGCGCCCCCCAAACCACCCTGTTCCTATGTAACTGCATACCTTCAGAGATTTTAAGATGGCTGTCTTCTCTTCTCATAGAATCATGGAAGAGACCCCAGGGGCCATCCAGGCCAAACCCTGTCATGCAACAACATGCATCAAAGAACTCCCAACAGATGGTCATTCGGCCTCTGCTTAAAAACCTCCAAAGAAGGAGACTCCACCACACTCCGAGGCAGCATATTCCACTGGTGGACAGCTCTGACCATCAGAAAGTACTTCCTGAGGTTCAGGCTCCTTTCCTGCAGCTTGAATCCATTGCTCCTTGTCGTAGTCTCTGGAGCAGTGGAAAACAGGGCTGTTCCTTCTTCAATATGACATCCTTTCAAATATTTAAGCATGGCTATCATGTCCCCTCTTAAACTTCTCTTTTGCAGACTAAACATACCCAGCTCCCTAAGGCGTTCTTCATAGGGCATGGCTTCCAGACTCTTCAGCATTTTGGTTGCTGTCCTCTGGACATGTTCCAGCTTGTCGATATCCTTGAATTGAGGTGCCCAGAACTGGACATAGTATTCCAAACAAGGTCTAACCAAAGCAGAATAGAGTGGTACCATTACCTCCCTCGATCTAGACACCATGCTTCTATTGATGCAACCAAGAATCACATTCTCCATGCTAAATATACCTAAGCTCCCTAAATTGATCCTTATGAGGCTTGGTTTCCAGTCCTTTGATCATCTTGGTTGCCCTTCCCTGAACATATTCAGAGTGGAGTGGGGTGTTTTGTCCTGGTCTGATTTAGTTCCAAAAGTGAGAAGTAGCAGTAGACATCAGAGGATATGGCTTGGTCATCAGGCCTGATATGAGAGACCCTATATTGATTCCAAATGCTGCAGGTCTCCTACCAGTGCCCCAGTCAGCAGAGGAAGAGACTCAATGTGGAGATGCCTGCTCTCCTCTACCTGGATCTGGGTGAGGAAAGCCTTGCCATCCCTGGGAATATATGACACACCTGACTCTAGAGGAAGTGCACAAAGAAGAGGCAGCAGCAGAGCTCGGATTGTGGGGAGGAGGTGGGGATATGGCATAAGGAGCATGGCCAATGCATGGGGGCATGGCCAGGGTGCATGAAAGCATGGCTATGGGCCAGGACGCCCCAAAGATATTGCCACCTGGGGTGCACTATGCACCGCCCTCCTGTCCCTAATTGACTGAGAAGAGGAGGACTAGGGTATTTAAACTGCTTCAGAGATGTCAACAGGAATATCTTCCCCTGTGATAAGTGCAAGCTTCTTTGACTGGATGAGTGATTCCAGTTTCTTTTTTAAAACTGAGAGGAACAGTAAAAGACATTTTAAGACATTTTTGATGTCTTATGCCAGTTATTTTGATTTTTGCTTCTAGTTTTTATGTGAATTTGAGCTGTCTACTGTATTTTAAGCTTGTTTCTGACTATATGGCTCATATGCTTCTTATAACAGTTTTAATGAGATCATCAATTTTAATTTTTAGTATTGACTGTGTTTTGAAATATTGTATGCTTGAATCTTAGTATCTAGGAATGTTAACTTGCATTGTAACATCTAAAAAACATTTTGTACTTTTATGCCTAACAGCACTGTAGCTGTTTAAGCATCTTCTGGATGGATAAAGAAGCATGTGGGGAGTGCTATCTACGCTCTTTGGGGAACAGAGATAACTGGGATGTTTTGTATCAGTGGGGTGGTGATTCTGCTCTGGGGTTTAGCCTGAATTTTGAATAAGTTATCCAAACTGCTGAATCCTACTCCCCCATAGGTTCAGCACCTTGGACAGCTTTTTTAAAGTTTGGATGAAAACTTGGAATCTGCCATATTAAGATAGAAGCTGCTAGCTTCTGGTTGGGAGAAGGGGCATCCCTACTTCAATTGTCAGATGACCCCAGTGAGGGGATGGGAGGGCAGACCAGTGATCTCTCCCCTTTTTCCTGGCCTTTCCCGCAACCTCAACCCCAGTGATTTCACTTGCTCTGTTAGCCTGCCCTGGGCCCTGTCAGTGTTGTTAAATACCAGTGGCTTTCCCAGCTAAGAGTTTTGGGAATTTGTTCTGGAAGTTGCAAAATTACTTTGAAAAAGTATTGTTCAAAATTCTGCAACATTCCAAATCTTAACTGAGAGCAAAGTGTTGGTTTGTATCATCAAAACCTGGTTGGATAAAATGGCTAGAGTCAGCTGTCTTCACTTAGGCCTTCTGTTAAGCACTGGTTTAGGACTGAGGCTAGATTCTGAGTCTATAAGAATTCTTCTCCTCTAGGTTTCCTGTCCACTTGGGTCCAATTTCAGTTATTGTGTTTGGGAAGATCAGGACAGCCAAGGGCCATTCAAATATAACATCAGCCCCAAACTATATAGCAGAACAAGATATGTACCCAGTTGACATTTTGTTCCTTTTCCTTGGATTTTCTCTCCTGAAGGCTCATGCAGTCCCTCCCATCCCAGTGTCCATGGAGAAAGACTTGCTTCACTAGATGTGATATGGGCAGCCATGTTTGTTTGCATGCCTATGTTCATATATCACACGAATTTTACATCATAGTGGCCATCTGGGGTGATAGGTTACTTCCCCCCAATACTCAATCACCCTGAGTATTTTATCTCCCACATCAAGAAGGAAGTTAGGTTGTGTGGGTGGAAAATACTGCAAGGGAAGGCAACAGCATTTCTGCTACACAGCAGGTATAATTCATTTTCTCTTGGTCTGAAGCCTCACACTAATATCCTTCTGGGACACTTACCTTGATTAAAGTAGAATCAGAGAGCTATTGCTTTAGCACTCCCCAACCTTATCAACATTCTGGGCATGGCAGTTTGTAACAATCACAGATCCCTTGATTCAAGACTTAACACAAGATTAACTCATAGTAAGCAAAATATCAAGGCCAATTTGAAAGTTAACTTCCTTTTCCTTGTACAAATGAGAAGAATATGCTTCAAGGATGATAAAGTGCATTGATTATCTTTCCTTATCATGTACATGAAAATTATATTATTTCTGCACTCAAAGAGTAGTGTATCTTACCTTCTAATATTTGTGTTAATAGAGAAATATGAATGTATAATGGTTTATTTTTCAAAGTGCAAATGTGTGCCTGTTTTTTTTTTCTGGGCAGTGAAACTAAAATAAATGAATAAATAAATAAATAAATGATTCCATGGGAAGAAAGTTGCATGAACGAGGCACACTGGTATTCTGGAGTGTCTATGGCAGAGTGCAAATTATAAACTTTTATTACTCTGACAGTAGACATAATTTAATGGAGTTAAAACTGAACTTAAAAGGTATATGTCTTTTGGAATGGTAATAAGGACAAATCAGCAAGGAAGAATACAGATGTTTAGTTCAAGGTTGCAAGAACAGAGCAAGCAAAGCTAAAACCCAGAATGAGTTGAGACTGGCTAGGCAAGCAAAGACCAATAAAAAGAGGTTTCTCAGATATATCTGAAGTAAGAGAATGACCAAGGAGACAGTGGGTTTGCTGTTCAATAAGGATGGAAAAATGCTAACAGATCACAACAAAAAGAGAGAAGAACTCAATACCTATTTTGCTTCAGTTCCCCACCCCACCGCAGAAGAGAACTGTGTGCTTGCAATGCAGCAGTAGAGACTTTGGCAAGGAATCTGGGCTGCAAATAAAGATCAATAGGGAGTTAATCAGGAATCACCTAGTTAACCTAAGGGAGTTCAAATCCGCAGGATCAGGAAAACTGCATCCCAAAGTACTGAAGGAACTTGCTGTTGTATTCTTTGAATCACTCGTCATTGTTGAGACATCTTGGAGAACAGGTGAGACGTCAAAGGATTGAAGAAAGGCAAATATTGTCCCTCTCTTTAAAAAAGGGCAAAAAAAAAAAAGAAGAAGAAGATTCAGGAAACTACAGACCAGTCAGCCTGACCTCAATACCAGGAAAAATGTTAGAATGGATTATACAGGACTCTCTCTATAAGTATCTTTATGACAATGTAGTGGTTGGTATGAGCTGGCATGGGTTTGTCAAGAACAAATCCTGTCAAACCAATTTTATATCTTTTTTCAATTGGGTCACTAGTTTAACAGATAGTAGGAATGCTGTAAATAGATGAAAACACTGTCAGAAGGATTCATAACTGGGTGGAAAACTGTGCTCAAAGAATTGTCATCAATGGTTGTGCTTCAAAGTGGAAGGAGGTCTCAAGTGGAATGCCTCAGGGTTCTGTCCTATAGCCATTATTTTGTATCAGTGACTTAGATAACAGCATGGAGGGAATCCTCGTCAAGTTGGCAGATGACACAAAACTGGGAGGGGTAGCTAACACTAGAAAATCAGTCAGAAATTATTAAAATGATTTCACTAGAAACAAATGAAAAATTCTACATTTAAGCCACAAAAGCCAGAAGCACAGGTATAGAATGGAAGGTATTTGGCTCAGCAGTACTACATGCAGAAAGGGCATTGGGATTATTGTTGATCATAAGCTGAACAAGAGGCAGCAGTTTGACACTGCAGCAAAGAAGATACATGCTATTTAGCCTACACTAATAGAAGCACAGTTTCCAAATCCAAGGAAGTAATGATCCCATTATATTCTGCACTGGTCAGACCTCATTTGGAGTACTTTGTTCAGTTCTGGGTGCTTTATTTTAAGAAGAATATAGACAAGTTGGAGCAGGTTCAGAGAAGGGTAATGAGGACAATAAGAGGTATGGAGAACAAAGCATAAAAGGAAAGATTGGAGGAGTTGGGGATGTTCAAGTTGGTGAAGAGAAAATTGAGGGGTGACGTGACTGCACTCTGTAAATATCTCAAGGGCTGTCACAGAGAGAAGCACTCAAGCTGTTGTCTGAGAAGGTAGTACCAGGTCTAATGGTTGGAAGTCACAGCAGAGTAGATTTCGATTGCACATTAGAAAGAACTTCTCATTGCTAAGAATGGCCCAGCGATGGAACCTATTGCCTAGAGAGGTGATGGCATCTCCTTCTCTGGATGTCTTCAAAAAGAGGCTGCACAGCTATCTGCTGGATATGCTTTAGCCAAAGATCCTGCATTGAGCAAGGGATTGCACTCAATGGCCCATGAGGCCCCTTCCAGCTCTGAACTTCTATGACTCAACTGGGCCAAGTTATTCTGTAAGGTCTGTTTGTTGTGCTTCTGCACTTAGAACATCTGCTTCTTGCCCCATAAATAAATCAATAAAAAACAAATAAAAAGCTGTATTAATCTTTTATTTGCACTATGTTGGTGTTAAGGATTTTTATGCAGTAGAACTGCATTTAATGTTCCTTGTTTTTTTCTTGAAAACTTTCCTTGCATAGCAAGTTTGGAGTTGTCCCTGTGCTAGTTTCTAATCTGAGCCTTTCTATCTTTCCTTTTTAAAAATGTATTGGCTTGTCTTCTAATCATCATAATGTATATGGAATATTCAAATTTTAATATTATGCTTTTAAAACGTATTTCGTTATCAGTATGTGGGAAATTCATGGGGCCATCCTAAGTTGATACATGCCTTGATGGCACATACATACACATGCATGTGGTGGAAAAGCTAATTTTTTAGTATTCTCTCTGTGTTTCCTTTTGTTTTGAGTACCATTCAGCCTCTCCCAGCCTAGGGTTCCTATATATTACAAGACTACAACTACCATTATCCCCAACTACTATTGGCAATGATGAAGTCTAATGAGAACAGCAGGATCAACAATGTCTGGGGAGTTGAGATTTGAAAAGGCTAGAATGTTGGTTGGTCACTGGTAGCCCAAGACACTTATGGTTGTCTTGGAAGATGTCTCCTCCTGATATCTGAGCTCCCTGGCATGACACTTTAGGAAAGACTTGGGTTGGTGTGAGTGGAAGGACGAATCTTTATCTTCTTGGAGTGCTCCATTCTGTCATTCCCCATTTGACTAGGAATCTGTGTAATAAGGGTGACTAACACCATGTATGCTAGTAGAAAGAAAGATCTTTCATTCTTCTCTACCTCTCCTTTGCCTATCTCTGTGGCCTTGTTATTTTGACAAGGACTTAACAGGTGTTTATACTGATCAGACCACCTTGGCTTGAGATGGTGTTACTCACTAAGGCCTCATTTCTTCTTCATGAACAGTGACCCATTATTAAAGACAATGGCTGATCACACCGTAAGAGCCTCTATGGCACAAGGACTTTTGTTGCAATATAACCCTAAAAATCCAAAGATGAAACATGTAGTCTTACCATTTAAGAAAGAAGAAATGTTCTGTTGATTGCAGTGTACACATGAGCTAAAGATTACCATTAAATACAAAAAGAAGACTTACTGCAGCATTTGCTTGAGTGAATTGTATGCTGTGACTAAAATAAATCTTCAAAGTTGTGGTGAAGCTGCAGGTGACAGGGCTAGAAAGATGGATCCTTTGAGGCATGAAAGACAGTCCCTGGGGCTAAGTGGAATGTTTTCTGCTTAATGGAATCAAAATATTTTTCACAGAATCCTTATCCTGTCACAGTGACAAACCGATTAAAACATTTGCTCATTCTTTTCTTTTTTCCTTTTCTTTAGTTCCTCCAAGATACTTTAGATGCCTTATTTAATATCATGATGGAACATTCTCATAGTGATGCCTATGACATTCTTGTCTTCGATGCTCTGGTAAGGGTTACTGTCTCACATAAAACACATTAAGAGTGGCTCCAGAAGAGGGGAAAAAGTCTGTGGAAGTCCCAGGAAGTACAAGGAAATTTTGTTTTGGAGATCCACATGACATTTTCTTTAACCTAAAGTATTTCCTGGGAGCCACCTGCATTACCAAAGATTTTTCATGTTCACTCCTCAGGTCAATTCACATTGACCCTGTACTTTTTGAAGTAAAATGTATCTATACTTGTGTGTGTCTTCCTGCTGTCTCAGAAGCAGTAAAAATGACTGCTGCCAGTAAACACACCTATTGTTTCCAGGACACAGATTCAACAGAGATTAAACGAGGGAAAGAGGAATGCTAGCACTAAAACAAAACGATCCTAGTCGTTAATATTGCTAATGCATTTTAGCACTTTGATTATGACTCCTGAGTAATCATTAAAAAAATATTCAGTGGAAATTGGTGAAAATCTGTATCTGAAATGCTTTGTGAAACTGGATGTAACATAAAATTGGATGTAACACATGATCAGTGGGAGGGAAGGAGGAAAGGACACAAGGGGCAAAGAGAAGGAAGCTTGGTATATTTCAAGAAATAGACTGGGTGCAATAGCAGTAGCATGTGTATTTCTATACTGCTTATCAGCTAAGTGCTCTCTAAGCAGTTTACAATGTGTTAGCTAATTGCCCCCAACAAGCTGGGTACTCATTTTACCATAGTACATAGTACAGCAGTGGAGGCAGCAGCAAGCTGCCCTCCTCAACCACCCACTTCTGCCTTGCAAAGGAACCCTAATGCCTCAAAGGCACCCACGGTGGGTTGAATATGCAGATCATACTTTTTTTGTGTGTTAAATGAGGGGGGGGTGTAGAGTTATTCATCCACGTTCTTGGGGTCCCACACTCCTAACCCTAGCAAATGTGAAGGGATGACTGTACTATCAAAATACAAAGAATTAGAAACCCTCAAAACTTCCAGAGACTTTTTTCCCCCATCTGGAAGTACCTGGTGTACTTCCCTGCCTTTGTTAACTTATGTCTATGGCCTCTCTGTTAGGAAACAACTATAAGGCACTCCTCACAGCTAATGCAGCTTCTGGACTGCAAACTTTGATGTGTTGCGTCATAAAGAAGAAACATTGTATCATTAAGGCAATTAATACTACTAGCTAGTCATTTCTTTTACCTATTTCTGAAATTGATTATATGCCCTAGCTTGTTAAAGAGTTTTGTTTTTAAAAGTAAATAAAAGTGTTCATATTATGGGTATGTGAAAACAGTAATCCTGTTAATCTCTTACAGATTTATATAATAGGACTCATTGCAGACAGAAAATTCCAGCATTTCAATACTGTACTGGAGGCTTATATACAGCAACACTTCAGTGCAACTTTAGCATACAAGTAAGTTGAGGATAATTTGCATTGTTATGTGGAAAGGCCATGTGAGGAACATGTACTTGGCATGCAGAAAGCCCCAAGTTCAACTCTATGGAGAAGGTGGTGGAGATGGCATGACGTCCTTCTGAGAAAAAGAAGAACTCTAAGTAAAATATAGAAATTCATAAAGCCATTTTTGTTAAATACAAATGCCATGCGAAGATAACCATTTTCAGTAGCAATATATTTATCAGTTTCCATATTGATCTTGGAGAGCTTAACATATAAAGCAGAACTGGTTTTCTGTGGTGGGTGGGATGATGATGATCTGGTTGTGGAGAACTTTCTATAGTTCCATTGCTATGGAGAGATCACTACTTGGTGGGGTTGTGACTCTCTGGAACTCAGAGCCTCTTGCATTGGTAGGGGGGCAATTAAAATGGTATGCCCCATGAGGCTTATGGATCCAAATGGATTCCTGATGGTTCTTGGGGAGTTCCCTGTTGTTTTGGCAAAAGGCCTTGTCAAACCCCTGGTTGATCCCTGGAATAAGGAAATGGCTAGGGCAGTGGAAATGATTACTTCTAAGTGTCTCCTGCCACAGAGTGGACTTAAATGAGCCGTTGAGTTCACTAGAGAGCTGGTGGTGATGAAACAAATGGAAGGAGACTAGAGTGTAGATGGCAGACAACTTGGAGCAAGTCTGATCGAACACAGACTAGAGCTCATAGGAAAGTTTATTCAATGACATTGGTGGCAGTGAAGACATCATTCTTCTCTGCCACCACTGCATCTGGACAGTGTCGTCCAGTGGAGCTGTCTCAAGTGGTCAAGGGCCTTTTATATTCTGCCTGACAGGAGCACTGTGTAGAGCACTCAGCAGTCCCTGTGAAGAGTTTACACAACACTTTGTAGATAAAATTGCTAGGATCTGCTCCAACTTGGATGCTGTAGTTGATACAGGTCCAGTAGATGTTATCTTGGTTCCTACTGGTCCTAGGTTAATGGATGTGTTTTAATTTGTGCAGTCTGAGGACAGAATCCTTAGACAGGTGAGGGCATCACATGTGCACTGGACCTTTGCCCTTCTTTGCTTATAAAAACAGTCAAAGTGGGACTAGCTGAGTGGGTAACAGGAACAGTGAATGCCTCATTGCAGCAAAGCAGAGCTTGATCATGTGGTGAGGCCCCTGCTGAAAAAAAAAACCCATCTCTCAGCCCAACTGTACTGGATTACTATTGGCCAATCTCCAATATTCTGTTTTTGGCAACGTTCTGGAGCATCTGGTGATTCTGAGTTCCAGGGATTCCTGAATGAGTTAGGTTATCTAGACCCATTTCAATTGGCTTCAGGCTTGGTTATGGAACTGACACAGCTTTGGTCATCTTGGTGGATATCCTACACAGAGAACTGGATGCAGGAGAGTGTCCCTGTTGGATCAGCTGGACCTTTTAGTGGCTTTTCATACTATCAACCATGGTATTCTGAGACACCTCTCTAGGATGAGACTTGGGAACACTTTTCTGCAGGGGTTGCAGTCCTTTTTGGAGGTCTGAACTCAGAAAATGGTCCTGGCAGATCATGTTCAACCTCATCTCCATTGGCATGCAGAGTCCCTCCGGGCTCAGTTTTGTCCTCCATGCTATTTAACCTCTACATGGAAGATGTTAGCTGGAGTTGTGGAGATGGGTGTCACGAGTATGCTTATGAAACCCAACTCTGTTCCTCCAGTTCCAAGGAATTTGTTTCTATAAACAAACCTATTGTCTGCTATTGATAATAGAGTAGATGAGGGCAAGCAAACTGAAATTTAATCCAGACAAGTGAGATGCTCCTGGTTGGACAGGGTTACACTGCTACTGAAATCACAAGTTTGTAGCTTTAGTATGTTCCTGGACTCAGACCTGATCTAGATACCCAGCTTTCAGTGGTGGCTGGGAGTGAGTTTGTACAACTAGAACTGGTGAACCAGTTATGTTCATTCCTTGGAATATCAGATCTGCCTACAATGATACATGGCGTTTTACATCCCACTTGGATTACCGTAATACACTCTATGTGGGGCTGCCTTTGGAAACTGTAGGATGCTTCAGGAGCTCGTTATACAGAGAATATAAACTCTATACTAAAACAACTCCCCTGGCTGCCAATCCACTTCTGGACAGAATTCTAAGTGCTGGCTATAACCTTAACAATCTTAAATTGTTTGGCTCCAGACTATCTGAAAAACTGTATTTCCCTATATGAATCTGGAGGAAGGCTTTGTCTTGGTCTCCATCACCCCAGGCATGTCTAGTGAGGACATGAGAGACAGCCTTCTCATGGCTGCTTCCAAGTTATGGAACTCCCTTCCCTGGGACATCCAGTTGGTCCCCTCCCTGCTATCTTTCCACCAGCAGATAAATACTTTTTTTTAATTATTATTAAAGGAAGCTTTTGGTTTTAGTGTGTAGCAGCAGATAAGGCTTTTAAGTGGGGGGGGGTAGTGTTTTTATTTTGTTACATTTCAAGCATCTTTTAATATTGCTTTAAACTTGTGTTTAAAGCACATTGTAACCTGTGTTTATAAAACAGAAATTTAATTGTGTTTTAATTTTTATATTAAGAGTATTTTTAATTGTATTGTGATTTTAAAATGTTGTACACCACCTTGGATCCCTTCCTGGGAGAAAAGTGGGATATAAATTAAACAAACAAGCAAGCAGGAAAACACGATAATTGCACAATTACCCTGCACGCCCAATATTTGTTACTTTCAAAAGAGCACAGAAATCTTTAAAATAGACCCTATGGCAAATAGCATTAGAATTTTGTTGTTTTATCTCATGGCTATGAGCCACTGAGGTTCCTCTGCACTTCTCATCCTCATTCCCTATCCTTGTAATCAACATCACCACTTCCCTCATCCTTGTCAAACTACTTTATGTGCTGCATAAATTTAAATACTGCAGTCCTCAGTACAACTGAAGTGGACTGCTTGACTTGAAGAATTCCCAGCCCTGTACTGTACTTTTAATATTACTCAGTGCAATGACTATGGCCACCGTCCAAGACCATCCTGTATGATAGATAGAAATAATAACAAGAAACAAAGGTTCACACTAGTACAGCCTTTTTTCCTGTTGAAGTGTGGAATATTTGTATTTGAATTACAAAGTAATAAAACCAAGTCTGCCACATTACACCATCTACAACATATATTAACATATATTTATCATTTTGCACTCTAGAAATCCAGAGTAGCAAAAGTTATTATTTTTTGTAAAACATTTTCCTTGTTTCAGGAAACTAATGACAGTCTTGAAGACCTACTTGGATACTTCAAGCAGAGGAGAACAGTGTGAACCTATACTAAGGACTCTGAAAGCCCTGGAATATATCTTCAAGTTCATAGTTCGATCAAGGACTTTGTTTTCTCAGTAAGTATTAGGTTTTGATTATTATTCAAAAGCCCTAAGGTGTAGCATAAAACAGTGCTGCTCTGGACTTGACTTGAAGAATGGATGATCACCCTAGACATCAGAGTCTAAGGTGATCATCCAAATCTTCTCTGGAGACATTTTAGCCAAATACATTGCAGGTGAGAATGTTATAATAGCTAAGTGGAACCTCCAAATAGAGCAACAGTGTATCTGTGCACATACAAAAGAGGACAAAGTATCTGTGCACATATAAAAGGGGACAAAATCATCTTCATCCTTGACCTGTGAGAAACCCATAAAGCTGGCTGTTTCTGAAAACAGGCATGCTTGATAGATGTGCATTTATCAGAAATCTTCCTTTAGGCACACATCTGCACATATGGAAATGCTACACATAGAATAAAAAAAAATGTTGACTATTGTATACGTTCTGCAGCAGTCAGTTGATATGTCTGTGGCTTCCATAGTCAGAATGCAGTCCCATTGTATTCAGAAGCCTAATTGTATTAAATCTTTGACTTTAAAGTAAATTTGGTAGAGCCAGTTTGTCTATTTATAACATGAACTCAAAATTACAACAACTATGTCCTGTTGGGACTCTTCCTGATTCCTACCTTCCAGCTTCTTTCCCTTATTTGCATCTTATGTAGACCTTTTTAAAAAATGTCTTATTGTTTATCAGGGTAGGCAAAGTGTGGCTCACTGGCCGTATGCAACTTCAAGGACTTTTCAGTGTCTGGAATGAAAAATTCACGGGCTCACCATAAATTGACAGGCAACATCAAGGTACCCATGCTACCCTTGATCCCTGCTCCCCCGTGGGAATTTTGAGTGTAGAGAGATGAGAAAGTCCAAACCTGAACTTCTCCCCAAACCTAAAGATCCAAAGCAATAGATATCTGATCACTTCTGGTTTTTTTACTTTCACATTAACACTTTTTTGGCTGTTTTTTCCCCTAGCTGAGGCCCTCGGTGAGTTTGTGGTCAAAAATTTGGCCCCCAGTCATACAAAAGTTGTCCACACCTGCTATCAATTCTCTTTTTTAAAAAAACTAGCCTCTTGGCTCTGCAGTCTTATTTATCTTTAGCAGGACTTCATGTCTGTTTAGTCTGACCTTTATGGTGACAGAACTGATGGGTGGAAACTTTGCCAAGTTGTTTATTTAATTCTTATATAGATTTTAGGACATTGCTTTAAAAAATTCAGGAATTAAATCAAAGTATGTAAGGTCAGAAAGAGAGAGGCTTTATCTGCATACTGAACTTGATGTGCGCTTGAAATATTTTTGGAGGAAGCATTCATTTCTTTTTTCTTCATATACTTTGTGGCCACCGTCTCCAACCTGATGCCCTTCAGATAGAGTGGGCTGGCTGGGGATGATAGAAATTGGAGTCCAACACATTTGTAGGATAGTAATGTGCAGACAGGTCCTTTAGGGTTTTTCTTTGCTTCTCTGATTGATTCTGTGTGTGTGTGTGTTTTATTGATTTTATATCTTTGCCTTTAGGGTGTTTAATGGTCACACATTTTAAAATGTAAATGGTAGGGCAGAACATGGGCGTCTTTATCTGGAAATAGCTCAAAGAATATTGATTTAGAATCAGTGGCATCCTGTGACACTTTGAAGATAAACACATTTATTTGTGGTGTTAGCTTTTGTCAGCTGCAGTCTTCCTCATGCTGGGCAAAATGTAGCAATATCTCTGTAACTAGGCAATACAGTTTGGCAGGTAGCATCCAGAAGATTAGGAGGCTGATCCAGAAAACTCCTTTGTGCACAGTGTTGGTTGAATCTGCTAGAAATACAGTATGGGATGAGATTTTCAGTTTCCCATGCACCCCAAAAAAATCTGTTCTGAACAGTTGAAGGGCCATCAAAAGCATACTGAGGAGGGTGTGGTGAGCTGCTATGGGGAAGACAGAAGGAGGAAATTCTATACAAGACATCCTGTTGCATCTCACATAAGATTTCACCCTATCTGTGATGCACAGTAGGGGCTTTTGCTTCCTCCTTTAAAGCATTTGCCCTTCCCAGCACAAAAATACACACAGAAGGAAGCAAATTGCTTCTGAAATTTCTTCCTGTATCAAATAGACACACAGCTTTCCCTGCAGGATGGGCCATTTCTGTATGGTGGAAAAGTTAAGGAATGAACAACTCTCCTATGCTTGCAGAATTATCCACAAAGCTAATGGTATATAGTGGTTTGACCATTGGACTACAATCCTGGAGACTATGGCCTTTTCCGCATGACATCACTGTCTTGTTTCTGCCACAGGATAGTAGTGGTCATCAGGTCGCACTTCCACATGACGTCGTCACTGTCCTGCTGCCATCCTGTTGTGGAGCATCATGCTTGCGCAGTTTTTGCAAAACAGAAAAAAAATCTGTTTTGCGTCTGTGATCGCGCAGTGCTCGCGTCACTTCTGGCCATGCAGAAGCTGTAGAAGCACATTCGCAACACTTCCTTTCATAGTGCAACAGTGGAAAAAGCCTGGCTGTGCTGCAGAAGGAAGACGTGGCACCATTGTGTTCTCTTCCACATGAACTGAGCAGGTGAAGAGGGGAGTGTTGCTGACGCACTCCCTTCTGGACCTGGGACTGCAGCAAGATGATGCAGAAGAGTGTCGTCATGTGGAATTGGCCCAGGTTCAAATCCCTGCTCGGCCATGGAAACCCACTGGGTGACCTTGGGCATGTCATACACTTTCATCACCAGAAAAACCCATGATAGGGTCACCTTAGGATTGTAATAAAGCAGAAATGACTTGAAAGCACACAACAACAACAAATTATGAGAAACAATGTTGGGCAAGTCAGCCAGCCTGTTGTTCTGTTCCCAAATCTCCAAAGAATGTAAAAATCAAGAGGGAATGTATATCTAATACTTAGCCAGACTGGATGGATGTTGCCTTACCATGACAGTGGATTCAGTTTCTGAAATGGTGGCAGTGGTGCTGGAAATGCACAAAAGGACAAACAGCTCACTTCTGGGGTGCAACTGATGAAATGTTATCATTACGTCCAGTTGAAGTTAAGATAGTACAAAGGTAGTATTATAGTAAACATGATATCTGATAATGCTGGGGCACAATTTGCTGCTCTGGCAGAAGTTTTCAGACCTTGTGCAGACAGCCCATAGAGACACTAACAGCACTTGTAAAATCACCTCCTGTTTTGCAGGAGAGAAATTCAGCACACCTTTATACTACTGTGTACCAGTCTCCCATAGCTTTAATTGCATTCTTCAAAACCAACACATTACAGTTGCCAAATGGGCCCAGAGAGGAGAAGAGAGTCTAAGAATCCAATAAATGTGTAATCAGCATGTACATTTCATTTCAAGAAGTAGACTTGGATTTGGAATAGTGCTGCCTTCACATCTATAATAGTACAGACCATTACTTCTTTTGGAGTAAATGGAGAATCTGAGGCTTGCCATTTACGTTAAAGGCACCAGATCCTGACTGATCTTGGAAGCTAAGCAGAGTCAGCTCTGGTTAATTGTTGGATGGAAGATCACCAATGAATACCAGATTCTGTAAACTACGGCCATTTACGCTCTACACTCTTATAGCACTATTATTCCACTTTCAACATCCTGTGGAATTCTGGGGTTTGTAGTTTTCTGAGGCCAAAGAGCTCTCTGGATGAGAATTCTAAATGCGCCTCCCTAAACTGCGCACCCCAGGATTCCATAGGAGGTTGAAAATGGAATAGTAGCACTATAACAGTGTAGTGAGGAAATAGCCTATATTTCAGAGGAAGGAACTGGCAAAACCACCTCTGAGAACTCCTTGCCTAAGAAAACTCCATGAAATCCATGGAGTCACCATAAGTCAACAGGTTATTTGGAGGTACACATACGCGCGCACACACATTTTATTATGAATTTCTTTCTTAATGCATTCTTCAGATAATTGAATTGAGTTTCTTTCTGCCCACTGTGATGAAGTTCTGGGGTTGTGGTTATCAGAAGCTCCAGTGCAGCCCAGAAGCAAGTTGAAGCAAAGGCAAGAAGCAAGGCAATCAGAATAGCCCTTCAGAAGAACAACCTAGCTCAGTAGAGTGCAGGAGGAGCTTGTGGCTAGAGGAAAAGTTATATAAAGCCAAGTACTTGTGGGTACTTTTATTCATTCAGTGAGAGCCCAGCAAGGTGCTAGGGAGTAGAGTCATTTAGTCAGCCAGAGAGTGTGGCTGTTTTGGGAGGCTTAATTCTCAGTGGAAGTCTAGTGAGAAGCAAAAGAGTAATAGAACCCTAGTAGGATCTGGTCAGAGAGTGTAACCTAGACTAGGGGTTAATCCTTTGGTGGGAATTTAGCCAAAGTGCTTTTGTATGATAATTGTGCCTTTCGAGCAAGTCTACAGATATAATTGAACTGTTTCTGAGCAGGAAGTTAGCTGTTAATATTGTCTAAAAAGTGGAGGTGAGGAAATCTATCAACACTGACCTGCATAACATGCTACTTTCATCTTATTGTTATCTTAATAAATGTTACAGTTTATCTTTGTAAATACTAACTCAACTTGAGTTGTCTATAGTAAGAAATGACACCAAAAATACACTACCATAAAATTATTACATGGTTCTAACTAAACATTGAATACCTCACCCTTTTACACAAAGGTGTGTTGTGTATGTGTGGCACAGGGCTGTGTGATAAAGACAGGGTGCCTTATCAGATTGGGAATTGCCATACCAATCTGGGAGACCTGTCACACGCACTAGGGAGTAAAATAAGACTTCCTAAGTAAATATTTGTAGTTTCTGCACTTGGATGGACAGTTTCAAGGCCTAAATATTTCAGAAAATGTGGACATCACATGAAACCTAGTGTGTGAGACAAGATTACAATTTCTAGAGTAAACTCAATGTTTTTGTGTTGGGAATCTTCTTATCTAGGAATCTTATATTGTCTGCTGTTTATTACTTATTTTTTTAAAGCTTTTGGGAAATCTACCATTTTCATTTCAACAGTCTCAGAAAATCAGATTTGCCAGAAGACTTTTGTCCTATCCCTTTGGTATTCCAGCATGACTGAAGAACTCTCAGCTGAGCTAAGTATCAAAAGAAACATGTACAGAAAATGGCAAAATGGTGAAACCACCAAAGAGGAATTCAAGCAAATAGTCAGGAGATGTAGGGAGAAGGTCAGAAACGCTAAAGCGCAGTATGAACTCAGGCTTGCCAGGGACATCAAAAACAATAAAAAGGGCTTTTTTAGATATATCTGCAGCAAAAGTAAAAAAAAGGAAATGATAGGATCACTGCGTGAAGAAGGTGACCAATTAATAACGGGGGGAAGAGAGAAGGCAGAACTACTCAATACCTTCTTTGCCTCAGTTTTCTCCCAAAAGGATAGGAGTACTCAACCTGGGGCGTGGGGAGCAGGTGAGGAAGCAAGGGAAATGCAGCACAGAATAAGTAGAGAAGTAGTACAGGAATATCTGGCTAAACTAGATGAATTCAAGTCCTCAGGGCCAGATGGATTACATCGAAGGATATTAAAAGAGCTGGCAGAAGTCATTTCTGAACCACTTGCAATAATCATTCAGAACTCTTGGAGAATAGGAGAAGTCCCAGCAAACTGGAGGAAGGCAAATGACATCTCTGTCTTCAAGAAGGGGAAAAAAGAGGACCCTAATAATTATTGCCCAGTCAGCCTGACATCAATTCCAGGAAAGATCCTAGAGCAGATCAGATCATTAAACAGTCAGTTTGTAACTACTTAAAAAGCAATGCCGTAATCACTAAAAGCCAGCATGAATTTCTCAGAAATAAGTCATGCCAGACTAATCTCATCTCTTTTTACAATAGAGTTGCAAGCTCGATAGATGAAGGGAATGCTGTAGACGTAGCATATCTTGATCCCAGTAAGGCCTTTGACAAAGTTCCCCATGACATTCTTGCAAAGAAGCTAATAAAATGCGGGCTGGACAGGGCTACTGTGAGTTGGATTTGTAATTGGTTGACTGACCGAATCCAAAGGGTGATCACCAATGGCTGCTTTCATCCGGGAGAGAAGTGACTAGTGGGGTGCCACAGGGTTCTGTCCTGGGCCCAGTGCTATTCAACCTCTTCATCAGTGACTTGGATGAAGGATGGAGGGCATGCTGATCAAATCTGCAGATGATATCAAATTGGGAAGGGTTTCTAATACACCAGAGGACAGGATCAAATTTCAAAATGACTTTGACTGATTGGAGAGCTGGGCCAAAGTTAACAAAATGAATTTCAACAGAGAGAAATGTAAGGTCCTGCACTTAGGCAGAAAAAATGGAAGGCACAAATATAGGATGGGGGCACATGGCTGGATAGCAGTACATGTGAAAGGGATCTAGGAGTCTTGGTAGATCACAAGCTGAACATCAGTCAGCAGTGTGATGCAGCAGTCAAGAAAGCCAAAGTTATTTTTAGTTGCATCAATAGGAGTATGGTGTCTAGATCGAGGGAGGTAATGGTACCACTCTATTCTGCATTGATTAGGCCTCATTTGGAATACTGCGTCCAGTTCTGGGCACCTCAGTTCAAGAAGGAAGTTGACAAGATGGAACATGTCCAGAGAAGGGTGACCAAAATGATGAAGAGCCTGGAAGCCCTATGAAGAACGGCTTAGGGAGCTGGATATGTTTAGTCTGCAGAAGAGAAGGTTAAGTGGGTACATGACAGCCATGTTTAAATATTTGAAGGGATGTCATGTCGAGGAGGGAGCGGGCTTGTTCTCTGCCACTCCAGAGACTAGGACAAGGAGCAGTGGATTCAAGCTGCAGGAAAGGAGAGTCCACTTGAACCTCAGGAAGAACTTCCTGATGGTCAGAGCTGTCCGGCAGTGGAATGCGCTGCCTCAGGGCATGGTGGCATCTCCTTCTTTGGAGGTTTTTAAGCAGAGGCTGGATGGCCATCTGCAGAGAATGCTTTGATGGGTGTTCCTGCATAGCAGGGAGTTAGACTCGATGGCCCCTGGGGTCTCTTCCAACATGATTCTATGATTGTCTAGACATAGTGGAATCATAAATCCTAGTCTGTTCAAAAACTTTAAATCTTGTTAATTTTATCTCAGTACTGGGTAGAATATTAATTATAAAATAACTTCCGCATGAGGCATGTGAAGCGGTTCACGCTATTTCTTACTGTGTCTTATTGGATCCAAATAATGCAGGCTTTTCCTCATTTGCTTCCGCACAGCTCTTTGGTATGTTTCATTTTGATTCAGAGGAGTGTGAGTTCATGCATCTGCAGTACTTCTGCGGTGGTCACTCCCACTACTCCCTCACCCTGCCCTGGCGGCTGTGATTAGCTTTTTTTCCCCTCTTTTGGATTGGTACATTTGTATGTACCTATGTGCCTATGTGTATAAGAGGCACTTTCCCCCAAAAAATGCCTTCTGAAAATGGGGTGTGAATATGGTAACTCCCCCCACCCAGGCAGATCACCTGGCAGAGCAAAGTTGGGAAAGCGATCTCGCGCTCCCCACTCATCTCCACCCTGCTGCCAGCATGATCCTGCCCCAGAGAGGAATGGGAGGAAAGAGCTTCTTACACACACACACACACACACACAAACATGCTCCCTCCCTCCCTCCCTCGCTCCTCTTCCAACCTTGTCAGGAAAGTTTCCTCATGAGGCGGAGAGGAATGGGGAGAAGGAGCTTCTTACAAACACACACACACACACACACCCTCTTCTTTCTGCATGGACAGGGAGGTCCCCCCACTCAAGCCGATAGGACAGGGACCGGGAACAGAGTACTAAAATATTTTTTCCTAAATAATATAGTCCGCAAATAGAGTGCTCTTATACAGCAGTGCATCTAATGCTGGCAAATATGGTAAAACATTTGCAAAATAGAAAACAGCTCTCTCCTTTTAACATGACTGTGCAGTGTTTTGTCCGGTTACTCTATTTTCTAAAGTTTGCTGAACAAAACAAAAAAATGGCACCTGCCTGTCCTTTGGTGGGTGGGGACAGCTGGAGGAGGTGAGCACGCCCACAGCCCACCCTCTCTGCTCACTAGTTTGCAGCGGTGAGAATGTACATATCTGCACCACTGCGAAAGTACGAATCTGCTCGATCTCAAAAATTGTTTCGGATTTTTTCTGGTTTTCAAATAGCGTGCTTTCCCACCACATGAGGGCACATTAACTTGGGATTATGTGCAGAACAACAGTAAATAAAGTGAACCTAATTCGCTTTCACATGCAGAACAGCTCCATGCCAAAACACATTGACCCGCCTTAACAACCTCATGTGAAAAGAGCCTTATTTTTATGTTAAGACTCTCATTTCTTTTCTGTTCTGTTTTCCCTGAAAAAAACAAGGACAAATACCACTTGGTTTGTTGGAACTACTTGATCTTGTGTAGTTGTTACAATTATAGTACATTTTCTGGCACCTATTGCTTGCATGTTAAAAGTCTGGAGTCATACTGCACAGTTATAACTGTTTCATCCCACTTTAACTGCCATGACTCCATTCCATGGAATCGTAAGTTTAATAGTTGGGGTGTATTTATAATTCTCTGCCAGTGAGCACCACCTCAGTCCCCTGAACTACAGCACTGGAGCTCTTTCCCTGAACTTCAAATCCCATTGATTTATCTTTCTGGCAGTCCATGGTATCCACAGAACTCTCATCCAGCACCATAGTTCAACTGTGTTGATTTTCTTCTAGTCAGCCTTCTTCTCTGTCTAACTTTCACAGCCATATATAGAAATCAGAAATATGACACCATGGAGAATCTTGACTTTGGTACTCAATGATACATATTTACGCTTTGGGATCTTGTCTAGTTTCTTCATACCTGCCCTTCCAAGTCTAAGGCCATTTCAGCACTACACAGTTATAGTGCTATTATTCCACTTTCAACCTCCTAGGGAATCCTGGGGTTTGCAGTTCAGGGAGGGGCATTTAGACTTCTCAGCCAGGGAGCTCTTTGGCCTCAGTAAACTATAAACCCCACAATTCCACAGGATGTTGAAAGTGGAAAAATAGCACTGTAACAGTGTGGGGCAGACATGGCCTCAGTCTTCTGATTCCTTGACTGCAGTCTCCATTTTGATTAATGACTGAGCCAAGGTATAGAAAATCTTTAACTATATCAATGCCTCCATTTAACATTGCTTAATCATCTGTGTTCATTGTTTTTGTTCTCTTCATGTTAAACTGTAATGCTGCTTTTTCATCTTCTTCCATAGCTTTCATCAGTAGTTGTTAAAAGTCTTTACTATTTTCTACAAGTAATATTTATCATCTGCATATATTAAATTACTGATTTTCATTTTCCTAATTGTCATGCCTCATTCCTCTGAATTTGATCCCACTTTACATATTATATGTTTTGCATATCAGATCGGGTGATGAAATGCAGCCTTGTCTGACTGGCTTGCCAATGAGAAACCATTCAATTTCTCTGTATTGTGTCCTGATAGTGCCTTCTTATTCAGATTATGCATATCAGGACAGTCAGATGTAACATTCCATTTCTCTTAGAGTCAATCATAATTTCTCATGATAGACAGACTGAAAGGCTTTGCTGTAATCAATAAAGCATAGATTGATTTTGTTCTGAAAATCCCTGCTGCATTCTATTTTCCAGTGTATGCTTGTGAAATGATCCACAGTGCTGCTTCCTTTTTTAAACCCACCTTAAACATCTGGCATGTCTTGTTCTCTATATAATAAAAGCCTTTCTTGTAAAATCTTGAGCATCATTTTGCTTACATTGGAGATCTGCAACTGTCTGCTGTCTGCTGCAGTCCCTGCTGTCCCCTTTCTTGGGGGTTGGAATATTTATTAGGCATGGGCCATTGTTTTGTCTTCCATATTTATTAGCAGATTTTGGTTAGAATTTGAATGAATTCCATATCTGTAGCTTCAAACAGCTTTATTGATATGTTGTCTGTTCTTGATTATTTATTTCTTCTGCCCTTTGACAGCCTTTTCCTAAAATTGTGGGAGATCTTCTTAAAAGAAATCTACCATTGTTTCATCTCCTTTATGTACTTCCTTAGTGTTCTTCTTCCATTGTCTCTTTATTTTGTTATGACCATATGTTGATTATACAGCTATACTACTCATGGTTTGAATTTTACTTTAAATTCTTGGATCTTGTGAAAAAGGTCTCTTTTTTTTTTACTTTTTTGTGATCTTTTTTGCACTGATTATTATCTTTGTCATATTGAGATATTTTCTCTGAAGTCTTATTCTTATTATTTGATCAGACTTTGCATTGACTGTTTTTTTGTTTCGCTACACTTTGCCTCACCTTAACTGCACCTTATTTCTTTTTTTATTTTCATTTCCAGAGTAAAACATTGTTATATTATCTAATTGAAAATGTGTCATTCCTGTCTACTTTAGCTAGCTCACATCAAGTATGTCTATGTCTTGTCTTTCTTGTTTGTTTGTTTTACAATTTGTAGTTTTCTCTGATACATGTTTCTCACATTCCATGTTTCCATTACACGCATTGTGCAACTTTAGACTTTTCTTTCACATCTCAGCATATCAGTAGCTGAATATTCTTTTGGCTTTAGTCCTGTTGTGTCAGTAGACACAATGCTACTTTTACTTCCCCAGTAGCTGGATGAGTGCTTTCCAGTGTGAACATCTTATCTTCTAGTACTGTCTGTTGCTTCATTGTGGATTGTCTTATCACAGGGTTTTCATGGTAAAAGATATTCAGAAGTGGTTTATTGGTGCCTCCTTCCATGCAGTATTGGCAAGGGTTAGCTAAAGTGCCACTGAGAGATCCTCCACCAGTTTTACCCACTACTACTGCTGTGCAGCAGCACATTTAGTTTGCCTTTTTAGCCAAAACAAAACAAAACAGAACAAAACAAAAACAACCTTGTCTGACATAGGAAATCCTACTAGTAGCAACACTATTGTCAGCAGGAAGATGAAAGAATATGCAAACAACACATAGCTGTTCATGAAACTTGTACTGTATAATAAGATGAGTTTAACTATATCTAATTAATAATGTCTGTAAATCACTAGTAGGGGAGGTGCTTGCTGACACTATGAATTCTGGTAGTTTTGGAATGAAACATCAAAGTTAGTGGAAATATCAGGAAACATGTAAGTAGAAACAAACTCAAACAGCTTCAAACAGTGAAATTGCATCCAGAAAACTTCTGATGATTACCTTCTCCTTGGGCCTTTTCCAACCACATAGCTATAGCATTATGATTCCACTTTATCTGTCATGGATACATGCTATGGTTTGTAGTCTAGTAAGAAGCACCAGAGGAGCTCCCAGGTTGTGAGTTCTAAAAGACCCTCCCTTAAATACAAACAGTGAGGTGTGGTTTTTGAGGATTGGACTATGAATCTGGGACCACAGTTCGAATCTCCACTTGGCCATGGGTGGGCAAGTCATACTCTCCCAGTGTCAGAGGAAAGTGAAAGCAGACCCCTTCTAAGCAAATCTTGCCAAGAAAACCCTCTGATAGATTCACTTTTGGGTCATTATAAATTGGAAACAACTTGAAGGCACCATAATTACAAACAACAAATTGCAGACCCAGGGATTCCATAGGATGTTGCGATGGCAGTTAAAGTGGAATCATAGTGGTACAACTGTGTAGTGTGAAAGAGCATATTTTGCAGCCCACAACAAGAATCTCATGCAGTGTTGTGTAGTTCCCCTGATCCTCCAAAACAGACAGTGTACCCAGGGAAAAGGCAAAATACTTCACAATTGCTCCTTGCCTTCCACAAAGGGACTCTTTCACTGTATCAGATGGACAGATAAGCCCTTCTGCCTGTGTCAGGCTTATTCTGAATCCAGTTCTAGTTCTGAGTTGTCCTCCTATAATGTTATAAGAGATATTTGTGGAAGAGGATTTAATTTTTCAATCTGGGAGTAGATATTGGCAGAGGTATCAATTCAGATTGGATTCCTTTGTTTAGCCTTCCCCACTAAAGCAAAACTCTACATTTTCCATTGTTGCTCCAACCTCATTGAAAGTCTTAGATTAATTTGCTAATAAAGAGGATTAAATTACCTTTAATGAAGACTGATAAACTTGATAAAAAGAAGGGTACAATACGATTATTATCTAATGTGGATTTGAAATAGCCCTAATTCTGTTGTTAATTAGCCAGCTCTGGTCTTTCCTTTTTCTGCAGAAGCCAATATACATTAACTGATAATGTGATTCAATAAAGGTGTAAAATTAGATGATGAATTACTGAAATAACCCCCCCCCCTTTGTAAATATTCTTGTGATATGATATTACTTTATACTTGTGGTATCCAATTCACATTTGGTGCCGTGTTTTGTTAATATCTTAAGTTGACACAGAATTGGAAAGTCATAGAATTACCAAGAAAAAGAGCTACGAATGATGTTGGGTGCTTTAATTGTACTCCAAACCCTGCCCCTCCCCTCAAAAAAAACCCTGCATTGAGAGGTGTCAGAGTGTTTAATGGCATGCCCTTTAATAACATGGCTTTATTTATTTGAGTAAAAATGAGAAAAGCCCAAAAATTGAAGCAATGACACACACACACACACACACACAGTTTGTGAAAAAAGAAAAGAACAGAGCTCTCATTACCCAGTATTCCTTAAACGTCTGGTGTTGAGTTAATAGAGGGTTGTTTTTGTGACTGCTGTTACCTCTACTGCAGTTAAATAGGTCAAAGAAGCTAAATGTGCAGGCACCAACGAAATTTATACTGTAATTATAATTCATGGAGGTCATGATGCTGAAAGGAAGTGGGGCAAAGCCTCCTATGATGTCAGAGCCTTTGTGATCAAATACCCCATTTATACAGCAGTTTTAAAATATTACTAGCAGAAGTTAGGTACTGGGATTGGTTTTAAAACCCAGTTCTCTTCCATTAATTTTGAATCATCAACAACAAATCCTTCCCTCAACATCCTTGCCTGGTCTAAATTACGTCCATCATTTAGCTGTACTTATGACTTACTTCTATCCTTTAGCTGTACTTACTATTTTTTAAATCTGAAGGGAGATCCAATCATATCTAGTAAGATGCAAAATCCTTCATTGTAAAAGTGCAGCATTTCTTTGCGCTGCAAAAAGGTCAGCTTGAGATAACTATATTACTTGCATCCGTCTGATTTAATATTTCTTGAACCCTTTGAGAAAATTGCCTTAATGGTGTGAGATGTTTTGTTTGCTTTTTTTTTTAAATCTCCTTCATCTGTTGTTGCTGTTCTATCACTTTAGTGTTTTTAGATTTTTGTAATTGCAAATCATTATGCAGAAATTTCTATAGAGGCAAATGTATAAAATAATACTGGTATAAGTTTTAGCCTAAAGCTAAGAGAGCCTAAGTATGACTCTTAATGCAGACCTATCTCTCCTAGGGCCCTTTCACACTACACAATTATAGCTTTGTGATCTTGCATGAAAGCGTGGGCAACCTCTTGTATGAGTTTGTAAGTTTATCAAAGTTATGAATGCTATAAAATTGAGAGCAACTGAATACAGGTGAAGTAGGATTTTTAAAAATTCAATATCTAGTTTCATTGCAATATATTAGAACAGGAATGGTAAAAGTGATAAACAGTCTAGAAGACCAATTCTACAAAAACCTTTGAGGACTGTTTAACTGAGGGGAGAGAATATGAATGGGACATCATATAACACTTTTTTAATATTTAAAAAGAAATCAAATGGAAATGGGATAATACCAATTATTCATCTTATCTACAAGAAATAGACAAAAAATAACATCCAACTTTTATCAATTTCTAAACAAGCTAATTTCAAGTCATAGGTTATAAATTTGCTTTGATTTAACTAACCATAATTAGGGTAAACCAAAGTACTTGGTTCAGCTAAAACAAGCTACATTAAGGGAAACACTTACAGATTTCAGAAATTCATAGCTATGGGGGAGCAGAAAAGGGCAGCCTTTAGACAATTCAGGGTCAATAGGCCCTATGTCTTTCCAGTGATGTAAACTTGAGTCGATTGACTTGGACTTGGACTCAACTTGGATTTGAGTCAGCAATAAATGCCACACTAAATCTTCTTGTGACTTGTATATGTTTAGTGACTGACTTGCTGCCCTTGGTTCAGTAACATAAACCATTTATCCAAAAACTTTATGACTTTGAACAATGCTTCCCTCTCTTTTTCTGTACTGGCCACATGATGATCTGTCGCAAACCCAAAGTGTGGGTGCATTTCTTCAAGGGAACAGCAAATGAATTAGGCAACGGACTTGAGGCAGGGTTGAGGTCTGTTTGGCAGCCTGTTCCCACTGCATATTGGAGGAGCCTTCTAAAACTTTTCCAAGAGCAGAAGGCAAGACCTGTCCCTAGAGTGCAGAATGTGTTTCTCAGAGGGAAAAGCAAATGTGTTAGACAACAGGCTTGAGGATCAGGCTTTTCTTCCAAAGCTTTTGAAGCTTCAGTAATGGGCAGTAAGAAGGATCATATTCCCCATTTCCAAAAAAAATCCTCCAGCTATGGAAATAGGAAATAAGAAGGATCCTATTCCCTACTTCCAAAACTGCAGCCCCTTTTAAACCCATCAATCCTCCTATACACCCCATCACCACCTCCACACTTGAGACTTGACTTGAGACTTGACTTGAAAGTATCTTGCAAGGACTTGAGACTCAAGTTGAGACTTGAAGGTACAGACTTGAGACTTGATTTGAGAGCTGCAGACTCCCATTCTGGGCATGTAACAAAAATGTGTATTCTCCTGCCTTTCTTGGAAAAAGAAAAACAGATTGGGAGACATTTCTCTATGCCTTAATTATAGCTGGTGCCAACAAGTTTTAAATCTGGATCTATGAAATCTGCTGTTCTTGGAAGGGGCAGAACTTCCAGCTCCTCTGCTTTGCTGCAGTGGATATAAAGGGTCTTAACAAGATCCATAAGGGATAGAGACTGCACTTTGCCAGAAGGCAAATCTGTATTACTTCTTCCCAGACAGAACACAGGATATGCAGCTGTTCCATACCTCCCACTTCTCCTGATTTGACAAGCATAGTCCCAATTAATCCACTGTTATCCCAGTTTCTTTGTTGCTTTTAAAATGAGTCAGTGTCTCCCTTCCTCCTCTTTTCCCCTTTTGTCCTCAGCTTATCTAAGTTGCTGCAAGCTGAAGCTATTTCTGCACTAGACTGTTATAGTGCTATTATTCCATTTTCAACATCCTATGGAATCCTGGGGTTTTAGGGAGGGGCCTTTGAAGTCCCTCCCTAAACTGCAAACCCCAGGATTCCATGGGATGTTGAAAGTGGAATGATAGCACTATAACAGTCTAGTACAGAAATGGCCTGAGTTTAAAGTGCAAAAGTAGTTTGCAGCACAGCTAGCAGGCTATAGGAATTGGCAGTCAACCTGATACTTGGGAACAGACTTCAACAACTTCTTGCTCCAGGCAGAAAGTTAGGTCAGGTTCTCCATTATGAGCCTCTTGAGTTCTGTGGTTCAGATAATCTTTTTATAAGGCAAAGTGGCACATTGTAATGCTAAGGCCATAGATTGGTACAATAACACTATACATGTCTATAAAGGTAGATAATGTGTAATAATGGCACCAGGAAATTCAGCAGCCTCTAGTTTATGTCTTTGGGGGGGTTTCTGTGTGAGAGAATCACACTTTTTAATTCAAATATGATTTCTTTCAGGCTGTATGAAGGCAAAGAACAGACAGAATTTGAAGAAGCCATGAGGAGACTTTTTGAGTCAATCAACAACCTGATGAAAAGTCAACATAAAACGGCCATTTTGTTACAGGTTTGCTTGCTTTATCTTCCTAGCACTGGATGAGAGCACATGGATGTATAAACAGAAATAGGCTGCTATTTGTAACTCCCATCAATTGGAAGGAGTTACAAATTAATTGAAAATGCTGGATTATCAAGAGGTGTAAGAAACAACAATGTTTGATTGCTGGTGGCAATTTGACAGTGTGAGCAGTGGCTCAAAAGCAGACTGCACTGCCCATCTTGTAGTTCAAGTGTTAGGGAAATAATACAGGTGGCACTTTTCTATGTAGTCTTCCCATGGAGTTAAGGTGACATTTAAAGGCCTGCAACCACATGAGGTGTCAATTGTGCCTTTTCAACAAAATTAGGACCCATGCATTCAGCTTCACGCTGTGAAATATCTAGGAATGAGCACTTACAATGGCCCCAGCAGAACATTTAAAGGCCACCCAGTTTAGACTGGAGACAATAATTGGTAGGTTTTAAACTAAGGTAAAAAAGGAAGGAGTGGTTGTTTTTGTTCCTTTGTTTCAGCAAATCTCAATGCAACCTAAAACCTGTTTTCTTCCTTGTAGAAGCTAGTCTAGTTAAGTGAATTCCCTGACATTTTCCATGCTTTATATTAATACTGCTAAATGTCCTGGAATTTGGGGGCTCACTGTAATGTTGTTTTCCCTCCCTGCCCTTTCTACTTCTTAATATGAAGCCTGAAGAAGATTTCGGCAAAAATAGAAAGCTTGCTCTTTGCATTTTGGTCACATATGTTATGACCTGTGTATTTTTCCATTCCAATGGACTCATATGGGTACCTACAATTTTTCTTCATTTATATTCATTTAAATGAATTCATATTTACTGTCAAATACATTGATGATTGGAGGCCAGCACATGTGATTCTAGTAACTATAAGCCCATCTTTTCTATAATTCTAGTGGTATGTATGTATGCATTTATTTATTTATTTTACACCTCACCTTTCTACTAGTGCGAATTGAATTGTGCATGTATATTTGTAAGTGTAAACTGAATGTCAGATAGTTGAACTCAAGTCTTGAACTGCTCCTTGGGGTTTGAAACAGTATTTTCTGGAGATTGATTCAGATTCATTTATCTGTTCTAATGCTTGATGCATTATTTATGTTTTTGTGATGCTTTGGTGAAATGTTTTAACTAAAGAAATCCCACTGTTAGGTTGCGAACAAGCAATTAGACTGCCGATAGCAAAAATAAAATAATTAGTTACACTTTGAATCTTACTGTTTAGATCTGTATGTCGGAATATGTAACAATACCTGCAAATATTGAGGCTAAAAATTGATGGGGAAGCTGTATATTTTGCAGACTTTAGGGCTTTTAAAAGTAATTTAAGTGTGGCATTTTAACTTTTTTAAAAAGATTAAGCCATGAAGCTAAAAGTTCTTAACTGACAGTAGTGAAAGGTCACCATATAAGAGGTCTTTGGTGTAATCATCTGCTTCATCTCCTTCACTAATAAGAATAAAAGTAGTTTTTTTTTCTTAGCTTAGCAAAGAAGTTTTTACCTTTGCTTAGCAAAGCAACTCATTTTCCTTAAAACATCTGGTTTCATTTGGGCTTTGTAGTTTCAAACAATAACCGATAGCTCACACAGAGTTGATTTTAAAGGTGCAATTATCTAGAAGACAGAAGTGTCCCAAACATGCCCAGATATAATAAATTATGAACTGAAAATGAATATTTCAAGAATATCATGGGAGAAGTAGAAGCCACAAGGAAGGGAAAAGCTGCTTTTAAGTCAGACTTCTGCAGCAGCAGAAGATAAGGTGCCAAATATGTTAGATAAGATAGACACTAAAATGGAAATACTGCATCAGTGTGTACATGAACTGAGTGTAAATAAGATCAGATGATCACTTTGATCATAAAGCCAAGTTCAGTTTATGATGCAGAGTAAAGCCACAGAAATAATTTTTGGTGCATTGCTGGAGTTGACATGGGGAAAGCCTGCCCTGCGTTTCATGTTCCCTTTTTTCTAACTTGGTGTATCAGAAAAGTGGTACACTATTTTAACTTTGTGCTTTTAATAGAATTGTCTGCTTAGAGTTTTTTTTTAAAAGTTTTGGATTAGTAAGATCTAAGCTGTACTTTGTTTTAATCTGTTGTAAGCCGTTTTGTCTGCCATGCTGGGAGAAAGGTGAAGTATAATGTAAATATTTTCTGAAAAGGAATCTGATAGAATCTCCTATTCAGTGTACCCCATCTCCAGGTAAAGCAATCCCTCCACATTTGCAGGTTTGATTCTCACAAATTTGATTATTCAGGAGGCCCTTGTTCCTCTCCCTTCCGTTCTCCTTCTCCCATTCCCTTGCATTTTGCCCATGTGAAGAAAGAAGGCAAATATGCCAAGGCTAAAAGTAAGGCAATGGAGGGGGGAGATGTGGGTGCATGCGCTTTCCTTGTACCCTCCAGAGCTCTCCCCTCCCATTCTCTTGCCCCTGCCCCATTGCTGAGAACTTATACCAATGAAAAAGACAAGGGGATGGAGGAACAGGAAGGCAGCACACACTTTCCTTCTGCCATCTGGAGTTCCCCCTCCCATTCCCTTGCCTCTGGCCCCAGTGCTGAGAACTGGTGCTGAGGCAAAAGGTAAATCACTGAGGCAGGGGAAGACATGAGCACAGGCTTTTCTTGTGCTCTCCAGAGCTCCCTCCGATTGCTTTGCTTCTGCGCTTGTGCTGAGCACTCATGCTGAGGCAAAAGAGAAGGCAATGGAGCAGGGGAAGATGTGCACACGCTTTCCTTGTGCCCTCTGGAGGTCTCCCCTCCCATTGCTTTGCTTCTGCCCTGGTGCTGAGAACTTGTGCCGAGGCAAGAGGTAAAACAGTTAGGGGGCCATACACACTCATTCCTTCTTCACTCTGGAGCTCCTCCTTCTCATTCTTTTTTCCTCTGGCCTGGGTGCAGGGATGGAAGGCTCCCATGCCAAAGCCCCGGAACAGTACAGGAGGGGGATCACAGAGGGAGGAGAGTTATTTGCAATTTTTCCACATTCATGAGGGTTCTGTGCCCTGAAACCTCGTGAATGTGGAGAGGCCACTATAATTCTATTGCCTTGGTCTGACGAGATCTCAGTTACAAATCAGAAATTTTAACAATAACTGGAGAATCCATAAAGACTAATCTTTTCAAAATCTTTAAAACTATTTTTTATAAAGATAATTTTTACATATTAAAGCAAAAAAAAATCAAATCATCATTTTTTGCTTGTTTGAAAAGAATGGGTAGGGGATTTTACTTTAAAAACAGAGATGTATTCATGTAGCTTGCTTAAATTTCGTCAGCATTTCCATGAGGTGCTTTCTGGGGCTATCTATTCCTAGGGGAAAATGCATAGCAAAATTAACTCACAGAATTCCTGAGTATGGCTTCTTCATGGTTAATTCTTGGGACACTATGGTGGAAACATTTATGATCATATTTCTTAATGTCAGATTCTTTACATTTTTAGTAGTTATTTTCTGAGCACATTGGATGTATTGGTGCACTGTTACTTCTTGCTTAGGGTTAGCTGCTTAGAACATGTTACATCATCAATGTTCCAGTTGCACTGGTTCCTTGTGCCTTATAAGGGCTCATGGAAAGTACTGATAATGACTCTTCTAATTACCAAATGTTTGGGAGAAAGTTTGTTAGTTTGTTTGTTTTGTTTTGTTTTGTTTTGTTTTAAAGACTATCAACCTTCAACATGACTGGGCCTTAAAGGCATTTTTGTGCCCTCTGTTTAAGATCCAGGTAAGGATTTTTCAGTAGTAGTCACATGTTTGTTGAATTCTTACATGAGAAAAATGTTTCTGTGTGTATGTGCGTGCGTGTGTGCGTGCGTGTGTGTGTGCAAGAGTTCAACAAATATGCGACTACTACTGAAAAAGGCTTGTCTGGTTGATCTCAGATACATATATATGGGACTACAGAAAGTCTACTTACGGCAGCCCAGCCCAGCTTCCCTTCTTTTGTCTTCTGTCTGGCTGGAAGGTTTTGTTTTGTTTTGTTGTTGTTGCTTTCAGCATTGGTATTGGGAGGATGGTGAAGGAAGTGTTGAGTTGTGGCAGTATGTTTACAGTAAACAATGCAATAAAAACAGAGCTGGGAAAGAATGAGTTTCTTCTCTAGGTGATCCTACTGTAACTGTGCGTGCTTACGTACAACAGGTGAGGTAAACAGCTGCCTCCAGACTGAGCATGGATGAAGAGCAAAAACAGATAAAGAAGAGTAAAGAAGATTTGTTGCCTCACCAGCTCCCCTATCATGTTCAGAAAGCATAGATCTATAAGTTTCCCCACCAAAATGGAAATCATAAGAAAAGCGGAGGCTGTTGATAGGGAAAAAAAATATCATCCTGGGAAGCATTTTGGAAGAAGTTTTCTATGGCTCTGTAGAAGATTCGAGATCTTTTTGTTTACTTATCCAAGACTTACCTGACATGGTTGCTTCATTTCCCATGTGCATAATATTAGTTTTAAATAAATAGTTTGCTGAAACATGTTGAACTGCTCTTCTTTTCTGTGGTGCAAAACCCAATTCTTGTTGTTTCCAATTTATTTCTACCTCTGGTCCCAAAGTTTCTGTTAAAGCCCAGAAACACATGTAAAGCCCAGAAACACATCTATTTCATTAACTGAGATATACCTGTATTTGAATTGACTTTTAAATGAACTTCAATTATAGATCTCTTTTCTGGCTGCTTTTAGTTTAGGTGTTGTGTTGTTGTTTTGTACCTTCAAGTCATTTCTGACTTATGAGGACCCTAGATAGGTGAACCTATCATGAGATTTTCCTGGCAAAATTTCTTGAGAAAGGGTTTGCCATTGCTTTTTCTGAGGCTGAGAGAGTGTGTGACTTCCCCGAGGTCACCCAGTGAGTTTCCATAGCCTTGTAGGATTTGAACCTTTGTCTTCCAGAGTCCTAGTCCAACACACAAACAACTACACCACAGTGGCTCTCAGATCCTGTTTTAAATTAGTATATGATTTTGCCTATTTATCTCTTTCCTCCTTTAATAATATATAAGCTGCATTATGAGGGCTATACCTTAAAAAGGTAGCCTAGGAATATTTTAAACAATGAATAATCAGCTGTACATGGTAGGACTGGGAACAGGATTTGGGTTTGCATGTCTCACCTTACATTTCACTGCATACTCATTCAGAGATGAATGTCTAAACAAGTGTTTCCCAAACTTTGGTTCTCCAATTGTTTAAGACTTCAGCTCCCAAATTCCTGGATGTTGGCCAGACTGGCTGATCATCAGGGAGGTAAAGTCCCAAACAACTAGAAGATGAAAGTTTGGAAACCATTGATCTAAACTGAAGGGAAAGCTGAAACTTATATGCCAACATGGAGAGAGTGGCTTAGGATAGAAAAAAATTGGGTTCATATCATTACTTGACTCAGCAGCTCAATTTGATGTTCTTATCCTCATATGCTTATAGAGTATTGGTGATGGCCCCGCTCAAGCATTGCTGCAGCATTTGTAAGCAACATATCCACATTACAGTTCTACAAAGCTGTGTTGCTTTTGAGTCACACCTGACCAATTTCTTGGTTAGGAAATTCAGTGGGTGACATTGTCACCTTCCCTCAGTCTAATCTCCTTCATGTGAGCCAATGTCAAACACAGTTTTGAGGATTATGTCTCTGTGATAGTTGTATAAGTCGCAAGCAACCACTCTCAGAATTTCTGATGTCTTCTGGTTGGACAGCAATGCTAAGGCATACAAACCAAATGTTGCTTTTACTTATTTTCTTTCTTTTATGGACTTTCTGACAGCATAGCACACAGGATTTCTTTCCTGTTCCCAACCCTTCACAACCCTGCTATAATTTTTGTCATGTATCTTTTGCATCCACAAGAGTGTTGTGATAGAATCAGCTAAAACCTTAAAGCCATGGTGGGAATAGTATATCAGAAACTCATCTCATAAATATGCACACTCCACGTACTTGGGTAAAGTGTTCAGAGGATTTGTTTATTGTATGCTTTTTCCAGACTGAAATGTATACATAGGCACTGTGTGAAAACAAATTTGGCTGATGTACTTCAGATTCATTTTGTGAAAGACTACATTTGCATGACTTTTTTTGAATTTCTATTATGAAGAATATTTAAGAGTGCTACAGTTCCAAATACTCTTTCCCCTTAATTAAACTGATGTCCCTTGTGGGTTCAAAGATGATAGTGATAAGATGCCATGTAACTTGGCATTTCATTATTCATATTAGGTGGGTATATTAGGGTCGCTGTGCAGAGAAGATGGTGAATTATTAACGGAGGAAGAGAGAAGGCAGAACTACTCAACACCTTCTTTGGCTCAGTTTACTCCCAAAAATATAGAAGTACTCAACATGGGGGGTGGGGAGCAGGTCGGGGGGGATGCAGCACAGAATAAGTAGAGAAATAGTACAAGAATATCTGGCTAAACTAGATGAATTCAAGTCTTCAGGGCCAGATGAATTACATCCAAGGATATTAAAAGAACTGGCAGGAGTCATTTCTAAACCACTCCCAATAATCTTTGAGAATTCTTGGAGAACAGGAGAAGTCCCAGCAAATGTAGGAGGGTAAATGTCATCCCCATCTTCAAGAACAGAAAAAAAGAGGACCCAAATAATTATCGCCCGGTCAGCCTGACATCAATACCAGGAAAGATCCTACCGCAGATCATTAAATAGTCAGTTTGTAATTTCTTAGAAAGCAATGCCATAATAACTAAAGGTCAACATGGATTTCTCAGAAATGAGTCATGCCAAACTAATCTTATTTCTCTTTATGATAGGTTCATAAGCTTGACAGATGAAGGGAATGCTGTAGATGTAGCATATCTTGATTTCAGTAAGGCCTTTGACAAAAGTTCCCTATAACATTCTTACAAAAAAGCTAGTGAAGTGTGGGCTGGGTAGGGCTACTGTTAGGTGGATTTGTAATTGGTTGACCGACCGAACTCAAAGGTGCTCACCAATGGCTGCTTTTCATCTTGGAGAGAAATGACTAGAGGGGTGATGCTGGGTTTTGTCCTGGGCCTACTGTTATTCAACATCTTCATCAATGACTTGGATGAAGGAGTGGAGGGCACACTGATCAAATTTGTAGATGACATCAAATTGGGAGGGGTTGCTAATATGCCAGAGGACAGGATCAAATTTCAAAATAACCTTGACAGATTGGAGAGCTGGGCCAAAGCTAACAAATTGAATTTCAACAGAGAGAAATGTAAGGTCGTGCACTTAGGCAGAAAAATGGAAGGCACAAATATAGGATGGGGGACACATGGCTGGATAGCTGTACATGTGAAAGGGATCTAGGAGTCTTGGTAGATTACAAGCTGAACATCAGTCAGCACTGTGATGTGGCAGCCAAGAAAGCCAACGTGATTTTTGGTTGCATCAATAGGAGTATGGTGTCTAGATCAAGGAAAGTAATGGTACCTCTCTATTCTGCTTTGGTTAGACCTCATTTGGAATACTGTGTCCAGTTCTGGGCACCTCAATTCAAGAAGGATATCAACAAGCTGGAACTTGTCCAGAGGAGGGTGACCAAAATGATGAAGGGTCTGGAAGCCATGCTGTATGAGGAACAGCTTTGGGAGCTGGGTGTGTTTAGTCTGCAGAAGAGAAGGTTAAGAGTGGACATGATAGCCATGTTTAAATATTTGAAGGGATGTCATGTTGAGGAGGGAGAAGGCTTGTTTTCTGCTGCTCCAGAGACTAGGACAAGGAGTAATGGATTCAACCTGCAGGAAGGGAGATTCCATCTGAATCTCAGGAAGAACTTCCTGACGGTCAGAGCTGTCCGGCAGTGGAATATGCTGCCTCAGAGTGTGGTGGAGTCTCCTTCTTTGGAGGTTTTTAAGCAGATGCTCGATGGCCATCTGTTGGAAATGCTTTGATGTGTGTTCCTGCATAGCAGGGGGTTGGACTGGATGGCCGTGTGGTCTCTTCCATAATTCTATGATTCTATGTGGCATCTTATTGCTCTGATTTTGATTTTCTCTCTTGTCTATGTTATGTGTATATTTGTTTGCTTGGGAAAAAGTACAGATTATGAATTATAGTACAGGATGTAGTTTCATTTGATGTTATTTTAAGCAATTTGAAAATTCAATTGTGAATCTAATATGTGAGGTCAGTTTGGGAACACAGGCACCAATTCTTTACAGTGTTTGGTCATTCTGAGCAACTTTTGGTAGTAAGGGATATTAAAGTTGCAGTCCTATGAACATTGCTTGGAACTAAGTTTCTTTTTTAATTTAGTGTGATCTCCTTCTCAATTAAAAAATGTTATGCATGTATTTTTAAGACTAACTGGTTTTTATTTTAGCATGAACTTTCATAGATATAAACCACTTCTTCAAGATGCAGTGCAGGGCAATATTAATATCACTATGTACTGCATCTGAAGAAGTGGGTCTGTATTCTTGAAAGCTCATGCTAAAATGAAAATAAGTTAGTCTTAAAGATGCTGCCACATTTCTTATTTCTCCTCCTCCATTCCTCATAGTTAAATGTTCAGTTAGTTTAATTGTGTTTCTCAAGCACACAAAATATAATTATTTCATTTTACTTTCAGGTGGCTGCCTTGAAGTACATTCCCTCTGTTCTTCAAGATGTAGAAACAGTGTTTGATGTCAGATTACTTAGGTGAGCAGACTTTCCATTCAATAACACGTAGGTTATTTGTTGCCTGCAGTTTTCCCAGGATTATATTGGAACTGGTTCACTGAAACATGTTCACTTTGTGTATCCATGATATGTTCTTGGAACAAACTTCAGGTCTGGTGCTTTAGTCCTATTGGACACAAAGTAAGTGATGTAGTTGACTTAGGAAATCAGTCCAGAAAACACTGTCCTCTTCCCAGTTATGGTGCAAAACAATTTGCAGTCTGAGGCAGAACAGAAAATGCCAAACACACACCGCTGATAGTGACAAGCTAAGTTATTTTGCATATAATGCAGAGATCTCAGATTTCTGGAGCATGGCCTTCCAGTGACAGATTAGAACAAGTTTAATTTGCGGGATTTGTGTGCATCATATTTGTGTGTGCATGCATATGAGTACTACAGATACATTATTGTACATTAAAAAAGATATAAAATGAATATTGCATAGACTATACACACATATTCATATTTATAATATGTGTGTTAATAATGCATATTTATATAGTATAACATATCAGAATCATTAATAATCAGAACTTTATAAATATTTTAGCAGAACATTTTGGCCTCTGCCTTCCTCAATTGCTTAAAATAAAAGCGAGCTGTATCAAAGTGTAGTTTAGAACACATCTTCATCAACATTCTTAAGTGTTACATATTTTGAGCAGCTGAAGAAGACAGAAACCAAACCATTTTGTTAAAACATTTGTAAAGTTCTATTTGTTATTCTCTCTAACACATATATACTTAAGTAATTAACTGCATCCTTATGGGATCCAGAACAAACTAATCAGAAGTGCTGTTCATTTGTTTGTTTAAAACATGCACATATAAACACAGACACATACTATATATACATGAATGAAAATTGCACCCATATTTTGTGTAGGATTATTATGTATCTGGAGAATCTGTATAAAAGAAAAGGCTGTATTGATTGTTGTTTTTGTTATAATTCTGACTGCCTCTCAGAGACTGAATTATTATATTCAAGATCTGTTATAGGCACTCAGACACAGATGAGAAGACTGTCACAATCTCACCCAATATTTTTTAGGAAATTGAAGAGATGGTAAAAAGAATAAAGTTATTAATTGACATAAAATTCTCAAATATTACTAGGTCACCATTTACCCATCAGGAAATGATTTCCATGTATACCTTTGATTTAATATGTGGAGGGTGGGGTTGCCACCTTCTACCACTTCACAGCACCTCATTTGTTTTGAAGACTAAGAGCCATTTCATACTACATTGTTATAGTGCTGTTATTCCACTTTCAACATCCTATCGAATCCTGAGGTTTGCAGTTTAGGGAGGGGCATCTAGAATTCTCAGCCAGAGAGCATTTTGGCCTCAGTAAACTACAAACCCCAGAATTCCATAGGATGTTGAAAGTGGAATAATAACACTATAACAGTGTAGTGCAGAAAGGCCCTAATTCTCCCTTGTATTCATTTACTCCAAATGCACACATTACCTCCTTTGAAAATGAACGTATTCAAATGCTCATTTTCCACCCCAACTTTTGTGTCTGCATTCATAGAATATCAGGAAACACGGTGTGGGCCAAACTCTCATTCAGTTACCTTGTTGGGAACAAGGAATAACATAAAGTGCCTTACTTGTAACACTGTTCAGTCTCATCTGTTCTTATGAACTTGTTGACAAATTCATGGTAATCACTTAAGTTTTTGTTTGCAAATCATCATGTTTTTAACCATTTTTTTTATAAAATATGCCACATCAACCTAATCTGACCCATGTTTCATTATTTTATGTTTATTTGCAGCCAGCTCTTGTATGAATTTTATACTTGCATCCCACCAGAAAAACTAAAGAAGCAGAAAGTGCAGTCTATGAGGGAAATAGTACTGAGCAACCTCTTTAAAAAACAAGGTAAATTCATACTGACATGGCACTTTTTCAGTTCATAAAGCATTACTTGAAAACTAAAGTGTTAGCAACATTAACTTGTAGAAAGGGTTAGCCTTAATGTTAAAGTAAACTGCACAAAATTAATAATTTAGAAAAGTCTTTGGTCAGTAAATTATATTTTATTTTAAATAAAATACTTATGAACCTAAGTCAACAAGAATAGTTTTGACTAGAAGTCTAAACATGAATGATGTTAAAGCATATATTAAGAGGTAGGAATGGTTTCTTAGAACGTTTATGGAAACTATTAATGTGCTAGCTACTTAATAATGGCCAGATTTGCTGCCAGAATGTATCTCTGAGGTAAATCACTGTTGTTTCTATTTTATATATGTGAAGCGCTAAATATAATGACCACTCACTGAACCTGTTGCTTATAATCTTTTTTTGGCTCAGATCACCGTCTAGAAGTCATCTTGAGATTTAAACATGAGTTTCTGTTTTCATGGTTAGGAAGGCTTTAAACCGAGTTGTGTCTGGCAGGAAGACAGTATTCTTGACAGCAGGAGTTCATTAGGTGCTGGAGACAAAAACCTGAATGATATAGAGAGAACTGGGCTAACAGTACAAGAACCCAATAATGAGAGGAAAAAAAAACTTGAAAAAGCATCTAGAAGGAATAATCCCAGGTTTTAGAAGTTTCTACACTAATGCACGGAGAATGGGAAGTAAGATGAACTCGAACACTTAATACAGCAAAAACAAATATGATATAAAAGGCATTACTGAAACCTGGTAGGACAAGTCTCATGACAGGAATGTAGTAATAGAGGGATATAACCTGTTTCAGAGAAATAGACCAAACAGGAAAAGATGAGACGTAACATTATATGTCAAGGATGTTTACACCTGTAAAGAGATCCCGTGATGAGAATCCTAGAAGCCAGGTTTAGAACATCTGGTTAAAAATTAAGGGAGAGAGAAACAATAGCGATGTCATTGTGGGAGTCTACTGCATACTTCCAAGCCAGACTGATGACATAGATGAGGTCTTCCCGGAATAGATGAACAAACATTTGGAAAGGAGAGATGTGGTAGTAATGGGGAATTTCAACTGTCCTGATATTGGTTGGAAATCAAACTCTGCCCAGAATATAAAGTCCAAGAAATTCCTCACTTGCCTTGCAGACAATTTCATTGTCAGGAAGACGAAAGAGACAACAAGGGGATTAACTATTTTAGATCTGATCCTAAGCAACAATGGTGATCTGGTTAATGAGGTGGAGATGGTGGGATCTTTAGGTGGAAGTGACCATGTTCTCTTGGAATTTATTATACAGTGGAAAGGGGAAGGTAAGTGTGGTCAGATACATATCCTAGACTTTAAGAAAGCTGATTTTAGTAAACTTAGGCCCTTTTCACATGTGGGCAGAGAAATGGGGGAAGCCACGCTAAAACGGGGCTTACCTTACTCCGCCGTGGCATGGAGCAGCGTGAGTTTGCTGCTCCACACTCGTCGGGCGTTCCGCAGCGTCCGCAGTGTTGGGCAGTGCCCCAAATGGCGGCTTTCAACTGGCAGAGGCTCTCCGCCAATCGGAGAAGCTCGCCAGCCAGGAGCCCACCCCCTGGCCGGTCTGCAGGCACGCACTTGCATGTGCCTGCAAATCCACACAGGCGCTGCAACGGGGCTGGACAGGGTTGCACACCCTGCACTTTTTAAAAACCACTTGAAAAGTGGTTTTCAAAAAGCACGCGGCGCCGGCACTACTGATCACCCCTGCATGGATTGGGGTGTGGAACTACACAAAAGTAGTCCGCCCCAATCCACGTTATGGTGTAGACGACCTCCGTCAGAGGTCGTTCTACACCATTTTTTTAACCCCGTGTGAAAAGGGCCTTAGGGAAATATTAGGTGTAATCCTGTGGTTAGGAATACTAAGAAGAGAGCTCATGATGGATAGGAGTTTCTTAAAAGTGAGATAGTGAAGGCACAATTTCAAACATTTCCAGTGAGGATGAAAAATGGGAGGTGTCTAATGATGGGTGTCTAAAAAGGATGGGTGTCTGAAAAGGACATGTGCAAGAAATGGAAAAGGGGGAAATAACCAAAGAGGAATTTCAAAAAATAGCCAGCATGTGTAGAGAAAAAGTCAGAAAAGCTAAAGTGCAGAATGAGCTTAGGCTTGCTAAAGAGGTTAAAGATAATAAAAAGGACTTTTCTTTTCTTTTCTTTTCTTTTTTGGTTATGACTGTATGGGGAAGATAGTGAAATGTTACCAGGAGACAGAAAAACATCTTCTTTCCTCAGTCTTCTCCCAAAAAGAAAGCAGTCCTTGATATAGAGAAAATGCAACAGATGATGTGGCAGAGAAAATGCAGAATATAATAGGTAAAGAGGTAGTACAGCAACACTTGGTTACTCTAAATGAATTCAAGTTTCCAGAGCCAGATGAACCACACCCAAGGAACTTAAAAGAACTTTCAGAAGTAATCTCAGATCTACTGGATAATCCTTGAGAATTTCTGGAGAACAGCTGGTCCCAGTAGACTGGATGAAGGCAAATATTGTCTCATCTTCAAAAAAAAGTGGAGTGGGGGAAGAAGCCCAAACAATTATTGCCTAGTCAACCTGACATCAATACCAGGAAAAATTCTAGAGCAAAGCATTAAATAGACAGCTTGTAAGCACTTAGAAAGGAATGCTGTGATCACTAAAAATATATGAAACATATACCACTCTATTCTGCTTTGCTCAGTCCTCCACTGGAATACTGTGTCCACTTCTGGGTACCAGAATTCAAGAAGGATATTGACAAAGTGGAACACATCAGGGGAGGAGCGTGACCAAAAAAGTCTAGAAACCATGCCCTATGAGGAGTGGCGTGGGGAGCAGAATATATTTAACCTGTAAAAGAAAAGAGAAGAGAAGGTAAAGAGGTGATATTATAGCCATGTTTAAATATCTGAAAGGATGTCATGAACAATCGAGCACATTCCTCCCCCCATTGCTCCAGATACTAGGACATGGAGCAATGGATTCAAACTACAGGAAAAGATATTTCACCTAAACATTAGGAAGAACTTCTTGACAGTATGGGCTGTTTGACAGTGGAATACTCTGCCTGGGATTGTGGTGGAGTTACCCCAAAATGTGGGTGACATAAGGGTCCACCCATGATGCCAGTACCTCCACGTGATGATGGGGAAATAATTAGCTAAATTAGGAGGACAGTAACCTAATGAGATCTTCCATCAATATTTATGGGGTCTCCACAGGAAAGAACCAGCAAGAGATTCCAAAATAAGCTAGAATGTGTTTTATTAGAGAGTTCAGTCATGCATGCAAAAGATCCAAGCATTCACACAAGAGCTAACTGAGGGATAAAGGGAAGAGAATTGTTGATAGCAAAGTCTTAGGGAGTAAGTGGTAATTACTACTCTGGAGAGCAGCAAAGAAAGCAGTGATGTGGCTTAGACTTGTACCTAAGGACAGTACTTATTTGGGAATCAGAGCAACTGCATGGCATTCAGAAAGCAAGATATTGCATCTGACTGCCCAAAATGGAGGGTTTTTATATTCAAACTCTGCCTGGAGGGCAAGGGTGTTAATAGTTCTCTGGCCAAGCAAATAATGAGAGGTCTGGACGGCGTTTATGGTCTTCATGTTCGGTGACAAAGAATTAATGGCTGCCATAGCTCTGTAACAGTGGACAAGTAAAGGGACAGTGAGGGGGAAATGTCCAGATGTTAGGAAGAAGAGCTGAAACAATCAGCGGTCTGGTGGGAACTTCCCATCAGTATTGTATGGCAGCAGAGACATGACAGTTTCAACTTAAGCCTATTATCTCTGGAGTTACCTGATGATTGTCCTGACAATGACCTTGGCTATGCCTAGAGGGAATTTCTGCAGCACATATATTTAGAAAGTATTTTCCCTCTGCCCAGCCTGGCTTTACAAGTCACATCAGGGTCCATTTTATATCAATGCCAATTAATGTATTTTGCCAATTAAATCATATTTCACCAATTAAACCATTTCAGATCTGGGGTGTGTGTGGGCCGGTAACAGTGAGTCTCCTTTGAAGATTTTTAAACAGAGGCTGGATGGCCATCTTTCAGGAGTGCTTCGATTGTGTATTTCTGCATAGCAGGGGGTTGGATTGGATGGCGTTTGTGGTCTTTTCCAGTTCTATGCTTCTATAATTCCATGTATAACTGAAAGTGATTTTGAGTATAATCAGTGTGCTTTTTTGAAAAATACACATATATCATCCCTCTGGTGATATATAGTCTTCAGATTTGAAATTGCTAATGTGTATGTCCTTGGCTAGGTTTGCTGTAAAAAAGAATGACTGTCTTTTGTTCTATTGCATTTATAGTTTCTGCCCAAGATAAAATATTAAAAGTAAATGAATAGAGCTTCAATTATGTGGAACAGTAAAGGGCCAATAGCAATATCAAGGGAAGAAACACATTTCTGTTGAGCTTAAGGTATCAGTATGTAGATGACACTTCTGTGTTTTTGTTTTTGTTTTTTTATATATATATTTTATTAAGATTAACAACAAATTTACAAACATCTCAACAAATTACAATATTTACATTATCAATAACCTTAAATTCTTCACACAAACAATAGAAAGAAATATTCCTCGTTTTTCATTATCTATTTCACTTCCTACTTTCTTTGACTCAGTTCTTTACATTATGTTAAAATCATTCTCTTCAAACATGTATCTTCCCCATTAACCATATTTTAAATGTACCTTTTGCTCTCCTGTCTTTACTACCTTTTATCTTAGATAACACTTTTGGATAGCCAACGGTGCTTCATACATGTTATAACAGTGATAATGACAACATGCCTGTGAAATGGACCAGTATTATTGTTGTTGATGAAAGAAAATGGCTAGGTTAGACATCTATAGTAGTATGTGTCCTTACTCACAGCACTGAGAGCCAAATGGGGAGAGTGGCTGTTCCTACAATTAACCCATTTTCCCTCTCACAGCTGGGCTTCCTCATAGATCCATACCATAGCAATCAGACTTGCAAATTTAGAGCATGTTTAGCTTGCATGCAATGACCTGTTATACAAAGCACATCCAGTGTAAGATATGAGTTGAGGACAGTCACACATTATGACAAACAGGTGTCATACAAGATCATAGAATCATAGAGTTGGAAGAGACCCCAGGGGCCATCGAGTCCAACCCCCTGCTATGCAGGAACACCCATCAAAGCATTCCCTGCAGACGGCCATCCAGCCTCTGCTTAAAAACCTCCAAAGAAGGAGATGCCACCACGCCCTGAGGCAGCATATTCCACTGCCGGACAGCTCTGACCATCAGGAACTTGCAGGACAGCTCTGACCATCAGGAACTCCTGAAGTTCAAGTGGAATCTCCCTTCCTGTAGCTTGAATCCATTGCTCCTTGTCCTAGTCTCTGGAGCAGCAGAAAACAAGCCTCTCCCTCCTCGACATGACATCCCTTTCAAATATTTAAACATGGCTATCATGTCCCCTCTTAACCTTCTCTTCTGCAGTGTAAACATACCCAGCTCCCTAAGCCGTTCCTCATAGGGCATGGCTTCAAGACCCTTCACTGTTTTGGTCGCCCCCTTCTGGACACATTCCAGACAAGACAAACAAGATGACAAACAAGTTTTAAAACTTGGAATGGAATTTCTAAATGTTTGCTAAATGTATCAAATAGTTTGGTCCTGATACAGCTTAGTGTTCATTGGTAATACCAAAAGAAGGCATTGCTTCCAGCTAAATGCTTAAAGAAAAATAATCATTCCTCCTATTTCAGCACATTCTTCATTCTTCTGCATTTTTGTACCTATGATCTGGTAACTATAGGCTTTTAGTCACCAGAAGAGACTGATGGAAAAAGAGGGCCCCATCTAGAATTTGGACCAAAGTACATAGTCCAGAATCTTTGCAGGGGGGGGGGCAGGAAGGAGTCACATGGGCTTCTGATTTTTTTTTTTTTAAAAAAAACATTTGGCAGGGAGTATTCTTGAAATACTGTGTCCTCAGTGAAGAATGATGCTGAGCTGCTGCTTATTGCTTGAAATGATGCAAAATTTTTCTCTTCACCCAGGCATCAGCCACTTTATATCAGTCATCAGCCACTTTATATCATTATAAACCCCACTAAAAAAAAAAAAGCAAGCAATTTCTCCTGACTTGCTTCAAGTCTACCAAATCTTCCACTCTCATGTGCTCCCCAGAAATATATTGGTGGGATAGTTCAGTTTTAATTCCCTTGCACCATGTAGCTCTGCACTGAATCTTTGCATAGAACTAAACAATGATATACAAGCTGATGTACAAGATGATTTTCATCTTGCTCTGTCACTTACCAACAGAGAACAGTGCAAATTCTTTAACTGTCATTCCATACGTCTCATGCTTGAAAGCGTATGAGAAATGCTAGCAATGTGTCATGACACAAATTGATTTTTGTAGCCAGCTATTTGCATTACGTGTGTGAGAGCTTTTGCATGTCAGATGCTTCTCTGCCACGTTGAATTACATGCAAAACTGCCAAAGAGAATGCCTCTTAGGCATTTTATCACCTCCTGCTTTATACTTCCTCTGCTGCTTTTACTTTAATCATCATTACATTGCCTTAAGTACTTTTTGGCAGGGTAATGTGAATATTACAAGATACAGGAACAGCATCAGCATCCTTTGATTTGTGCTGGTGGAAAAGGCAACCATCTTCAACTGGGGTAGTACAGCAGTTGTCCATTCATCACCACTGTGTTTACAGATGAAGCAACATTTTTTTTTCCTGAGAAGGCATTCTGAAGCATTTTCTGTCAAAATAAAAGGAATAACGGAGCACAATTACTTAAATTGAACTTTGCAAACAAAAAAGAATCTGATGAAACTTTCAGGTTTTTGAGGTACCGGTTATTGTGGATTTTCACTCACTTTGTCATTGCACAAAAGTCTAGTTGCTGGTTTGTCAGGCACCATAAGATTCATTGTCACTGCTGCAAGGGGCTTGAGACAGCTGCCATACTAGCATTAGACTTACCTGAGCATACGCAGCCCTGATGCTGCATGGAGGGGAGGTTTTTGATGCCCTTCTTCATAAGAGGTCACCTGATTTGTGACCATGTGGCTGCACTGAGATGCGCCACGTAATGAGGTGGGGCGATGGCCTATTTAAATCCTGCCCACCCACACATGGTCCTTTCAATATAATTAACCACTTTATCTCTGTAAGAGGTAGTAAAATAGTTTGATTATGTTGCCCTCTGCTCTAATGGACTGAGCTTTTATTAAACCCAGCAATCTGGTGATGAAAACAGTGCTTTCTTGAAAGTGTATAAATAGCTATACTTCCAACAGAAGGAAAGAAAAACATGTACTACCTTTTTCTTTTATGAGATGTTTGCTCAGATCATAACTCAAGCTAGGAAGGTCAGTAGAGCTTTTACATAACTGTTTGCAAATGCATGCATATGCAGCAAAATGGATGTGGGTCTATAAGGAGTTTCTCCCTAAAGCATAATACTACAATTGGAGGTCACCCAATGGATTTTTTTTGACAGTAGACACAGAAAAAATAAAGTACACCACAGGAGGTATAATTAATTTATAGAGTTCACTGCCCCAAGATGTGATGATGGCTATCAGTTTGAATAGCTTTTTAAACAGAGATTACACAAATTGATGGAGAATAATTCTATCAGTAGCTTGGATCCCTTACATCTATATGGAACCTCAATGTGTCCAAGGCATCATGCACCTTATTTCTGAGTGGAGGGGAATGGTGGTATTGATTTTGGTGAGACCTGTTGCTTTTGAACTCGATCTGTGGACTTCCCAGAAGCGCATGCCCCTGCGAGGAACAAAATGCTGGACAGATAAAGCCTTCATCTGATCTTGACCTCATCTAACATTTTGTTACTGCTTGCTTTTAGAATGTAGAGAAAGACCCCAGAGCAGAGCTAGGCAATTTCAAATTAGCTGTGACAGTTTTTGTTTCTTCCAAGATCCCCAAGTTTGGAAATGTTTAAGAAAAAAATCAAAATCAAAACAGGAAGTAGCTAAACGTTCAGACCTTGATGTTGTTGGGTTTTTTATCCTAGCATATCAGAAAAGGTAAGCCATATTGTAAATGAAAAAAAAAAAAAGATCTCGAGGAACAGAAAACAAAATCATTTTTGTCTTAAAAAATAGCATAAGGATCACTGGGGGTTGTGGGGGTGCTTATAGCCCACAAAAGTGGTCTTGAGGATCATATGTGGCCCCATGAGCTACATTTTACCAATCTCTGCTTTAGAAAATGCCTTCTTAAAAAACATTCTAGAGTACATCATCCCATGAAAACCAGCAATCCTTTGATTAAACTTTATAGGTTAATTTGAAACAAATCTTAGCTTCTCGTGTTTGAAAACAGAGCAAGCTGATGATGCACTGAAACAGAAATGTGTTTCTAAAATTCACATATTTATTATTTATTTAAAAATATACAATAATAACTAGATTTCCCACACATCCTTATGCATCTTGGTACTTGTAAAGTACTGCAAAAGTTTGGTGGGAGTTGGTTCCCTTTATAAAAGCCATGCTGATTCTTTTCACTCTCCTGCATGCGCAATAATTTTAGCTTTAACAATGTTTTCCATCCAGTTTCTCAGAGCAGATGCTAAGCTGATTTGCCTGAAATTTGCTGGCTCTCTCCTGGATCCTTTTTTAAAAGCAATTTTAGAGGAGGAAGAAAAAAAATCTTTCTACTCTTTTCCTGCATTCTTGGTTACCCAGAAGTCAGTGTAAGATTTAGAAAACACCCTTGAAGAAAGAGTGCCTATTGTCTACTATCAATGAAGAAATGGTATTCAGAATTTTTCTCACTGTTTATGAGAAGTGCTTTGCAAAACAGTCAGGTCCCTTTGTTCACTGTTGGTAAGAGAAGCAATTCATTTTTAATTGTGCCTGGAGGCTTTCACAATGGCTCAAGAGCTTGTACAAAATTTAATGAGAGTAAATAAATGAACAAACTCTTTTCCTGTTGGAATGTTTTTTCTCTTCAAACAGAAAATCTGAAACCAGTCAAAATAAATAACTTAAAATGACATTTTATTCCCTTGTCTTTCTACTTAAGAAATTGCTATATATATATATATATATATATATATATATATATATACATATATATACACACACACACACACACACAAAAATGACATAGCTAACATAGCCGTATGAAATTTATTTTGATTTTGTTCAAATCGTTTAAATGGAACATCATGAAGGCATGACATTCTTCACCTTCCCCTGCAACCTCACCTGTCTCTATATGACCCAAAAACTTGCTTTCAAAGGTTAGCGGCCCTGGATTCTGTTCAGCATGAATAAAACAGAGACAGAAGTCCCACCCCTCCATCTAATGTTTGGCGGTTACAGTCAAGTGTCAAAATAATCTTTTAGAGAATGCGCAATTACAGTGAAGTGAAATGGGAAGATTTCAGCAAAGATTGTGTTGAAGGTGTTTTGTGCTTTGAACTGCTGTATACAACATTCAGGTCTGTTAATCTGGACCTTTTGAAGTCAGGTATTTCTCTTAAAGGCTACAAGTCACATCCCAGTTCTGCGAAGAAGCTTTTCTGATTTTAAAGGACATTTTTTTCCACATGGCTGTGCAAATCTGTGAGAGATTAATAAAATAAACCCTGATCTACAAACCATAGGGCTTTCCTGTAAGCCAAATATTTCAAGAAGTCCATATTTCTGTATCATAAAATTGTAGATATTGAGCTATTAAAAAGCTCCAAATATTACCACCTTGAGCAAGAGAACATGGACTTCTTAATTCTGACTTCATATAAACACATTGCTGCACTATTTACAGTGTTATTTATATGTCACTTTTCCATCAATGAAGTTGCACTCAAAACTCACAGCACTAGCAAAGTACTGAAAAGATCAATATGATTCTGCTAGTTTAATGATATAGGCATAGCATATGGCTGTATTACACAACACGGTAACATGTAGCATCATAGAATCATGAGAGCTGGAAGGGATTGCTAGGGTTGTCATATTCTAATTCCTTGTAGCAGAGGGGGGAAATGCATCAATTAATGATTGCATTTACCTGATTAGAATGCAAATTATATTTGAATAATTAGCATATGCAAATTAGATATCTAAATTTAAGGAATTAGATATCTAATTTGCATATGCTAATTATTCAAATATAATTTGCATTCTAATCAGGTAAATGCAATCATTAATTGATGCATTTCCTCCCTCTGCTACATTTCAGTCTTCATGCAGCTGGCCTGAGAGAACTGGTATAGAGTAGGATTTAAAATACTGGACTGGGCACTGGGACACCCAAGTTCAAATCTCCGCTTGGCCATGCAATTTACCATGTGAACTTTGACCATCATACCTCTTGGGAACTCTATTTTACAGGATGCAAAAAAAAGGACCCCCATGCCTGCCCCCTCCACTGCTCACCCCACCACTCACCCATCCTCCAACCATGGCTCTCCCTCCTGTGTGCTTCCCCTTCCCCTGCTGCCGATCGCCCTCCTCCACCTCTCCCCCTTGCCCTGGGTGTTATTGAACCTCTGTACGCCACTAGGTTCTGGGCTGCATCAACAGAAGTATAGTGTCTAGGTCAAGGGAAGTGATAGTACCACTCTATTATGCTTTGGTCAGACCCCATCTGGAGTACTGTGTGCGGTGCTGGGCACCACAGTTCAGGAAGGATATTGATAAGATGGAGTGTGTCCAAAGGAGAGCGACCAAAATGCTGGAAGGCCAGGAAACCATGTCCTATGAGGAGTGACTTAGAAAACTGGGTATGTTTACCTTGGAAAAGATAAGGTTATAGCTATATTTGAAGGGAGGTCATATGGAGGATGAAGAAAGCCTGTTTTCTGCTGTTCAGGAGACTAGGACATTGAGAAATGGTTTCAAACTTCAGAAAAATAGTCTCCAGCTAAACACTAGGAAGAACTTCCTGACAGTAAGAGCAGTGTGACAGTGGAATGTGCTGGCTCAGAGTATGGTAGAGTCTCCTTCGGAGTTTTTAAACAGAAATTGGGTGGCCATCTGTCAAAAATGCCTTAATCGTGTATTCCTGCATGGTGGGGAGTTGGACTTGATGGCCCCTGTCATCTCTTCCAACTCTATGATTCTATGAATGCAAATCACTCTAGAGCTTGTACATTTTACTTGCTTGGCTTACAACTTCTGAAATCCTCCAGATATGTTGACTGGGAGATCCCTTTTGTTGTCTGAACAAGAGTGAAAGCTGTTGTCCAAAAAACTGATACTTTTAAGCTTCCATATGTCTATATAATTATTCATGAATAACTTGTTACAAATGGCTGCTGATCACTAGCTCAACACCAGCTAATATAATCTCTTTAAGAAAGGGATTCCTCACAGAAGGCTCTATTTGTTCTTGTTCTTCCTCCCAGAAGCACAGTAATTTTTTAAAGTGCTCTTTGTTCTGAATGTCTTCTGAAGGCTACCACCACCCACCCACCATGGTCTTCAGTAGTTCAGCCAAAAGAGAGGCAGAGTTGGTTTCAGTCAGCTTAAATTGGGGGTGGGGAGTCGAGGAAAGCTTTTGATTTTAACCTCATTCTTTTTCTGGATTGTTCTATTTATGCTTTTCATTAGTCAGGTTATTCCAGAAAGAATGCTGAGTAGCACTTCCACAACTAGCAATGCTTGTCAGATTAAATCTTTTGGGAAAGAAGAGTGTGTATTTTCTGGAAATTGAATGAGCTTCCTGTTTTGACATAGCAGATGCTGACTACTTTATATAATCGTTTTCCATAGATTTTAGACTTTTATTGATGAAGTCATTTTCAGGTTACTTAGCTGAAAGTTATATGGATACCATTTTAGAAGTTTTTATGAAAAGGATTAAACAAGAGATATACACTTGTTCATTTTCTCTCTCTCTATGTTAACAGTTATGGGAATTGTGCAGATGTTCTTAGACTGCAGTTCCCAGTGTTCCTTATCACTGTTTAAGGCTGATGGGACTTGCAGTTGAATAGCATCTGGAAAGTCACATGATTCCCACCCCTGCTACAGTACTTACTATTAATGTAATACTGCCGGCTGTTGCTAAATTTTATCTTATTGGAAGATAAAATTGCAATGGGGAAATTGTCACTTCTAGGTTTTGTTGAAATCCAAATTCCTTAAAGCACAGCTAGTATAGCCAATGGTCAAAGATGACAGGAGAGGTAATTGCAGGTTCTCCATCTCTTCCTGAGAGTTAAGTTAGTATTCTCATCCCTGTAAGTAATTCATGAGCTGAGAGTGAGAGAATATAACTTGCCTGAAGGCCAAATTGCATCCAGTCTATGATCAGTGGGTACTCTATTTTCCTCTTTACATGAAGCACTTGTGGGGACTTCATGAGATAAGCAAAACTTCTGGCAACCCTAAGGAAAACCTATCATGGGTTTTTCTGGGGGCTGACAGTGTGTGATGCACCCAGGGTCACCCTTGGCCAAGCAGAGAATCAGACCCTGGGTCTTCAGGGTCATAGTCCAACCCTCAAATCACTACACTATGCTGGCTCTCATAAGAAGTTTATATAAGTCTATTGCCGCACTAAACCCTTATAGCACAATTATTCCACTTTTAGCATCCTATGGAATCCTGGGGTTTGCAGTTTAGGGAGGGGCCAGCAGAAATGGCCTAAATCTCAGTGGCTCCTTTTAAGTTGTGGAACTTCCTTCTATTGGAAGTTTATTTCACTCCCTTTCCACTGCTAAGAGAAAATATTTTTATTTAGGTAGGACACTGGTTTTAAACCCATGTGACAGAAGAGTCGTTTACTGAGGTGTGCTACTACTTTTTTAATATAAAGTTTTAAATTTGTTTTAAACTGTGCTTTCTATAGAATTATTTATGTAATTGTTTTAAAACTTTTGTATAATAAGATTTTAGCTCTCCTGAGTTTTATTTTATTAGGTCTCTTGCTAGGAGAAAAGTGGAATATAAATGAAATAAATAAACAAATAAATAAATATCACTTCCAATGATGAGCTCCATTGTTTGCTTCAATATGTTGCTATATATTGCTTTCACAGACTCGACACAACGTTTGTGTTTAACACACATGTATAAAAAATGTAAATGACATCAACTGATTGGGGAGACTGACAACACAGATTGCAGTTGTTGGGAGAAGTTTAATCCTTCCTTTTCATGTTGTGTTCCCGAGGAGGAGAAGGAGTTTATTAATACTTAGACCACAGGCTATTTGCATATAGAACAAATGACTGCAATCAAAAAGTAACAACAAGGAATAAATAGTGTATAGATCTAAAATACTTTCTAAAAATTGAAACACATGGACTATAAACAACAATAGTGTGATTAGATAAGAACATTGCCAGAACAATCGATTGCAAGATCAGCTATAAATCTTGCTTGAATTTTCATTGCTGCCAGAACAGAACAGGAAGCCTTGTGAGTTACCATAGAGTTAGGGGGAAGAAGATGGCACCAATGTGATATGAAGTGTTCCTGAGGAAAATGGCATCTATGCTGAATTTCCTTTTAATGCAGATCCCTGTTTCGGAGAAGGGATTCTTCTCAGGAATTCAGCAAAAAGAGAAGAACCGATTCCTTGCTGCAATCCTGATCATAATCACTCTCCAACAATGCTATTTGCATTTTTATTAAAGACCTGCATATTAAATGGATAGTTATATTTAACTTCATGTCTAGTATATTATTATAGCTATATTTTACTTTATTTATATTTTACTTCACGTGTCACATTTTAATGCAGTCTTTCTGCTAAGAATAGCACTTTAGGCACCTAGCAACATAATTAAAAACAATTCAGAACAGTGGAACATTAAAATCATTCTAATAAATAAAAATCTTTAGAAGGCAAAAGTTGAAATATCCTTTTCACATCCTTTCTAGTGAGATAGTGAGAGATATAAGTTTGGTCCTTACAAACACTGCTCTTCCTTGTGTAGCCATTTCATTCTGAGAACTTCCTCTTTATCTTGGCAGTGATTTTACATGAACCAAAAATAAAAGATGGAAGTTTGGGGGTTTGGTAATGGAGCTGTTATTTCACAAAAAATGGCAAAAAACCGAAAATAAATATGAAATAAATTTGATACTTCTCCATAGCTTTCATTTAAAATTTGGTGGGGTGTGTGTATGTGTGTAGGTGTAAGGGAGAGGAAACAACTGAGAATCCTCTGTTGACAACATTAATTGTACAAGAAGGGACATTCTTGTGGAATTGTGTTTTTTTTTTTTGTACAGATGAAGTCAGCTGTTGTAAGCAGAATGATTATTAGACATCTCATACAAAAATGGCAAATGTAATTGTGATTCGAATTTTGTTTAAGGCAGAAAAAGCTCCTGACTGATATATTTTATATGATAGTCTTTAAGGGAGAAAAGCTGAAACAGCAGGTAGGAAGATACCTAGAGGCAGACATTGGTTGGCTGCATTTTTAATTTTTTTGTTTTGTTCTGTGCTTTTTTTTAGCTGCTCAACTCAGTTGTATTAAAATAAAAGAAGATCCATATTGATTCAAACTGGAGTCCTACCTAATCCAGCCTTCTTTTTGCAGAGTGGCTAGTTGTTTATGGCAAACCTGCCAGCAAGACAATTGCATGCTCCATCTCTCTTCACCAGCAAATAATGCAGCCAGCCATACTGTTTCTGATAAGGGAGGCAATACACATTGGTATCCTAGCTCATAGGCATTGATGGCCCTGTCTTGCCAAAGGTGATTGGACAGTTCACCAAAGGCAAGAGAGTTCTTTTTAGAGGGTCTGGAGGCAGCAAAAGACACCAATTGTAGATGAAAAAGTCTCAGCTTTATTCAACAGCAAGCAGTTTAAACAGCATCAGCATACAGGCAGCATCAGCATACAGTTACAGATAGATAATGCCTAGATATCATGCCTAGATAAAAGAAAGATGGATATTCTCACCCAAATAATTTTCCTCCCTTCAGCTGCCCAGAACCCCAAATAGAAACAATGGAGAAAGCCCCCTCTGGTAGCCAATATGCATGGCACTGCAGCTGTCAGCCTATGCTGAACAACCCTAAAATGAGAACACAGTCAAGGGAGTGTTTATACCCTTCTGCTCGGGAGACTTGGCTGTCTTCCACAGAATATTCAGGGGTCCTTACACATTGGGACAAGATAACCTCTTCCCCATGTCCACCGCCTGGTGCTACTTGGATGTTGGTCTCAAGCCAAGAGCAGGTACCACTTAGCAAGTCTCATATCTTGCAATTTTGTTTTGTCTACATTTTAAGCTAGCAAGCATACAGACCTAGAGAGAGTAAGGCAAAAGACAGAAATCAATCCAAAAGACAATGTGCTTAATTACCCAGAATTCTTAGTGTTAGCAGACAGAAATAAAATAAAATATGGAGAGACAAACTGGGGAAGGACATTCCTACAACTCCTTGAGATTACAATAGTCTTCCTGTCAGTTCCCATACAGGCCTTAATCTCATTCACATTGCTTGTTAGCCAGGCTGGGGATTTTTCAGATTTTGTACTTCCTTTCCTGACCTATGATATGCATTTTATTTGAACTTCTATTTAAGGGGTTTTGATAAGTGCTGAAACATCATAGAACAACAATACAGTATGACCCCCGTATCCGCGGGGATTGGTTCCGGGCCCCTCCATGGATACAGAAATCTGTATCCCGGGCTTGATCGCAGTGGACCCTGGGCCTGTGTCTGGAGACAGGAAAACAGCAGGCAGCGCGATCCCACACTGCCCGCTGTTTTCCCACCAGGCATTGTGGCAATCAGGCCCTGGGCCTGTGGATACCATGGTGATAAGGCCCTGGGTCTGTGTTTGGAGGCAGAAAAACAGCAGGCAGTGCAATCCCATGCTGCCCGCTGTTTTCTCACCGGGTGCCACAGCGATTGGGCCCTGGGCCTGCAGGCACTGTGGTGATCGGGCCCTGGGCCTGCATCGGGAGGCTGGAGGTGGTTTTCAACCGTGGATAACTGAATCCACGGATTATGAATCCGCAGATATGGGGATCGTACTATACCACATAGCAACACAATATTATGCTACTTTACTTGTATTCCAAATATTGAAATGTTGCTTATCATGTATTTTCTTCCAGTATGGAACTTCTAGAGCACATTCATTTGGTCAGCCCTTAGACCAGTGTATCACATTGCTGTCTCAGCCTTCCTTTTAGCAGAGGGATGGGGACATTTTGTCCTCTAGAAGCTTTGCATTACCAGTCCTACTGGTGTATCCAGCATGGTCCATGTTAAAGAACTGAAAGAGTAGGAGCTAAGAATATCTGGTGGATCAGAGGTTCCCCCTGAGAGTTCATGGCAGTTTTCTTTGTTTTCCTCCTTACTTTTTTTCTTTGTTTTCCTCCTTCCTTTCAAAACAGGTGTAGGGGCTGAGTTAGTATTCAGATTTGAAATATACAACCAAGTACATGGACAGGCAGTGTCATTCCAGTCCATCATGTTACACGTACCACTACTGCAGTGCTACTAAGAAGCAAAATGCCAATCAGATTAGACCAAAGTCTTTTGTGTTGCTCAGCCAATTGAGGATTTTGGATATAGTGGTTAACATTTAAAATAGGAATTCTTGGTTCAAATTAGCCAGGACCACTGTGGCATGTCCTAACTCAGTCCATGCCAGATCTCTGCAAAACAAAGTGGGAGGAGGTTAACACTAGGTCCTCTGCCAACAACCTCCCTTTCTTCCCCTGCAACCCCCCTCCACCAGCTTTTCTTATCCATCTTATTTCCACTCCCAGAACCCACTGAGAATATACTGTGGATGCTAAAGAATAAGCAGTGGAAAGGGTTCACCACTCTTTTCTCTCTTGTATTTTCCCTACTGCCAGTAATTCCCATGCTGTGGTTCATGGTGATTTACTGGCAACCCAGTTCTGCACCTGAGTTTGCAGGCGTGATGATTAGTTTGGTCTTAATATAAAATGAAAAGATGATGTAAGCAAACAGTCTTAATAAGAGCTGAATCATTTGGTTGCATAACATTTACCCTAGGGTTCCTCTGTATTTAATCAAAGCACATCAATTTTTAAAGCAGATTTTAAGAGATGTGGCTAAAGGAAAAAAACCCCCCGCTGCCTTATACATCATAATTTTAAAGGAGAGTTCAACTCTTTTGTAAAACCTAATAATTATGTTAAGATGTGTTGCTTACTGGTATTTTCAATAATTGACTCTTACAGAAGTGACAGCTAGTTCAACCGTCAGTAAACATGCATACAAACACATCCACAATTGAACCTCAGGCAGTGAACATTTCTGTATTGCGGATTTTACAGTTCATCTGAAAACGTAATCTGTTTTAAAATCTGCCACTTGAATTAAAGCTGTACCATAAATATACAGGAGATCCTTTGTGATAATGGTATACCCTAGCATAAGCAAATTTAGAGCATTCTCTATATTAAAAATCAATTTTACAGTACTGTATATTAAAAAGGAAACCACAGGCATTTTCATTAGAGGCATATTACAACTGGCAATGTATATATTCTGCAATATAGCCTTAGATGATGTTTGCTTCTCAAAATTACTTAATCAAGAAATCTCTGGGGCTGCATAATTTTGTTTTGGCCTAGAAAACTGGTCTCATCTCAACTACAGCTAAAGATTTGTTGCTGCTGCATTCTTAGGGTCAAAACAGATAAAAAGTGGGAGGTCTTTTTGAGTGCTCTGTCAACTTTTGGATTTCCTTTTAAAGTAGATTTTGGGGCTGCTAGCCAGATCAGGAAAGCTGCCTTTCTGTGATTGGGCTGGTAATGCAAGAATGTTGGTCCAAAAACTTACTTCACATCTTTCCCTAGCTTCAATCCTAGGAAGAAGATAATGTCATGTTCTCTCAAGCAGTGAGAAATTCAAGGTGTGTGACACATACCTAAATTCAATTTCTAAAGGGAACCCAATGAGACTCGATATCTGTATATATTTCCTATACAGAGATGGAGTATAGGTAGAGCCATAGTTCAAACACTCCAGTGGTCAAAGTCCATTGTTTCACATCAGATCTGCTTCCAGGGAGAGGCAAGTGCCATCCCCAAATCCTGTTATCTTACTGAGCTCTCCGTCTGTTTTTTAGTCTCAGAATCACCCTGTAGTTTTGTTAGTTCTCTTCATGCAAGGAGACAAAATACAAAATCTACACTTGGGCAACCAAATTGTCTCAGACGTGTCTTTTTCAGAACAGGATAGTGTAAAATGCAGGGGATGGGAGAAGTAACAGAAAATCTAAAAGTATAGATCACAAGTTGTAGTAGTGAGGCTTTCAAATTAGAGCTAGTTTCCAATGTTGCAAAACAGAATTCTAATTTGCCAACATTGCAAATTGTTGAATTGACACCCATTCCGTTTTACAGATGTTGGTAACTATTTACAGCCATCCTCACCTGGTCTAAGTTTGACCCAGCATTATGCCCACAGCTCTATGATAGAGGGTGTTTGGATCTAGCAAACTTGATTCCTTCCTCACTCTGACTCTTCTCAACTCTTTTTGGGGGCTCTTGCCAGCAGATCAGCCCTGATGGCTGACTGTTGGTAGAGCTCTGAGTTGCCTCATTAGAACAAGATTCTGACTGAGGAAAGGCATTTCTTCTGGTAGAAGAACCTAACTCTGTATAGTCAGCACATTACTGCGTAGGAGTTGCACTGCCTGTTGCTAGTAGATTTTTCATTTATCAGATGACACCTTACAATGAATTCTGAGTTAAAGAAGTAAAGGTTGCTCTCCAGTTCTCCTGGAATTGCCTCTTGCTTTGGGCCCTGAATTCCAGGTTCCTGAGTATGCAGAGCAGAAGTAAAGCATAACAGGTTTTTTTAGTTGTAAAGCTGGAGATTATCTTTAAGTTTCTCATGAAATTGGCATGGCTATCCTTTTTAAAGACCCAGATTACACCATCCTTAGCTATAAGTTGAGGATGAAAGCCATGACCCTCTTAGGTATTATCCAGTTACCCAAAGGACTTAAAGATCTTCTAATAATTAGCTTCTGTGGATACATACCTCTCACATTTCTTGGGCTATTAACGTTTGGTTATCACATCTAAGGCTTTGTCTAGATAATGCCTTTATTTACTCTACAGTGATAGTACTATTCACAGCAATCTGATAATAAGCTTCATTACAGTATTGATTCAACAGCATCATAGTATAGCATTAATGTTCATAGGTAACTAATGAATGTATAATGATTCTTTCCATGATATGTTTAGCCTTTTAAATGCAAGGATTCAGGATGCATTATACAGATACACACACACACACACATACACACACATGACAGACTTTAAATTGCTGCCTGTAGTGGCTGCCTACATGTTACAGTTGCATCTATGCCTCTCCATGTGAATAGGGTTGTTTTCTGTACATGAGCACATGCCTTCCTGAGGGAGATTTTTGTAATATGGTGGAAAAATAGTTCACATTGTGCTGCAGGCAAACAGCTGTCTGAAGAGAAGCAGCCACCCATCAAAAGCAGTAGCATCTATTCACAGGTAGTAGTTTTTACATGGGAGACTTCAGTTCAAGTTCACTTAGCCATGACAATCACTGATGTCCTTAAGTAAGTTGTTTTCTTTCACCCTAACCTAATTCATGAGATTCTTGGGAAGATAATAAAACAGCATTAGCCCTTTTGAGAAAGAGTAGGATATAACTGTGACATAATTAAACCAGCCTCTATGTCACAGCTGTTTTGTGTGCTTAGGCCCCCAGTCTGAAACTGATGTGGCAGAATTTTGCTGTACTTGAAAATTATTATTAGAATATTTCCTGTCAGGTATGCCCACATCTGTTGGACGTTATTAGAACTAATACGAAGGGATTGCTTAGTCTGACAGCTGAATGATTAGAACCAGAGAGCTTCAGTGGGTTTTCCATGATGTTTTCCCACCCTATAAAGCTTGACTTCCATGTCAGATTGCAAAGTGTTTTTGAAGTTCTCCTCAGCTTCAAAAGAAGAGAGCCATATGATGTTGTTCGCCGCTAAGAAACCACCTAAGAAAACCACCTTTAAAGCTCCACTAGGCACAAAAAAAAAATAGATGAATAGCTATTTAGGTTCTTTCACTTCATAAATGGTTGGATAATGTGCACTGATAGCCCCTTATGTGGATTGCAGCTGAGGTTCATCCTGTGGCTTGCTTTTTTTTTTTTTTAAAAAAAATCTATACTCTTCCTAACATAAATCTTAGACGGAAACAAACAAGTGGGCATTACGAGGGGCTGTTCTTGAAGAGATACAATAAATACTATAGAATAGGAATTTATGCACAATCTATTAGTAAAAGCAACCACAAAATACTTTTATAGGTAAAAATAATTTCACGAGTAATTACTACAAGTTTTGGGATACAGGAAATGGTAGATTAATTTATGAATATGTCCACTATTATTAAAGAGATCTGAAGTGAAATGAATATAAACAACTATATAAATTTCTATTAACACTATTAAAAAGTCACCATAGCCAAATTAAAGTCTGGAAAGATAATGATTACATCATTTTAATAGCGAAGATTAACATGGTAATTTGAATATTCATTAATGTATTCACATGAGTAATGGAAAATGTGGATGAGTTGGCTCGCAATGTGCCATAAATAGCAAGAAATCAATTTTGCATAGTTGGCATATTTTGTCCTACTTTGTGTCAGTTACTGCAAAGTCCAATTTTCTCTTTCTGCAGACCACTCAAAGTTATAATTATATATAATGAACAGTGACAAGAACAAATTGCTGTTTTCTAATATATATTTGTGTCTGTGTATAATGCTCTGTATTACTGTGGGAATTTTTTAAAGTCTATATGAAACAGATGCTGAAATTATTGGTGTATCAAATGTGGTGGGGGAAAAAATAGTTCTGTTGTGATTTTTCCTGTGATTGGTTTCCATCCAGAATGGAGGCTGACTTGATAAACCAAACCTCATTAGACTGTTTATGGAAGCTTTAGAAGGCCTTTGTTGTGTTCCACTTCAAACTAGAATAGTGGATTTTTTAGGCCTATAGTCCTTGTTGGTCCCAAATGGAGGAGACTTATTGAAAAAACAAGATGTATGTATGTATTCATTTACAATTCAGCAATTGATTCAGTGAGCCTACTCCAGTTAGGTCTAGCAATTGGATATAAGCCATGAGAAAGATCCATGAAACTATCTTGGATCACATGGCACCATTGAGATATAGCTCCCAGCCCTGTACAACTTTCATGCAACTGTGATCATCTTAAGCACACTGAACTCTCAGGTCATTCTTAATCACTCTTAACACTTAGACAGTTTTCCACCATCTTGGAATGCAGACATTTTAATTGTCCTGGGAACAGTAATTTACGCCTGCTGTTTCAGCCCTTATCTCCCCCCCACTTTTTTTTCACTCTCATAATGACACAGACATTTAATACCTTGGTTGCATAATTGCACCCAATCTGTCTTCTCTTACTTTTCTTTAAGAAAGAGTTACAAGCATTAAAAGCAACTCTTGTGAACTTGGAGAGCTGCCAAGAAACTCCTATTTATTGGGTCACAGAACAAATGCACCTTACTCCAGGCATAAAAACATTCTTCCCCAGAGATGTTCAAACTAGGCATTGTAAAATGTTGTTTTCATACATTTTGTAGTCATGAGAGTGTAACGGGGTAATAAATTCCTAAAAATAAATAATTAAAATAACAAATTTCCATAGATATATCAATTCATCCAAAACAAGTTGAAGCGATACACCAGGGATGTCAAGCGAAAGTGTATTTAAAATTAAAATGCGCACAAAAAGTAAGGTTATGTACTAAATTGTGCTTGCTAAGTGTATCTCAATTATTAATGTCAGTGGCTGGGATTTATGGAGAATGGAATGGTTGAATTTAGGAGCTTAAGAAGAGTCGCTAGACATTGTGTAGTAGTAAATACCATAAGCCTAACAGAAACTCCACATTTGATCTTCAGAAACAGCAGGAGATACACCCTCAACTGAGATCCAGTGTGGCATGGTGGCTTAAGTGTTGCACTATGACCCTAGAGACCAAGATTCAATTCCCTGCTCGGCCAAGGAAACCCATTGGGTGACCTTGGGTGCATCATGCACTCTCAGCTCCAGAAAACCCCATGACAGGTTCACCTTAGAGTTGCCGTAAGTCAGAACTGACTTGAAGGCACATAACAGCAACAGCCTCATATTCCATCAACCCCTTTGTTGTAGCTCTGTGACCTACACTGTTCCATTCAGATAAGTCCTAAAACTCTAAAGAGCCATCTTTTTTCATGTTGTAGAGAACTGCAGTGTGATAGAGAGGGCAGAAAAACTGCACTGTATAATTCTACTTGTGCTTCTGTTGATCCCATCTTTTTGTGCCTAGGTCTCCCACCAATTTTCTACATTCTGCTTACCTCCCCATCCCACAACTGTGGCTTTCTTCTGCCTCTTAATAATTCAGTTCTAAAACCCATGCCAGGTCATTATTTTACTCCATCTAACTGCACATCTTGCATTATTCCTGATGGACCACACCTGTCCTCCCTCTTAATGTGTGCAGAGTAGAATGAGGAAGATTTCCTCACAAACAAATTCACCATACCATTTTCAAACACTTAGGGCCTTTCAGCCCTACACTGTTATAGTGCTATTACTCCATTTTCAACCTCCTATTGAATCCTGGGGTTTGCAGTTTAGGGAGGGGCATTTAGAATTCTCAGCCAGAGAGCTCTTGGGCCTCAGAAAACTACAAACCTCAGAATTTCGTAGGATGTTGAAAGTGGAATAATAGCACTATAATAGTGTAGGGTAGAAAGGCCCTAATTCCATGGTAGATGAACAACATGGATTTAGGCTAATGAAACTACATGCAATAAGATCTATATAGTTGATATGCATTCTTCCCATCTATCATAAACCATGTGTGAGAAACTCTCATTTGTTCATGAATTGGTTATGCTAAAACGTTTTGAAATCTATAATTTGATATTAATCAATTCCCATTTTAATGACATGGAATGGAATTCCAGTAGAAATACTTCCATTTGAAAGAGTTTTCACCTTCTCCTGCACCATTGTTTTCTCATCAAGCTTTTCCACACTGTTTTATATTATCTGTCACCGTATTGTTTCTTACATCATAAAAAATAATGTTAGAAAGATTTTTTTTCTGATGTTGAAGATGGCATTTAACATGAGGCAGGGCATAGCATTTAGACAGTAGTAGAAAGGCCAGTGTGGTATAGTGGTTTTATGTGTTGGACTACAGCCCTGGAGAGCAGGGTTCAATTCTCTGTTCAGCCAGAGAAACCCAGTGGGTGACTTGGGGCACATCACACACTCTTGGGCCCAGAAAACCCTCTGATAGGTTTGCCTTAGGGTTGCCATAAGTCAGAAATGACTTGAAAGTACACAACAACAACAGAAAGGCCACCATTCTGTGCATTCCAGTCATATATGACCATGAAGCAGTCAGTTTCTAATCATTTAGAAAGCAACACGGTAATCACGAGAAGTCAACATGGATTTCTCAAAAATAAGTCATGCCAGACTAATCTTATCTCTTTTTATGACAGAGTTACTAGCTTGATAGATGAAGGGAATGCTGTGGATGTAGCATACCTCGATTTCAGTAAGGTCTTCGACGAAGTTCCCCATGACATTCTTGCAAAGAAGCTAGTAAAATGTGGGCTGGACAGGGCTACCGTTAGTTGGATTTGTAATTGGTTGACCGACCGAACCCAAAGGGTGATCACGAATGGCTGCTTTTCACCCTGGAGAGAAGTGACTAGTGGGGTGCCACAGGGTTCTGTCCTGGGCCCAGTGCTGTTCAACATTTTTATCAATGACTTGGATGAAGGAATAGAGGGCATGCTCATCAAATTTGCAGATGATACCAAATTGGGAGGGGTTGCTAATATGCCAGAGGACAGGATCAAAATTCAAAATGACCTGGATAGATTGGAGCGCTGGACCAAGGCTAACAAAATGAAGTTCAACAGAGAGAAGTGTAAGGTCCTACACTTAGGTAGAAAAAATGGAATACAGAAATATAGGATGGGAGACACGTGGCTGGATAGCAGTACGTGTGAAAGGGATCTAGGAGTCTTCATAGACCACAAGCTGAACATGAGTCAGCAGTGTGATGCGGCAGCCAAGAAAGCCAATGCAATTCTCGGCTGCATCAATAGGAGTATGGTGTCTAGATCGAGGGAGGTACTGGTACCACTATACTCTGCTTTGGTTAGACCCCATCTTGAATACTGTGTCCAGTTCTGGGCACCCCAATTCAAGAAGGACATGGTCAAGCTGGAGCAAGTCCAGAGGAGGGCGACCAAAATGGTGCGAGGCCTGGAAGCCATGCCCTATGAGGATAGACTTAGAGAACTGGGTATATTTAGTCTGCAGAAGAGAAGGTTAAGAGGGGACATGATAGCCATGTTTAAATATTTGAAGGGATGCCACATAGAGGAAGGAGAGGGCTTGTTTTCTGCTGCTCCAGAGACCAGGACAAGGAGCAATGGATTCAAGCTGCAGGAAAGGAGATTCCACCTGAACCTCAGGAAGAACTTCCTGACAGTCAGGGCTGTCCGGCAGTGGAATATGCTGCCTCAGAGTGTGGTGGAGTTTCCCTCTTTGGAGGTTTTTAAGCAGAGGCTTGATGGCCGTCTATCGGGCTTTGAGGGTGTTCCTTCATGGCAGGGGGTTGGACTGGATGGCCCCTGTGGTCTTCTTCCAACTCTACATTTCTATGATTCTATGATTCTATGAATATGTGAAGAGCTAGATCTCTGGTTTATTTATTGGGTGGTGTATTTTCTTTCTTTCTTCCCCAGAATCTGAAAATGGTGCAAACAGCCTCTTACTATATGACTTATATACACAGTTATTATTTCAGAGACTACCCATGAAGCATCTTAGACATAAATGAAGAGAGAACATAGCTAGCAATTCCTTACTGAGTGTATTTCTGCTTAATTGTCCACATCATTTGGTTTCTTTGCCTTACTTTATTGTAAAACATATGTAACATTAACATTTTATGCACATTTTACTCTTTCGATGGTTGTTGGACACATATTAGTCTTCTCCCATCTGGCAACTTTAATAGAACATGAAAAGTAGAATTTTGGAAGGCAGGTAAATTGTATTCTGATAAAATCAATTCAATCATCCAGTTCTTAGTGAGAGACAGGTGTGTTGTGACTTTTTCTTGCACGGCATTTAGTTGTTCATCATACAAAATGAAGTTAATTCTAAGATGTTGAAAGAGGAAAGCTAGAATGCTCTTAATGGAAAAAAAAAGAATTAGGATAATGGTAGAACGGAAAGCCAAATGGTACACTGTCAGAGAAAGCAAATATGAAAATATGATTTGGAATTTTCTTAGGTTGAACTTTCTTCTTTTCAGAATGTAGAGACATTCTGCTCCCTGTGATTACTAAAGAGCTGAAGGAATTACTGGATCCAAAGGAAGAGACACAGATGCTGTTCCTGGAAAAAAAGTATTGCATTGAATTACTCAACAGCATCCTGGAGGTTCTCAGCTGTCAAGATGCAGTGAGTATTGATGAGAGCAATGATTATGTAGCTGATTTCAGTTGATTGTAAGCCTGTGCTGATTAAGTTGTAAAATATTGATGCTGATGACTTTCATTTAATTTCTAAATATAACAGGGGCCTGACAGATTGGACCAGTTTTCACAGTTTTCAGTGTGACACTGGATACAGAGAGGCAATTTACCTCTCCTGATTTTCTGTTTAATTTGTCTTGACATGTCATCAATCCCAAATCAGCTTTATGTTATTGAAGATAAAGAATCAAGCTGTTTTATTATATTTTATTTTTAATAGTATACACATAAAACATGGTCTGTAGATCAGCTTCATGCTATAGTCTCATTTGTTTCTGTAGTGAAAGCTTGTAAAGCTTGTCCATAACTTTGAGGTTTGGCTCAACCATGGTTAGTCACTGGTACTGATGTAATTTTTGACCAGATTTACACAAACAAATGAAGCATGGTGAGCGTAAGAGGCATGAATGTGAAGTGCACAGTTCCACAAGACATTCCTGATCTCTAAACCATGTTTACATTTTATAAATGTAGTGCCTATTCTCTTATAAGTTTGTAATTGGACTATTGTAGTTCATTCAATGGGAGGATTCCTTTAAAGACAGTTTGGAGGTTGCTCCTAGTGCAGAAGTTCTCTGCCTCAGGCTATTTCCACACTAGCCTGTTATAGGGCTATTATTCCACTTTCAACCTCCTACGGAATCCTGGGGTTTGCAGTTTAGACAGGGGCCAACTGGTGCAGAAATGGCCTGAGTGTCGACCAAGGTAGTGAAAAGTGAGCCTATGACACCAGTTTTGGAATCTCTGCATTGATGTCAGTGGTTGAATTAAACAAAATGCCAGTGATCCACTGGTACCAACTCAAACTAGTAATAATGCAAAGCAAAGAATTAATATCTCTAAACTGGGGAGGATCCATTTCCTTAAAAAACCTTCCTCAGTACTGACCTAGTTCAATTTTGAGACCAGCCAGGAAGTCATTGCTTTTGATGCCCCAGAGTCACATGGCCAAATCTTGTGTGACAAGGCTTACTCACTGGTGGTACTCTGGTTATGAAACTTCCTCTGTTAGGGATCTAGTTCTCCCTTACACTCTTCTCTTTTGAACAACTGTTACAAACATACCTATTTGTACAAACTTTGGGAGAATGAACAAGTGCTTGTTTGCTTGTTTACTGTTGCTTGTCCCCATTATTATAACTGCATTATAGCATAATTCATTTAAACATGTTTGCAGTTTATCATTTTAAATGCTTGGTATGTGTAATTTTCAGTGGCTTTTTAATGTGGATTATTAGTGGATCAGAGCTCTTGGGAAGAAGACTGGGATCTAAATCAAACAAACACAATGGCTATAATAAAAACTACTACAGCAATTTACATTGTATAAGTTCTTTAGCAATAGTAATGTTACCATCATATATGCTGGTTATATTGGCTGCAGCATGCTCTTGCTTTTCACATATTGTATATATAGTTGACACGCACACACACGCACACATATTACAATTGTACTGATTTGTAAAAGAAAAGATCTTTCAGGTTTGTGCAGATTCATAAGTGAACATGTAGGATATATGTTAGGGCTTCAAACAATAGTGTTTTTGAACAAAGTTTAATTTCCTTTGAAATGTGGAGTTAAAAAACAAAAGCTAATATAATCCAGTGTCTATTTCTATGTAGTATACCTGCAAGGTCAACGCAGTTAAACTAAATGAGAACCATATGGCAAATGTTCAGATTCCAGCTTAGGAATATGATGGATGAGGTGCTCTCTTGATGTCTACTGCTAATACTAAGGGTTCATAAAATGGGGAAGAGATACTCTTGTCAACAGCCTAGTTCTATGCTTGTTAACTGACAAATACCACTGAGATCCATTGTGTTAACCCTGAGTGTTCATAGAACTATAACATTTTGGGCCATGACATTTCAGACAGATTATTATACTTCTACCCTTCTTAGTGGGAAACAAGGCGCTAAAGATGCTAGATTTTACATGAGCTTTACATTTTTAATTTCCTCCAGCAAATTCTGCAACTGGTTTTGCTAGTTAGGTTTATGAGTGGATATGATGCAATAGATATAAATAAGCCTATAACTCTAAACTTTATTTGAATTATGTGGCTGTCAGAGGCAGATCTAGGGTGGGGTAACTGGGGTGTGTGCCCTGGGTGACAATGTCAGGGGGGTGCAAAAAAGAGGAATCCTCCTGCCTGGCCCCCCATCCACTACTTGCCCCGCCGCCCACTGCCACTTGCCACACCCCTCCTCCACCTGCTGCTTGCCCTGCCCACCTCCACTCACCCCTCCCCTGCTCACTGCCACTCACCCTGCCCCCTATTACCTCTTGTCCTACCCCCTTGCCCTGGGCGCTGTTGAGTCTTGATATGCCACTGGTGGCTGTAATGCTCCCTTGACATCTAAAGTATAGTATAAGATAATTGTAGAAAGTAAACTTGTTACAATTTATTTTGTCACTTATCCAGTAATACAAAAAACAAAACAAAACAAAAAACCTTACAGTCAGTGATCCTCTTTATTTTTACCATCCTTGACAGTATTGCTTTGTGATTGGTTTGGCTGGCACTGGTTAATCAAGTTATGCTTTTGATGTGAGAAAGTCATATTAATACTAAGCATAAAAACATTGGATTCTGCTCTCCTATTTTCTTAAAGTTACAATTGCTTGCTTTCTGAAGATGCTGTCTTAAAAATGGGCTGCTTGTTGCAGATTTCATACATTAGTTCTAAAAACTCACTTCTATAGTTTAATATAGTATCTAGCATACCCAAGCTTGATGTTGATAATTTCAATTATTATTTGAATAAAACAGAAACTTGACTTATAATCCTTAAAATATGTTTCACATGAAATTCCATGTAAACTAGAGCAAAAAATGATGAAAAGCCAACATTTGCTGATCAGCATCAAATTTACATAAAAATATCTTGAGGCTATCAGCCCATGACAGACAGAATGGTGTAGTGAGTTCAGTGTTGGACTAGAAGTCCAAGAGACGAGGGTTCCAATTCCCTCTCAGCCATGGAAACCCATTGGGTGGTCTTGGACAAGTCAAATGCTCATAGCCTTGAAGGAAGGCAGTGGCAAACCCCCTCCAAACAAGTTTTTCCAAGAAAACCAGAGGATAGGGTTGCTATAAATCAGACTTAGCTTGAAGGCACACAACAACAACGTCAACCTAAGTGTGAATATCAAGTTTTGTTAAAATTGGCTCTTAAACGTTCATTCCAAAACTAAAAATAGAAAAATTTAATTGGGAAGTGCCAAAAGTAGTTGATGCATGAGGTCCAAAACTGATTCAAGTCCCCCCCCCCATTTAATTAGATAATATATCAAGTTTGGTGACTCTATGATCAATCCTGTGGGCTTGTATAGCATAACAAACAAATGGATAGAATGACATTTTAAATTAATTTTATTTTAATCTGAATTCACTGAGGAATCCTGGGAGTTGTAGTTGTAAAATTTACCTTTCTGAATCCTACTTTTCATTCTAGTTCAAATGTGTGCATGCATATCTGTGGCAGTCTGTGCCACATATATACACATATGCAGATAGTATATCATTAGATAGTTTCATTTGCCAGTGTGGATACCCTCTATGAAGTGAAAGGACACTATATCAGTTTTTATTAAAGCATGAGGAAGGGATATCTTGTCATAGTTATGTCTGAGCCTTTTCCAAAAATGAAAGCCTCACCCTGAATTTTGTGTGTGTGTGTGTGTGTGTGTACACATACACACAGTCAGCCCTCAACTTTCATGGAAGCTGGAAAATAGGATCCCCACAAAAGTGGAAAAACCGTAAAAATATACAAGTCTTGAACAGGAAAATGTTGGAAATATGGTGTTCAGACTGGAACAATGTACCACATGTGGTGGACCTGCCCAAAAGCACAAGAACATTGGACTGGTATACATAAAACAATAGAAGAAATTTTTCAAACCCAATAGATCATGACCCCAGAAACTTACTTATTAAATATACTAAATGAAATAGACAATCAGATGAACAAGAAATATTGGAGAATTTTATTTTATATGATAACAGCTGCAAGAATAGAATATGCAAAATTATGGAAAAACAAAGATGTTCCAAAAACTGAGCAATGGCTATACAGTCTACTGGAGATGAAAACAGCAGATACACTATCTCAAAAATGGAAAACTCAACAGAAGAGAACATAAATAACAAATGGGCTCCTATTGATACTTATTTCCAGTGTAACAACTGAAATAGGATTAGTTGATATAGCGGGCTTACATAGATAAACGTAAAAGGGGAAAATTTCTAAATTAGGATTTGGGGGTGTTAAAACATTTATATCCGAGTCATCATTAGACTATTTTGATGTTAAGGTTCTGGAGTAAATTTCATAGTGACAACTGTAGAAGTACATTTATAAATGGAAACAAACAAATACACTACAATTATAGGTGGAAACATTGGAAGATTAAGAAAATGTAGTAAACTTTCATATGAAAATATATGGTTGTTACTTTCTGTTTTTTAAATGTGATGGTTTTGTATATAAAAATGATAAATAAAAAAAGTGGAAAAACCATTAATATCGTAAGTCCTCCCCTGTGCAAAAAAGTGCATGCTACAGATTCCTTTTCCACCAATAGCCCTGGCCCATACCTTCCTTTCCCACTGTGGCACTATGAAGCCTCTGTCAAATTTTCCAAGCCTCTCTGCCTCCTAGGAATTCAGTACTGAAGTCAATTTTGGCAGCAGCCAACAGCATCAGCTTCAGCACCTCATCCTCCCGCCCCCTGCTACTCCTTCTCTCCATCTCCCTTCTTGCCAACAGCCCCCACAGTTACAGACTCACAAATAATCAAAACTGTGGAAGCCCCATGATGTGACCTGCCACTATAAGTGCTGATCAAAGAAAGGGGGTGAAGTTTCGTGTACTTAGTGAAATTTTAAAAAGATGTAAGGGCCTTACCTGGAAGTTTTTTCCCCCTTAGTTATTAGTTTTAAAACAATCAATCTGATTCACAGTCAGAATCTCAATCACAGTGAGAGAAATATGCGTTAAAAAAAGAAGAAAAAGCAGAACTAACACACTAAGCTCAGACATTAAACACTAACTAGAACACTAAACACTAACTTACTAAAATACAAAAGGACTCTGATTCCCATACTGAACTATAATGAATGAAAAAAAGAAAAGAAAAGAAAATATTATTCTACCATTTCAGTTCCAGCTAAGTAATCCTACTAGAATTACTAGTAAGCATAGTGACATATTACTGCATTGTTAGATTTCTTATTGCTCAGAATACCAATCTTCCAAGAAATCTTCAGTTGACTTTATTCTTTAAAACCTACATTAACAATCCGTTCTTCCATCATCCATTTCCAGGTTTGAGCAAACAATATTATTGCTGCTGTTATCATAAAGCAAAGAAGCAACCCATATTTACTATCCAATTTTTTGTCCATGATACGCAGCAAAAACACTAATGGTGACATTAAAAAAAGCACATTTAAATTGTATTGGATAAACATGTATACCTTAGACCAACAGCTTTTTACCGTCCTATAAGTCCACCACATATGGAAAAAGAAGCCCTCCTTATCTTGACATCCCAATGTTGATTTGGAACATTTTTAGACTTTTTTGGAAATTTATTTGGGGTTAGATGCCATCAATGCATCACCTTAGGTATTCTTTTAAATTATCACACAAAATAAATTTTATATCTTCAGATAACATTTTCCCCATACATCCATTTGAACATTGTGCCCAAAATTTTGGGTCCATCTTATCGTATACTCTTTAATAGGTTCATCTTCTGTCTCTAGTTTCAAACGACATCTGTACACTTTTTAAAATACATGGTCATAATATATTCATTTATTTTTAATTATTTAATTATTTAAATTATTTATACAAGTCTAAATAATACTCATTTTCTCTCACCTCTATGGCTAGATTTATCTTGATTAAAACTGTCCTTAAATTTCATATAAGTAAACCAAACTAAGCTATTCATATTTCCTAGGAAGCAGCTCACTCAATTTAAACTCCCAGGTACAATATAGAAAGTCATAAAACAACCATCTCTGACTTTTAACCCATTATTTCCTGAAAAAGCTTCCTGCAGTGAAGTGGATAATATGATCTTAGGAAAAGAGTCTCAAGTTATATTTTTACCACAGTTGTACAAGAGCCTTTGCAATGCAGTGATTTTTAAATACAGCATGAGCCTAAACTTTATCATACTAAACATGCCACCCAAATCTTAAATTATGAAGTTCAAGCCTCAAGAGTCTCTCACCTCTAAACAAGATCCATTCCTTAGCTATACAAAATAACAGGTTTTATAATAACAATTCAATATTAGGAATTCCCAGATCACCCCTTTCTTTAGCATTATACAATGTTTTAAATTTTATTCTAGGTTTCCTTGTCTGCCAAACAAATCTGGAAATTTCCTTCTGACATTGTGCAAAGAGTATTCCATTTCTTATGATGGGGACTGTTTGGAAGTAAAATAAAAGCCTTCTTGTTGTGTGGGGTATTTTATGATGCCAAGCTGGGGAAGTCTGTCATAACTTGTGAGGTCACCCTCATGTTGTGGTGTACCATTCAACATTCCTCAGGGAGAAAATGATACCCCAAATGTATCGGAGACTTCTATCATCAGTAGCAAAGAAGTACAAGTAGACAATGTGATCATGCACTGCTAAAAAAGAACAATCTGCATCCAGAGTTTGCATGTGAGCTTGTCAGGTCCAGAACTGACCACTTGAAACCACTCTAAGGCCATTTCCACATGAGGCGAGGGAATCACTCCCTGCCAGTACTTACCGGATCTTCTGGGCACGGACCAACGTGGACTGTCCCTTAAGCCCTTCCACAGGGCTCCTTGTCTCGTCCACGGTGAATCGGAGCAGTGCAAGGTCTTAGATCTGCACTGCTCTGGCTTCCAAAATGGTGGCTTCCAGTCGGTCATGGGTCCCGACCAACCACGAAGCTCGCCATGCCTAAAGCCCACCTTCCGCAGATCGCAGGTTTGCATTGGTGCGAGCCTGCAAATCTGCACAAGGGAGCAGGTATGCAATGGAGTGCTCTGAAAATTAAAGAACAGTTTTCTACTGTTCTTTAAAAAGCACGCTGGAGGACCAGTTGGGGGCGTTTTGGAGTGGACTGAGGTGCAGATCTGAGGTAAGTAGTCCGGACCTAGTCCGCTCCAAGGTGCAGATGACCTCTGTGAGAGGACACACTGCGTTGTTTTAATTCCCTTGTGCGGAAATGGCCTAAGCTAACACCTACCCTACTGGGACAAAGCAAAGTATGTTGGTGGGGTGTGGGAGGGGATGAGTGGAACAAGGTTGCTGCTACACCCAATGCTGTAATTTTAGGGGATCAAAGTAACTGAGATAGGGAAAACAATTTCCTCTGGGGTCAATGGAGATCATTAGACAAATTGCTCCCACTCTACTCTCTCTCACACACACCACACACCAGGAATAGAATAAGATGCTGAATATGATCAAGCATCACTTGAGGATTCAAAGACGCTCAGGAAATACATCAGGATATATTAGATGCAGGAGTTATAAATCTTCACTAAAGGAGAATATGAGAAAAATCCTCAGTCCTCATCCTACTCTGAGAAAATCCTCAAAAACTGCAGTTTTCAAAGAGTATATGCAGTTTGGGACTTTTCCACACTCCCTTCCTCACTGTTTTGTATGTGTTTTCTGCACAAGAAAAAAACCCATAAGGAAGTTCTTACTCAGAAAAATGTCAAACTGGAAAGATTTTTGATGTGGAGGAAACCCCTTTTTTGATCTTTGAGCAAATATTTTTGAAAATGCTTTCTCTCCCCAGGGCAGCATAGGGCTATATCATTTTGCTCTAAAGTTTCTAGGAATATGGGCACAATGTAGGAACCTTGGTCAAGGGCCATTATGCTTGAAGGAAGCATTTCAGTACATAAAGAGCAGTGACAAATAAATATAAACATGCTGAATAATAACATAGGCCTATGATAAAAAAAATATTTTTTTCAATATTTTAGCTGTTTTTAATGTATTTTTGAGTGCTGAATTTGAAAAACACAATAAAAATGTTGTACTACACACAGTTCTTTCACAAATTTGATATTTTTATCAATTCAGTTGTTACTTAGCTGCACTGGTTTTCCAGTGCAAATTCTTTTAGTGATTTCGAATGGATTTTTGTATTTCATATCAGCAAATTAAAGTGTTTTATAAAGTTTTATAGTTTTTGTAAATAAATATATTCATAATTCACCACAAAATAGGTTTTCATTCAGTCACATATTACAACATAAAAATATCAAGTTGTTAAAAAAAACACACCTGTACATAATGGAGCAAATCTGAGGTCATTTTTTTTGGTTTAGAATACCAAATTCCTATAAAACCAGCATAATCTTTTAGAAAGGTTTTTATGAACTGCAGTTTTGCAGTCCTGTGTGCTTCTTGTGTAAATGGGCGAGGTTTCAGGTGCCTTGTTGAATTTCAGCTTGCTTGGTAGGTAGACGACAATGGCTTTCCTAAGATCTTTGTGCAAGAGTCTGTTGCTATCGATCTCTTAACTCTAGTGTGATAACTGAAGCCCCTGTCAAGAGTTGCTGATGACGAGCAGCAGCTGTTGGTCCCTGTGGCTCTGGCTGGAGATGAGTCCTGCAGCTCAAGAGCCCCCCCTGCTGCCATGGACCAAGCAGGCTTGGACGTTCCTCTGCTGGCTCTTTTAGGGCAACAGGGATCCGATTCTGAAGATGGTTTGGAGCCTGTGCCAGTCGGCCCACAAACAAGGCAGAGACTCAAGAGAGCTGAGCAAAGGGAGGCTTCCTTGATTAAGTTCAAGAAGCAGTGACTAGCCACACCTGTGTCTTGGGCTGTGTCTTTCAAGCCCTCCTCTTGCCTGTTCCTTGCTCCCAGCGGTTCCTGCTACCTTGAATGGATCTCTTGATCCTTGGCTTTTTGCACTCTGACTATGGCTTTCGCTTGAAGCTCTGGTAAATGAACTCCCTTGTGTAAAGTGCTTGCTAGTCTCCTCCCGGCTGGACTTTGCTGGCTCTCACACTCCCTTCTCTGGACTGGCTTGCTGCCCAGGTCTCTGATCTTGACATCTAGTTTCTATTGCTATTACCTTGATTTCTGCTTTGCTATTAAGATTACATTATATTGGCACAGCATTGGGATAAACATGGCATTTCAGGATCGCTCTTTCAGCTGCCTTTATTATTTGGTGTGAAGAGAAACATAGGCCCTTTCCGCATGTGGTATTTATTTATTTATTTATATATCCTGCTTCTCCATATGGATCAAGGCGGCGAACAACTTACAAACAGCATGTATTTCGATACATTTTCTATACATGCCCCCAACAAGCTGGGTACTCATTTTACCGACCTGCGGAAAGATGGAAGGCTGAGTCAACCTTGGAGCCCAGCAGGATCGAACTCACAACCTTGTGGCTTGCAGTACTGGCATTTAACCACTCTGCCACCAGGGCTCCTTTAAGGCAGGCCAATGCATCTTGCCACAGAGGTCTTCTGCACCTTGGAGCAGACTAGGTTTGGTTTATTTACCTTCGTTCCGCATGTAATTCCAACTAAATGCGCCCCCATGTGGTGGTAAAGCACGCTATTTGAAAACCGGAAGAAATCGGTTCTCCAATTTTCCAGACCAATCCAATTTGTACTTTCACAGTGGTGCAGACACGTACATTCACACCAATGCGAATTTGTGGTCAGGGGAGGGCTCATGTGAGGGGCCAGTAGGTAGTATGGACTTACGCATGTACGCAATGACGTACTAAACCGTGCCAAAAAAAAAAAAAAGGTCCAATCACAGCCAATGGGGTGGGGTGAGGGAAGAAGCGGGAGTGGCTATGACAGAGGCAGTGTGGATTCATGAACTCGCACTCCTCCAAATCAGAATGGAACATATGGAGTAGCTGTGTGGAAGGAAATGAAGGAAAGTCTGCATTGTTTCAAGCCCAGAAAATCCGGTAAGAAACAGCACGAACTGATTCACCAGCCTCGTCCAGAAAGGGCCATAGTTGTATCTTTAATGAACACACAATGATACAAACTGTTTTTCAGTCTGTAAATTCCATAGCATGTGTTGAACCAGTAACTGAAACCCAAGGTGACATTGGAATATATGTAAGGAAATGCATGGAAGAATTTTTATCCCAGCATATGCCTGAGGAGAATGAGAAGTTGGCTAATTTTTAGTAATTCTATAGAAGTCGGTAAACAATACAGTAATTCAGCACTTAATACATAAACAGAGTACCACATAAAGAGAAAGAATTTTACTGTTCATAATACATACCAGTAAGAGTTTTTAAAAATGTATTCTGTTTTTAAAATGTTGAATGCTACTTTGAACCCCATGTGGGTAGAAATGCAGAGTATAAATTAAATAAGTAAGATGAATAAATAAAAGCCATAAGGTATAATTCATATTTATGAATTTTGTGCTGTGATTGTTACAGGATTAAACTCCTTGAGCTGTACCACAGACTGCTCAAAGGGTGGGTGTAAGTTTTGTGTGTGTGTATGTGTGCATGCACATGTGTTTGAATGGTTCCCTCATTTTAAATAAACAAGCTAAGAAAAAGAAAAACTCTTGAGATCAGGAAAAAAAATGTCAGGAGATGTCTGAGCTCTTCCTTTGACTCAGACAAGGATAAATCTCTGATCTTGAGAAAGATGTTATTCACTTATTTTAAGGATTAATTTGCTTTACCAATTGAGAGGGAAAATACCAAGTGGTTAGTTCACTTCCACACTGACAGGTACTATGTTCATATGGTAAGGATCAAATCTGCCTATGCAATTCCTTGGTAGATCATTCTTCATTATCTTGAAAATAATTATGTTTATTTTACAGGAGTCAACTTACCAACACATACAAGAAATAATGATCCAGTTGCTGCGCACCATTAACAGAACTGTCATTAGAATGGGAAGAGATGATACCTTAATTGTGAGTTTTTTATTTCACAGAGGGGTTTTACTGTTAAGGTACAGTTTGCATTGCCAGGAAGAGATGTATAGCAAGCAAACATAAACCATTCTGGGTTGTAAAAAGCTGTGACTTTGAGAATGGAGCCTTTAGTAGCCAGCCACCCTTGTAGAGTCTTTTGCTAAGACTGTCTCCCCTTTGGACTTCTCCTCTCCAAGGCCAGGCCTCCTTCCCAGCAGCAAAAGGAGAGAAGAAGGCAGTCTGGGTCCTTCCCTAAATGTTGTGTGACTGAACTCATTCAAATAGATAAATTGCTAGAATACCTGCTGTGGCCAATAGCTGGTTTGTCTGATTCTTTGACCAATACCTAATTTCCCTGACTCTTTGGTTATATGTCCTGTTCCAGAAGGTTAAAAAAATTGAGGTGTTTTGAGAGTTTGCAGTCCAAGACTCTGTTTGCCCTGCTGCTCTTGGTTTTTACTTATGAAATACTTGTTATTGAAGTTATTTATTGAAGGTATATCAGACATAATGCTCTCATCAGGGCTTTACAGAGGCCCATAGGAGAAGCTACAGTGGCTTATTCTAACTTCATCTGAGTAGATCCTCCTTCTTGGTTCCTTCACTTGTGATAAAACAGAAATTCGTTCTGATTCCATAATGTATTTGGCAAGCCAGTAGTTAATTGGATAAAGCATTAAGGGTTGACATCTAAGTATTTTATTAAGTCAGGAAATACCAAGTGGTTGTAGACAGGATAATTTTCAGTGGAGTAACTGAATTTGGATAGTGTGCTGAGTTTTGGTGATGGGCCATAAAAAGCCCTATATGTAGAAAGTTGTGGTCTTGGCTAGTTAAATGACCATAGTATCAAGCTGCCAATTTCATTTCAAATGTAAACACTCTAAGGCCCTTTTCGCACGGGCTTTCTGTCGTGCAACAGCCCCGTGAGCCTCGTGGGAGTGGGAGCATCGCTCTGCACGACGCACTCCCACTTCTGCCGTTCTCACGGGGCTGACGCTGCGTGAGCGCGTATTTTTTGATTTTCGCCTCAAAGCGAAAATCACCCATGCTCGCGCAGCGCTCCCGGCGCCCACGTGCACTTACCTCCTGTGCAGAGCGTCGGGGAGGCAGCCAGGTCGCGCTTCATTCCCTCCACCCCTGTGGAAGGAAGGGGCGGGGAGCTAGTGCGACGGACGCAACGCCTCCTGCTTGGCGTGTGCGCAGGGGGGACGGACGCGACAGCCTCCTTTCTCGCGCATGCAGGGGGGACGGATGCGCGAGCCTCCTGCTTCGCGGGGGGGCAGACGTGCGAGCCGCCTCCGCCTTCAGGAGGCTGCCGCTTCCCCGCTCGTTCCTTTGCCTGCGGAAGGAAAGAGGGGGGAAACGGCAGCCTCCTGGAGAAGGCTTCTTGCGCGAGCCGCCCTCCTCCCCTTGCGCTAGAAGCCTTAATGCGAACAGGGCCTGCTCTGCTGCAAGTAGAGTGTTGATCCCTGTACATTTATTTTCCCTCTTATGAGCTGTTTGTGTTGAGGATTGTGTGTTGTTCCTAATACAATGCTATTTACATACCTCCTGTGTTTATTTTTGGTTATCTGTTGTGACCATGGCTACCAGACAACTGCTTTTGTCTTGTGGCATCGTAATCATGTCAGCTTGATTCCAGCTGAGTTAATGCCTGCTTTTTATTGTGTGTTAGATTTCAAGCAGGGCATAACATGTATTATTAACATCATCTGTGAACATTTCTGCAAAAAAATCTTGTTGAATGGAAACTGCCAAACCTCGGCTTTGTTTTCCTCCACTGGATTATTAAATTGCCTTAATGTCTTCAGTTTTTAAGCCTTTTCATGCAATGTGATCAAGCTTCTCAAGGACAGCACCAAAGGTACCTTCAATATGTCATTTTTCTTCCTATTTTTTTTAAAAAAATCCTGAGTAAAAAACTCTCCCTTCAAAGAATTATTCACAAAGCTGCTCTCATAAATTTCATCCACCACCTCTGAAAGCTGTCTCAGCTGAGATGTGAAACAAGCAAGGATCTTTCTATAAAAAACAGACTGTCAAGGAGCAATGTGTTATCTAGATTGGCATGTGGGAGGGAGTATTTTGTGACCACGGTATAAAAGTACACAATAGGTGACATTGAGAAATGACTAAAATGGCTGCCAAGTCTTAAAGCAGGTTTTTGTGCTACCACTTGCCTGGTCATCTGTGGAAAATAAAGGGTTGCTTCCTACCTTAGGCAGGTTCCAGCTTTGTTTAAGGGAAAGATTGTTTGGCTATTTTTTTTTCTCTCTCTCTCCTGTCTGAGGATGGGGACAGGCAGGTAGACAGGGAAGCAAAGGATCCAATGGGGACAGTACTATTTGCTGCACTCCCAATGGCACAATGACAGGAAATTTTCCAAGCTCAGAGAAGGAGTCATTCATACCACTTTGTGCAAGCAGCTCTTGCATTTTGCCCATGGGATGGCAGAATCCAGGCATGAGTTGGCTTCCATGCCACTCAGATGCCAGAGTAAAGCTCCAGCCCTCATGGGTCAATGACCAGCTCCCTGGTGGTGCTGGAAGATCCTAGCTGACTCTGTGGGCATGCCAGATGCCAGAATGGATGCCTCTTTCCTCCCACTCTAGGTCCAGGTCACTCCCATCCCATACAACTACATTGACCAGACTTTTTGCTTCACCAGCATTGCATTGCCAGGTGATCCGGTAATTTTTGAGAACGTGAAAGGTTGTCCTAAATATAAATGTTTTTTTATAGCACTTTTGATAGTTCTTGCTTATTAGGGGTCTGTGATTTCAGATTCTGGTGCCTCTTTGTTGTTGCTCTTGTTTGTTAGAAAAGGGTCCTGTGAGGATTTGTACTTTTTTTTTGTATTGTATGATGTTTAATGCTTTAATTATGCAAGGCACTTCAAGTTTCCATTTATAAAGAAACAAAGTTACAGGTTACTGAGGGAATAATCAAGACAAATAATAAGCAAGGCCTGCTTTTCTATTCTGCAATAGTCTTTGCCTTCTGGTGGAATTAGGATCCAAGCTGCACTCAAGACAAACTGAGGATATTGGGTGAAATAGGGCTGAAGGGGTGAAGCTGTGGTGTGATACTAGCTTGGTGCAGCCTAATTATAGAAGCAGTTTACCCTTCCCTGACTAATTCACTGCAGTGGCCTTTTAAAAAGTCTTATTGCCAGACCCACTTTTTTTTGAAAGATGGTCATTCGTCATCGTATCAGATGCTTATGCCTAGCATTCACTGGTATGGTTGTTTCCTGTGGTGGCTGTGTCTTATAGATAAGGTTGACCAAACAGTACAGGTCAGATATTCCTGGCTTGGGCCTGCTGCCACTCATTTATAGTTTTAGGTTGTCAAAGCCACTTGGCACTTCCTTGGTACCAGGAAGCGTGCCATGTATAATCAAAACAGTGCTGGATAAACTTTTAAACAGCAGTACCAGTTTCTTTAGCTTTCCATGAACATTGCTTGTCATCCTTGTTCAAGTATGCACTATGCACACATAGTTTGGCTTCTTTAATTTTCTTTTAAATGTTTTCTTGAAATGAATCTTTTGGTTGGTACCTGTGTTAGCGTCATTTCACTCTATCTTTTTCAGTGCTGCTGGTTAGCTATTACAGCCTCATAGTTCTTAAAACTGTAACTGTCATAAAGTGCTTTTGACCATTGTTCAGTCATTCTCATTTGACTGGATATACCAAAAGTAGAGGAGGACCTAAATCCATTTGCTAGTCCCAGCTAGAGCAAATACACTGAATCAATGGTGAATGGTAAGTCAACACCTCTGTAAATCTCAAAGACTCAGTGGACCTACTCTGACTGGATTTATGCCAAGCTGTTACCAAAGCTCATCCCCCCATCTGTTTGTTCAAACTTTGGATAATTTTTTTGGCTTGCCAATTTAATGGCTTGCCTGCATGACTTATCACTGTCATATAGGATGCTAAATCAATGTCAGTGATTCAGGGGTGGGGAAAAGGCACCCTCACCTGCAAGCCTTCTGCTACTTGGTATTTACACACACACACACACACCTCCAACTGTTGATGCACTATTGGTTGTAAAGGTCAGAGCTGCCAGTTTTAAGTGAAGGTGAGCTTTTCATATTTGCTTCAGCTTTTTTGTGAGTGAACCATTAGCCTCTGACAGACGCATCCCAGGAACAGTGCCACAGACAGCCACTTAGCCTTAAATCTGGTCCTGGCTGGAAATAACTGGGGCCAACTCAGAAGTGCAAATCTCAGGAACTTCAAGTTGTGCTTCTCTTTCAAAAAATACGTTGTTTTGATACAGAAGGAAGTATAAGAGAATTCAGGATTTGATAAGCAAGGAAATTAATAAAGAACCCTATTGTGTTAATTTTAGTTGCTTTATTCTAATGATAATTGTGCCTTAAATGCTGACAGATAAGCTTTGCTGAGCAGTAGGATTCTTCTTATTTTATGCATTGAAATGCCAAGAGATACCCAGTAATTTGTGAAGTATCTAGGGGAAAAACTACCCCTGCTGCTTATCAGATTTTAGAAAGTAATCAAGGTTTGGAATCTGTGAATATAATTCTCTGGGTCTTGGAAGTCAGTAGAGTAAAAAGCAAATTAATTGCAGGAACAGACACCTTAAGCATATCTTTATAACAAGGACTCAGCTGTAGGATACTTTCTTCAAATGTTTCTTCCTCACTCCTTATGTCTTAAATTTTTCACAAAGGTATGATGACTCATCAATATACGATTGCCTCCCTTTCCCTCTGACTTCATGACTGGAAGATAGTGAAACTGGAACATTGGCATTTTTGATGTTTTATTATTTTTATTTTTCTATTTTTGTGAGATAATTACATTTTGATATGTTGCTTTCTTTTTTAATTTGAGAAAATGGTAGACAGATAATTCCGCCTTATGTAATACAGCCAAAGTCCAGCAATAACTACGACTGGGGTGAGAGGGTGAATACTTGAATGAAGTTGCTGATTGGCACCAATTAGAGTGAGCATTATGATAGGATGTATTCTATCTGAATCATGTGTTTTGCGTTTTTAAAACTATTGTGTAGTATATGTGAAGTTCTGAATATATTTTACCTCTTTTTCAAAAAATAGTATGTATCTTAAAATGCAGGTTTCTTTAATAAAGTATAATGTACATTACAATGCATGTTGCATAGTGACAGATAATGCAATCCTATATTTCAGGCACAGAGAATCCATGGCCCTCCAGATGTTGCAGTGCAACTCCCATCATCCCTCATGATTGGGTTTTGGCTAAGGCTAGTGGGAGTTATGGTTTTGTGGTTCTGTTGAGTTCAGTAGAACTTACAGATACAGAAGATGGCAGCCTGAACCTATTTATATCATTGATGTTTTCTACTGGTGTTGGTCATGTTGATTTGTGACCTAATATGCCTTCATTCTTACGCATAGCCATGCAGTATGTTTGCCTGCTGCCACTTCATGTACATAAGGGTACAGGAAGGGAATTTAGTTAAAAACAAACCAGCATACAGGTGGTCATTTAAGTGGTAGTGAGAGACAGGCAAATTGAACCACGACACAGATCTGTAAGCAGGTCACCAAATGGTATGCTGTGGTGGCTCAGTTTACTGCCTGAAAGCTGCCAACTTTATAGTGTACCAGAAAATACTGAAACTGATAGAACTGATGCAAACCTGAGGAAAGAAAATATGCAAGAGCAAGAGCTTTTCACAGAATGCTACAAAAATGGCCCTAGATTTTGAAAGGATGCTGTATAGCTGTGGATTCCCCCCCCCCAGGAAACATGGTAAGAAAGCCACTGCATAGCCCATTCTGATTCTGAGTAGTTGTCACAAACATAACAATTAATTCATTGAGTCTCGAAACAGAAAAAAATATGTCCATTTATTGCAAAAGATAGTATGCCAGTAAAAGAATCTAGAAATATACAAAACATTATATTTGATTAGTACATTTCATCAGGAAAGGAATCTGTACTGAAGCCTGATAGTTTACCAAGAATTGTGACAGCGAGTAAGAAGAACAGGTATTTATTGTACTACAGGAGTACATAAACCTTTTATTAAGATTCCCATTTGTAGAAGACTGAATATTTTATGCTTACAATTTTCTTCCTCCAAAATTCATTTTTCCTCTTTCGAGGAGAGTTATTTCAAGTACAGAAGTTTCGGAATATGCGATATGTGCTATACAGTATTTTACAAACATTCTCTCTTAAGTATCATGTTGTGGTTTAGTCCATTTTTTGGCAGCACATGATAGGTTTCTTTTATACAACTAGTGTTACTGCAAGCTATCTCTGTGATTTAGGTATAGAATCAAGACCTTCTAAAATTTTTCCAAATTTGTTGTAGACTGTCATCATATATAGGATTGTCTGCTTTACTAGCATAGTTTTAAAACCTACATATGAAAAATTAATCCTAATTCTCCATGTTGAAATGAGAAACTAGTGTGAACTAGTGTTAAATGTCCTGGTTGTGATGCATCAAAGAACTGCGTAAAATGAAGCATGTTTTCCTTAAAATAATAATATATGTCTCTGTGTGCCTATCTTCTCTCTTCTTTAACTCCAAAAGCCTTTTTTAGATTAAGTCCAAACTGGAGGGTTTTTTTAGAATAAGTCATTTAAAGTTATTAATAATACTTTTTTTTTTAAAAAAAATGCTAAAATGGAATCCAGCAGTCATTGAGTGTTTTCCAGGATTGTGTTTTATAATAAAACATTTAATTATAACTGGAAAATTATCACAGGTTGAATTTATTATAGTGCTTCTCAACATTTGAATGCTTGTGTCTATTTCAACATTTATGCTGACTGCTAGCTTTGATTATTTTGGAGGAAAACCTTTGTGGAATGCAAACAATGTTACATATACTCTGACAGAATCAATACAGGGTTGCTATAGTTTATCAAGGAAATGGAGGCAAAAATGTGATTAAAATTCAGGATCTTGCAGCTTCAAAAATTCTGAATGCAGCTAACAAAAACAAGGAACAAGGTCTCTTATGATTTCATCATGCTCAGGTTATAGTCAAGTGAAAGGATGGCTAGATAACTGTTTCATATAGAGAAAAAAAAGACAGATTTCATTCATTTTGTTAGTTTCCTTCCTTAAAGCTTTAGAAGAATTTAATCTGAAAAACCTGTTTAATTGATTTTTAAACTTCTTGTTACCAGAGTTGCTTTTTTTCTAGATGGAGCTTTTTTTTTTTAACCATTCCATTTTAAAACAGGTAAATTCTTTGACCACAACCAGAATTTTGTCTCATCAAACACAGTGGTTTATACTCTGCTTCAAAGGCATGTTTTGGTCCTCATGAATGGACTTTATTTCTGCAAGCTCTGACTCTTCCCTCAGTTTCTGGTTTGTTTTATATATATATATATATTTGCCACAAACCAGAAAGTGTAAAAGGATATCAGCATATGTGAGTAGAACAGAAGCATGAAAATGTAAACTCTGTTCATGATAGTTCAACCAGAGACATCACTCCAGTTGCTAGCCACAAATGGAGCAAAGCCATTACTTCAATATGTCTACTCTATTTGGGGCTAGGGCCATTTCTGCAGGACAGCGCCCTCCTGGCATGGGGAGCGGGAGTGGTTGAGAGGAGCGGGACCATGACAACACTCGTGCATGATGTCATCACAGTCCCACACTTCTTGCATTCCCAGCCAGCATGATCTTGGGGTATATGATCGATGGAAAATTTCTGTCAATGGCCCCTGATTGCATGAAGCTTCTGTCATTGCCAGCCATTTGAAATGGCCAGAAGTATGATCATGCACATTCTTCCCCACTGCAGCTTGGGAAGAAGGCCAGCTGCAGTGCAAAAGGAAGGAACATGTTCCTTATGCTCCCTTCCGCAGGCAGCTGGCTGAGTGTGGAGGGGAGGGTTTGGGTCAAGCTCCCATTCCAGCAGAGGAGCTGCCAGGATTGCAATGGGGTGATGCACGAGAGTATTGTTGTGCAGAAATGGCCTAGCAGTTGAATTTAGGCTGCAGTTCGGCCATAATATGTAGACCAGCTGTCAGAATTCCATAACCAGTCTTTAAGGTTTTCAAATCCACCAGAAGCATTTCTTTTTCTTTGACTTTTTCCGTAATTCCTGTTTCTCAGTGACCGGGTGATCAGATGGTTGCCTTTGCAAAGCTGCTACTGGAGGGTTCTCTTCAACTTGATCCAGTGTTTTCAGAACTTGGTGGAACCTTCCTTCTTGTTGTCTGAAGTCATATTCAACACTGCATAATGAAAAAAGGACAGGAGAAGTTAGTGAACTTTTAAGTACATGTTTCAGGAAATAATTATGTTTGGTACTTGGCTTCAAATGCTGGAATCCATATAGTTTGGCAACTCAAATGATAATTTTGAGTCACTTCACCTGGCATGTTGGATTTCAAACAGAAACCTCTTCCCATAATTTGGAGGGGGCATTTGGATCCCATTCACATTGTGGCGAGCCCAATTAATATGTTCTCAAGAGAGAATCTCAAATAGAGTTCTAGTTCATATTATCTCAGCTGGAGGCCATACTCATTTAAAATGTTTCATTCCAATAGCTATGGTTACAAAGTTTTTGGTTTCCCAGTTGCTTTTCTCTGTGCTTAAAACTGTTCTAGTTAATCTGACATATTAAAGCTGCCAGTTGCAAACAGGCAAATAATTATGCAGTAAAACATCTGAGAAAAATGTAAAAATAAATGTCTTGACATTTATCTTGTATGTGGTTTATTCAGTGTTAATCAGTGGTAGAGAGGTTGCTAATAGGTTTTTTATTGAACTGTGAAGGAGGCAGTCACAGTGCTTACATAAAATATAAGTGAATTATTGTTCTTTTTAAACAGCAGTATGATTTTTCTTGTACTAGTTAATTGTTTCCAGATAGATCAAACTGTAGTGAAACAGGATGTCAGGGCTTTCTCACATTGTTTTCCCCAAAAAACTGACTTCCATCTGAATCCCTAGTGTGGCTGATAATAAAATAAACAAACAAAGAAGCCCAACAGGACTTCAACTTGATTAAATAAAATTTAGATTGATTGGTCATATCTTTTTGGGCTGATTAAGCCATCAGATGAACTGGCAGATTTGAAATATTTATGAAGCAAGAAACATTCTTTTCATGAATGCTGCATATGTGCCACAGCAAGGATCGTCTTAGAAAAATATTTCCAGTTGGGAGCTTAAGGGATTGGAATGAACTTTCCTTTTGACTTATGTGCAAATTTTTGAACACTGATTTTTTAAAACATGCTGCCCAAGGAATTGGGAACATATTCTTAGTTGATCAATAGCGCAGTCCTATACATATCTCCTCTGATGTAAAATCCAATGGATTTGTTGGAGTTTATTCTTCTGTGCATAGTTATAAGGCTACAGTCTAATGATGCAGTCCTATGGTCATAAGAGATAGACATGCATGTCATGAGAGTGTCAGATCTCTCCCTCCCAGGACAGAAGAAGAAGAAGAAGTTCCTTTTTGAGGAGGAGAAGATTAGGTCTCAGAACACACTGTCCAGTCATTGTGGAAACTCCAGAGGCTGTTTCTTTTCCAACATCAAAATTTTAGAAAGCAGCCAGGAGGGACTTTGGATCCACAGACCTGCTGGTTTCCACATGTACCCCCAAACCAGTAGAGAATCTCTGCTACCACTGGAAATGGTGTAGATTCTTTACCATTGAATCGGTTGTTGTGGTTGTTGCTCCTGCTGCTGATGTTGTTTTTATCTGACCTTTCTCCCAGAACTGAGACTCAAAGCAGTGGGAGGTAATGAAAAGACAAGCAAGCAAACAAACAAACACTTATCCCTCACTTCTGCCTTGGTATGGGCCTGGCATAGCTTTTGGGTCTTTGGGGACTTTTTGTTTTGGAAGCCCTTTTAATAAGATAGGTCAGTGAATGTCGTCTGAATGATTTCACCTATCTAACAGATTAATAATGAAACAATTCCACCCTCCTCCTTAATGAAACCAAGTAGTAAAAGCATTCAGTTCAATTAAAAGAACAAGAATACCTATTTTTTTAAGCTTTCAAAGGGATTAAGGCTATCAGTGACAATGTTCTAGTCATGCTGGCAATTTATTATCTCCAGTTTTTAAGAGACTGTATGTCGGTGAATACCAATTGCTGGGAGCATGGAATGTAAGGAAATTTTGCGCTTAAGTTTTGCCTGTGGGTACCTGTCTGCCCATGGTGAAAAACTGGATACTGGATTGAATAAGCTTTCGGTTTGATCAACCAGTGCATTTTGTAATGTTCTTAATCTCAAAAGATGCACTTGGCATTTCTTCCTGAAGAAGAGGGTGGAGATATAGGGCCCAACCTCTTCCAGAGAATAAATCCATATTCTTGGAGCAGTAGGGTTGCCAACCTTTTTATTATTATAAAAGGTGTCTTTTCTTTGAGGGCTGGAAAGCTTGTCCTTTATATGACCGACAGGTGTGCCCTATTATAAGGAATATCCTCTACTAAATGTTGGAAATATTTTCTTTTTGTATAGACTAAACAAGATGCTAAAAACCCAGTGCTTGGGGTAGTCGATCCTTCATAAAATCAGAAATGTTTGCATTGTATAATTTATGAATGCTGACAATATGTTAATCTTACAGAGAAATGCATGTCTAGGTAGATTGAAATAAATATTTTCGTTTGGTGTTTAGGTAGAACACAAACTTGTTAATAGTACTTACTGATTTTCAGCCCTGCCTGTCATGGATTTTGTCTATCCCTTATTACAATTTTGAAAACCTGGCAACACTCTGAGGCAACCACTGTAAAGTTTTTTCTGCCTCTATTCTCACCTCCTTCAGAGCAAGAATTCTCAGGGAGGCCCATCTGGAAGATCTGAATGAGTTGTCCTGAGATATGCCATTCTCAGACTATAAAGGGAAGTCTTCCTTATAATTAATATCATGTATAGCTTCCTCCCTAAGGCATAGGACATCTTACTATCGTTATTTCTACTGTTTTGTCACCATTTTTTGTCCATTTTCATTTCTAACCTTAGAGCTTACTGATCTATTGGTTTGGGCATAAAGAACAGCTTAGTGAAGCATTCAGCAAAGCAGTACAGTGCCAAGTTAGTTTCTGACTTCTGCCTGCTGGCTTGTATACACAAAATCCTGAGCAGAATCCAATTTATATAATGGAGTTTTCGGACAAAAGTGGTGATCCTGTTTCTCTAGAGCAAGGCATATTGGGAGGTTCTCCAAAGCAGGGCATATTGTGGTGCAGGTGGAGTGGGATTAATTGAAATAAGAATCTTGGGCAGAAATGCCTCCCATGAGTTGTAGAGACTCCTTTGAACTCAAGTCTGTTTTTAAAAAAGTGTGCAAAGTAATATGGAAGAGGAGAAAAGGGTATGGAATTTACTGACCAAGAGATTCTGCATGATATGAAAGACAACATTATACCTAGAATGTAACAGAGGATAAATCTATCATTGGCCAGTAGTCAAAATGGCTGTAGGTAGCCTTCAGCTTTCAGAGAGTTCCAGTTGTTGGGGAGCCACAGTGGGTCAGGCTACTGCTTCTGTATCTGCCCCTGTCTAGAGGCTTCTGACTGGCTGATGTGTGTCACAATGCTGCACTTCCAAGGGATTTTCATCTTATTTAGCAGAAACTCCCTTGCTGGTTGTTGTGGTGTGCCTTCAAGTCACTTTCGACTTATGGCAACCCTAAGGTGAACCCATTATGTGATTTTCTTGGTAAGATGTGTTCAGAGGAGTTTGCCTTTGCCTTCCTCTGAGGCTAAGAGAGTGTGATTTGCCCAAGATCACCCAGTGAGTTTCCGGCTGAGTGGGGATTTGGATCCTGGTCTCCAGAGTGGTAGTCCAACACTCAAACCACGATACCACACTGGCTCTTATATTTGCATAAAAGAGAGCTTTAAATATACGAACTCACATCTATGATACCCTGAAATTCCCGCTCATTCCAGATTGCCTATTTCATATTACATCAGAATTAAGACGTTTTGTTTGTCCTAATACCACCTCATTTCCTAAGAAAACCCTATGACATTCATGGGGTCACTGAAAGTTGACAGGGGACTGGAAGGCACATACGCACACAACGTGAGTTTCTCTCAGTTTGTTTTCCTGCCCTCCTTCCTGGTGCTCACTCGCCTTCATCCATTGGCTGCTGTGTATTGCCTATGAGGCACGAAGTTTAAATGACCTGCAGCCCTGGAAATGCGATGTACAAGATTTAATTGGGAGATTAATCAATTAAAACTCAATCTGATTAAATGGCGAGGGCCAGTTTTAATTGGTAAGGTCAAATTTAATCAGAGGAGCAGTGATTTAAAGAACCATTTATTTATGTTTGAGGCTATTTGGTTGTGGTGTGTTGCTCTAACAGGGAATGAAAGAGAAAATAGGAAAAATGATCTTCCTTGTGGCAGCTCTGGTTCATGAATTTATAAATTATCTTACCTCCTTCAGCATCTCAAAATCTCATCTATATTGAGCTTTTGTGTATATTCAAATATGTTTAAATAGAGTCAGCTAATTGAAAACAGAAGACTAACTAAACATATGTTTTAATTATTTGACAGCCTTGCTAGCAAAATGTTGTTGCATGACTTGTAATCCGGCAATCTTCTGTTTAGCTTAGTTATGCCACTGGAATTGTAGTTTCTGGTTAATTCTTCCATCATTAAGATTACCAGTTTCTGGAAAATCTCCTAAGAAAGCTGACATTGGTTTAATGCAGAGCTGTCAGTGAAAGGTAAGAAGGTCCATATGTCATCCTTCAGGGTCCCCAGAGTATACAAGGGACTCTGGTAACATACTGCACAAAAGATGGCACTATCCTGAATGCTGTGGGGGGCTGACACAGGAGTGACTCCTGTACAGCATGCCCAAACATCTGTCCCTCTCATTCAGTTTAAATTAACAATGCAGAGTGGAATATGTGATTTGGTTATATTCATTTTCAAAAGGAAAGGATGCAGTACAGAGCTGTCTAGGACCATACTGCTATATGAAGCAAAGATGCCCACAGCACACATGTAGATACACAGAGGCTGCAGAGAAGCAAATGGAACTGAAAGTTAAATTTAACTTCAACACTTGCAGTGGGACACTGTCCTCCACTGGAAGCAGCAAATTATCATTTTTTGGGGGCGGGGGATGCAGGTCATAGCTGTGACCTCCAATAGAAAGGAATGTCCATGGGATCAGGGGGAATAGCTGCTGTCTTTGAGCATCTTCTGTCCAGGTTGGCTTTCTCCCTCTGACTAATGGTAGGCCTTGGAATAGACTGAATGGTAGAAATAAGGCCTAAAATGATGGGCAGGAGGACAGTTCTTCCAAAACACAAGACAATTTAGAAGGTGAAGCAGTGGCTTGTGGGAAGAGGGTTATAGAAGGAATTGTGTAGGAGCATCTGTGTTTTGGGACATATTAGTGAAGGAGTTTTGATGCAGAAAGATAGCACTGGTCTAGGATATAGAGAGATATGCTCAGATAAATATGATCTTCACCACTGGCTTCATTCACCATCATACTATTTTTAGTGAGTTTTATATTTATTATAAAGCAATTTCTCAATACCTTATGGGTTTGCCCTGCAGCTATTTCTTGATGGTACATGTGCTACTGAGGAATCAAAGAGCAGGGGGTAAAAGGTGGAAGAGTGTTCTGAATGAGTACTTCATTGACTGAAGTACTTTGATAAACATATAATACGTGTTCACATAATATTCACTTTCCTGACCATGTAAAAATGTGATGTAAAATGTTCTTGATAGCTTGAAAGGCTCTTCTGGAGTCATGAATTTTAATAGCTTTTCTGCCCGAGTGTTTTCATACGTCCCAAGCATTTTGCCCATTTATTACAGCCTCTCAGAAGAGATCACAGATAGAAGCTATTAATTGAAAAAATTGCTTTACAGCTGAAATTCAGAAAGCTGGTGCTAGATTGTCCAATAGGTAATCGTGCAACCAGATGGGTTTCAATAATCAGTACATATCAGATGGTGCAGTCCGAGTAATCTTCTGGAAGTGACTTATGAGGAATTGTGCAGAATCATCAGCATACTTGGTTAAGGAGCAAGCTTTTAGTTTTGATTCCAGTAGTCAAATTCTAAATGTAGTAATACTCTAAATATGATAGAAGGGTTTTTTTTTTAAAAAATGGATTATTTAGATTACAAAAGTTCCTGCTGTGCTCATTCTACAGACAAGCAAACTACAAATGCCATCTGTCAGTATCAACTTACACGGAACTTTTTACAGAACCTCCTGAAGAGGCAGTCCTTTCATAATATATAAAGAGCTGCTTATCACTTGGGAAATATGCATAGACATAAACAAACTGCCTCAGTGTTTTCCTGTCCCTCTGTCTGACATGAATGATTAATAATAATAAAAAATGAGTGCTGAAGCAGCTTGCGTGTCTGTCATAGAAAAGATTTGAAAACATGGATGCTCAGGAGAAGGAAAATGTAAGTGCCTCAGATCTCTTAACAGAGCATTTAGGAGATGATTCAGAACAAACTGACATGCTTTTGACGCTGTCAAAAGTATTGTTGTATCTTTTCAAGTTCTTAACATGTAGTAATCCAAATACTATGTGCAGCTTTTCACCATCTAGCTATATTTCTGGATCAGATTTAGCCTTTGGTGAAATAGTTGTGTGGCATTTATTAATATTCATCATAAACTATGTTCTCAAGGCATTAAGACATAAGTTATGAAAAATAGTACTAAATCTTAAACCCTAAACCACTCTAAAAACCCTAGTAGACAAAAAAACTAGAGGGAGGGAATTCTCTCCCTCAGCCCACAAGCTTCTTACAATCAGCTCAGTAAAATGCATTACAAGTCACAGAAGTGAAAAGCAGCCTGTAGGGCAAAACTTCCATCTCTGTCTCAGGAAGGTCTTGAAAGGCCTGGGAGAAGCAAAACACAAACCCTTAGATTGGTGCTGAAAGGACAATCTGGGCACTGGATGAGCTTCCTCAGGGAAAGCATTTGGTCCTAGGGAGCTACCACCAAAAGGGGTCTGTTGTTAGGACCCTACAAACTGGGGCCATAGTAGATGATATTAAAGCACTAATAGGTATGGTAACTTGAATAGATTTATGAGAATCTGGTACAACAATAGGCTTGAATTTCAGGTTTGAAAGAAACTGGTTCAGTACTGAGCTGTTAAACCCATTATAATGGAAAGCTTCTTGTGATTTCAGGTCTTAAACTGTACTCTGTTTTGACTGGTTCTTTCTTATTTGTAAAGCCATAAGAAAGAGCAACAACAACATAGTGTCTTATTACTTATTATCATGGTAAAATAAATGCTGAAAATATTTTTTTAATGGTTTGATTTGGAATACAAAAACAGTGGAATACATGTTTGGTTGGTGTTCAGAAGGTTTGTGTTTCTCCACTCATTTTTAGTTATGTGTTCCTAACTGCTTTATAGAAAGAAAGTCGGAAAGAAAACAAAAGTAAACTGACCTCGTTGTCTTTGTGCTAGGTATGTTTTAATTTTTTTTTAAAAGAAATGCTTATGTATGGAAGAATAACATATTGGAAGTCACATTTAATTAAATTGAACACTTTAAAATAAAAAGGTTTACATCATGGTCTAACAGTGAAATCCTGTCTTGATAATTTGCTCACTGTATGAATTAGGATTAGTTATAACTTTCTTCTCCTAACAAAAATAATTTTCTAGCAGAACCCATTTCTGTCGCTTCATCGCAGATATCAGTTAGCAGAATTCCTCTGCTGGCTAAGACCTGCTTGCCAAAAAGCCAAAAAAAGAAGAAGAGAAGGGATAGAATCTGAGTACTGCTAGTTCTAAGCTTCCTTCAGCCCAGAGACACAAATACAATGCTACCACAAAGTTTTTTTTTCCAGATACAAGGTTGTTCTAAGTAATTTCAAGCATCTACACTGGAAGAGGTTTAGATTTAGCGCAGCTTCAAATGGCCCAATCTGAGCTCAGCTGGCCACTGGCCATACTGAGCAGTTACAATTACATTCTAAGCTAAGACAACAGTCCTCTTCCCATCTACCTAGGAGCAAGCCCCATTGAACTGAATCGGACTTTAAACTGTTTAGATATCTAGGCTTTCCAGGGAGGAGCTCTGCAGGCCCTGGGACAGTGGGGTCAAAATCTGTAGTGTACAGATAGCCCCTGGTGATATTACAAGAGGTGGCCCCTGTGATATCATTAAGCATGATATATTAAGCATTTACCACAGTGGCTCAACATGTATCATTCAAATTAAAAAAAACATGGTCTAACAAAATAAGAAAATATTTCTTTGGTAGGAAATTAAATTTCCCTAGCTCTGCTTTGAACATCCCCCCCGCAACATTTTCCTAACTGTATTTTTAACACCATTCCAAATACTCTTTCTAACAGTTTATGAGGTTGTAATCCTGGAGCAGAAATGGGGCAGAATGTCTTCCTCAGCTACCTATATAAATCATTGTTCTAGGCTTCCATGTCGAAACAAGGGAAGAATTTTAAAAAATGCATTTATATCAAAAAGCATACTGTAGAGATGGTAAACATGCAGATATAGGTAACTCAAATGATTAAGTACTTGCTGAACTCTCTTATTAAGAGAAGTTATAGTATTTTTGGCTTTTTTAGTGCAGAGAAAAGGCAATTAAAGGGGAACAAAATAGAAAGGTATAAAGTTATGCATGTTATGGAGAAAGTGGTTAGAAGTGAAACTTTTTCCTCTCTTACCCAGTTAGTTTTAAAGGAGCTGCCATATTTCTCCTTTTGTCCCACTCCCTTCCTCCATTCAGGTTACCAGATCTTCCTCATCCCACTCTCTGAGATTTTAGAGTTAAACCCTAGACTAGGGTGTGGGGTCTTTGTGATGTCATAGGCCCTTTCTGCATGGCATTTGCCATGCGAAAGGGCGCCTGGAGCATCACGCGATTGTGAGGAGCAATCTGCATGACACACTCACAATTGCGTGACACTCCAGGGGCTGGCAGGCACCTATTGTGCACCTTTTCATTTTCGACTGGAAGCCGAAAATGGTGCGGAATCACACGTTGTTCCTGGGCCCCGCGCACACTTACCTGGTATGTGGAGCCTCCGGAGCCGTGCTGGTCATGTTTCCTGCCCCAGCGCAGCCTGGGAAACTCCCAGGCTGCACTGCGGAAGGAAGAGGCAGGGCTCTCATGCGAGCAGGCAGCTCGTATGGAGCTGAAGCAGCAAGGATGCGAGAGCCTCTCGCCAGAGGCTGCTTGCACAATCCCCACACCCCAGTGTCGAAAAAAGGTAAGGTGCGTAAAGGGCCATAGTAACAGGTCCTACTTGGGCTTGTACCTCTCCTGGGATTTCCTGCAGCACACATGACACGTGGTGTGTCATGAAGCCATTTTCTTTGTTCTTACCTCTGATAATGGATTGGAATTTGTGAATATAATTCAATTCTGCTGTTTCTCATTCTAATCTAATTCTAATCTAATTTCCTTGTTCTCCCCAGTCTTGCCTTATTAGTGCACTAGTGTTGCACAAGTTCTACCCATATAATACCAACACTGGACTAGAAAGCCTTGGAACCAGATAGAAATGGCTGGAGATCATTGGCTAGGCTTTAAAGCTACCTCGTGTACAAAATCTAACTTCCATTCCCTCCCATTCTCATCACTGTGTTTTCCTTACCTGGAGACTCAGAAAAATGCAACAATTTCCTTGGACTAGAGTCAACACAGAAAGACCAGGCAACACAGAATTCTTCAATAAAACTGAATGGCAGGACAGATGAAAGGGAATACTTCTTTATACAGCTTACAGTCAAACTATGGCATTTCTTTCCACAAGATGTGATGACTGCCTTCTGTCCATCTATGCATTTCTGTCCCACATTTCCCCCAGAACCAGGACTCAAGGCAGTTTACAATTAAAAAACTAATGCGACATAGATAAACAAAATATTACCATTAAAATGTAATTAAATTGTCAATAACATGAGAAACAATTTAAAACATCCGTTAAAAACAGGAAAAAAAATGGTTACGAAAGCACACAGCATCCTATTTAAAAGCTTTTATTTAAAAGCAGCCAGTTCCGTAAAGCATGTCAAAATAGAAAAGTCCTTGCCTGCTGGCAGAAGTAAAGCAAGGAGGAGGCCACTCTAGTCTCCCCAGAAAGGGAATTCCAAGGCTAGGTGCAGCCACTCCTGGTACTCTCTTTTTTGTCTGCACCATATGCACCCCAGAGGATGGCAGGACTAACAGGTAGGCTTCCTCCAAAGATCTGGGCTTCCACCTAACAGTTTGAAAAACTTTTTAAAAGACATTATTAATCTAGAGGTGGGGATACCAATAGCAATTTTGCCATGGTTTTTATATTTGGGTCTCTGATTATAGGCAGCAAACTTCTGAAAGTTTCACTTTGTAAAAATAATATGTTGCCAAATTTAATTCAGAAAAAAAAGTGTGTTTCAGCTCTCAGAAATCAGGAAAACCATGATAGTTAAAAAATTACTTGTAATCACTAACAAAAAAAAATAAAAAATAAATTGCACATTTTATTTTCATGTTTGCATTTCCTTTCATCTTAAATGGAGACCCCTTCCATCACTATGTTTACCCAGTTAATGTAGTTTCAATCCAGCTGATGATAAAACACACACACTAAATACAATTTCTTAATTAAAAATATGCCTAAGCCCACTTTTCTGCTTCCTTCAGATCTTACATTGAGCATCCTTAACAATTCTTACTTGCTGCCCCTCTGAAGCTGAGATAATTAGATGGCAAATTCTCCCTTATGTTTATAGTAAGCATAATTGCAAGTCTTAAGGGTATATTCTTTCCCCTCTCATTAATGTGATTCAGAAGAAAACGATACTCCATTTTTGTTTCTATGGAAACATTGACCCTTGTAATTTCAAAGTGGTATACAGAGAATTTAGCTGGATGAATCATGTTAACATCAATCGGAGTTAAATAATGCAAGGATATGTCACATGATTTTTTTTTTAAGTCTGAGAAATGCAGCAAGTTGCACTGAGTTAAGTGGAACTCACTCCCAGGTAAACATGTGCAGAGAATTCTTCGGAGTAAACATGCGTAAGATGGCACTGACCATCAAATGCATATGGAACTATAAATGCTTCCCTGTTGTGTAACTTCAAACGTTGACTGTTTCTTTCTTTTCTTGTCATAACTCCATTTTACTCAGTATCGTGTACTTCAGATCTCAAAGGCAAGGAACAGTCAAATAACAATTTGTAAGTTGCTCTGAGAGCTTTTGCGGCTGAAGAGCAGTGAATAAGTACTCTAAATAAATAAATAATAAACAGTATGCCTTTCCCATCACTGCTACTCAAACCTTTTTTTAAAAAGCAAGCTAAAAGGGGACTGAACTCAGCACTATCACTAAACTAATCTATGAAAAAGGTTTGCTTGAATCTGAGCAACCCTTGTGGTTGATTCACACTGTTAAGGATGCCGTAACATATCTGCTTGGGTTGTTTTATCAGCTGATCTGTGCTTTGAATGTTTCACTCTTGTGACTCCCATAAGATTGGAAGAGGGAGCTCATAGAATTCTGTGCATCTTGTTCCATAAGTAAGGATGTTCAGAACTATTCCCTTAAAATAATAATAATAATAATAATAATAATAATAATAATAATAATAATAATAATAATATGATGCCACCTGCAATTACTTTTAAATGAATTGTACCTACAGAGGAAATTTCTACACTATAACTTTTCCCCTGGGCAGTTTGGCCCAAGCATTGTTAACTAGTTGAGATTGCAATCTACTTCCTCACATTATGTATTCAGCATCTCTTTAATAAGCACAATGATTAAAGGTAAAGCAGTTAGTATTTGTTCTGCGTCACTGCCTTTCAAGCACTACACAGTGGAGCTGTTGCCTCTGAAAACAAGAGGCAACATTCTGTGACTGAAATTCTATACGATCAAGTGTAGTGGAAGTATAGCACATGCAGAACTTTGCTATGGCTCCCCTGTCACCACACCTAGAACTCATTATTGTGCTACAACAGCCCCCTGATGATTGCTCCATTGCTAGAAGAGATGGGGGGGCATATCAGAGAAATGCTTGGCTAAGTTGTCATAGCCAGACACAGACTGAGAACATCTCCTTTCCATACACACTTGGTTGGCAGAGGCTTTCACAGCAATGACAGAAGGGAGCTTTGGACATTGCAGAGGAATGAAGCTCCTCAATGACCAAAAATTACATAGTGTAAGGTGGACGTGTGCATGTGTGTATCTCTAACCAAGGGTGGGCAAAATACAGCCCAGAGCTCCCCAGACATGAAAATTTGTTTTGCTACAAAACACCCAAAATGATCTCTAGGAAGTGTAGAGAACATTTCCACTGCATCTGGAGCCCTCTGAACTGTCTCCCCAGTTTTGAAAAAAAATTTAAAAAATGGGTTTCCCTTAAAATGCCCTAAAATGTACTCCCCAGGGTCGAATAAGGCCCCCAAACATGTCCTTTTGTCTCCTAGAATATGTTTGGGAGCATTTGGAAACAAAATTGATTTTTTTCCCTGTATTACTGTGTTTCTATACCCCCTTTCTCCCAGGGTGGGTCTCAAGGTGGCTTCCAGAAGAGTTTACATTTACAGTAAAATTAAAAACAATTAAAATCAACCATATAAAACATAATAAAATCATTATAAAAGTATAAAAAAGTTTTTTAAAAATAAATATAACATCCTAATTAAGAAAAAATAAAAAGCTTTACTGCTCACACATTAAAAGCCTGCTTGAACAGAGAAATGTTTTTGCCTGTTGGTGAAAGGAAGGCAGGGAAGGGGCCAGCCTAGCCTCCTGTGGAAGAGAGCTCCAGGGGGTGTGAGCAACCATTGAGATGCCTGACTGCTGTGTCCTCATCAAGTGATCCTGGGATGGTAGTGGGTAGTCTTCCCCCGAAGACCTTAAAACTCTCCAGGTTTGATGATATAGGCCCTTCCGCATGTCATTTGCTATGTGAAAGGGCGCCTGGAGTATTGTACAATTATGAGGAGCGATCTACACGATGCACTCACAATCGTGCGATGCTCCAGGGGCCAGCAGGTGCCAATCATGCACCTTTTTGTGCACCTGGTGTGTGATTGTGCATTTCTCCAGGGCCCCGCATACATTTACCTGGTGTGCGGAGCCTCCGGAGCTGCGCCAGTCACACTTCCTGCCCCAGCGCAGCCTGAGAAACTCCCAGGCTGCACTGTGGAAGGAAGAGATGGGGCTCTCGCACGAGCAGGCAGCTCGTGTGGAGGTGAAGCAGCAGGGACGTGAAAGCCTCTCGCCAGAGGCTGCTTGCGTGTTCCCCACACCCCAGCGCTGGAAAAAGGTAAGGAGCAGAAAGCAGAGGTTACAAATGAAGTTATAGCAGAGGTTACAAATGTAGTGTCCGGCGACTCCGTGAACAGGATTATACTGGATCAGTTTCAGTCAGTGAGTACCGAGGAGCTTAAATCTGGCGTCCCTCAGGGTGCTGTCCAGTCCCCAATGCTATTTAACATCTACATGAAACCGCTGGGAGAGATCATCAGGAGGCATGGAGCAAGGTGCTATCAGTACGGTGATGACACCCAGATATATCTCTCCATGCCTCGGATAATAGCATCAACTAAGGGTGGCATCTCACCTCTGAACGAATGTCTATCAGTATGGTGATGACACCCAGATATATCTCTCCATGCCTCGGATAATAGCATCAACTAAGGGTGGCATCTCGCCTCTGAACGAATGTCTTGAAGCAGTAATGGACTGGATGAGGAAAAACAGACTGAAGCTGGAGGTACTCGCTGTTAAGGACCCTAACCCAGGTATGGAGGTTTGTCAACCAGTTCTAGACGGGGTCACACTTCCCCTGAAAGACTGTGTTCACAGCTTGGGGGTGCTCCTGGACTCGCCACTTCAGATGACAGCTCAAATAGATGCAGCAGCCAGGAGTGCCTGCTATCAGCTTTGTCCGATACGCCATTTGCACCCCTTCCTGGAGTTGGAACACCTAAAAACAGCGGTGCATGCACTGGTAACTTCACGGCTTGACTTCTGCAATGCGTTCTACATAGGGCTACCCATGTGCTTAGTCCGGAAACTTCAATTAGTTCAGAATATGGCAGCCAGGTTGGTCACCGGTAGACCTAAAACTGACCAGATAACACCAATTCTGAAGTCGTTACATTGGCTGCCTATTAGTTTCCGGGCACAGTACAAGGTGTTAGTTCTTACCTTTAAAGCCCTTTATGGCTTGGGGCCAGACTACCTGCGGGATCGCCTTCTCCCATATAATCTGCCCCGCACATTTAGGTCCTCTGGGAGGAACTTACTGCAGCCAGTCAAAACTAGGTTGGCTGCAGTTACCCAGAGGACTTTTTCTTCTATTGTTCCCAAACTGTGGTATGGCCTGCCGGAGGAGACCCGGCATATTACCAGTCTTGACTGCTTTAAAAAAGCAGTCAAGGTTGATCTCTTCCGACAGGCCTTCCAAGACTAGTACTCGCACTGCTTCCCACCAATTGTCCTGCTGTTCTTTTAATAGTTAATTAATTGTCAATTGTTATGTGTTTTAGGGGGTTGGTTTTAACTGGGTTGGTGGGTAGGGAGAATTGGGTATGTTTTTAATGTCTTTTAATGTCTTTTAATGTATAATGTATTTCATGCTGTTTGCTGCCTCGATTCATGTGGAGAGGCGGGATACAAATAAATATTATGATGATGATGATTATTATTATTATTATTATTATTATTATTATTATTATTATTATTATTATTGGGCCATAGGGATACAATCTTTAAATATTTCGGACCTAATCCATATAGGGCTTTATAGGTCATGACCAGCACTTAGAATTGGTAGCCAATGAAGCTGTTTTAACAAGGGAGTTACATGCTCCCTACAGTTGTGCAAATGCACTCCTGGCTGAAACCTGGGTGTCTAGACTCAGAGGTGAGTCTAGAACACCCAAGTGGAGATTGCAGGGGGAGTGTAACCTCATCCAGTGCAATTAGATCTGCCTTTCAACTGACTGATGTATTCCCTGATCTGCCTTTCAACTGACTAGAAGCACTCTGTCTTGTCTGAATTAAGCTTCAATTTATTTGCCTTCATCCAGTCCATTACTGACAACAGATGTTGGTTCAATACTAAGACAGCTTCCTTGGAATCAGATGGAAAAAAGAGGTAGAGTTGGGTGCCATCAGCATATTGATGAGACCAAACCCAAAACTCTAGATGACTTCTCCCAGTAGTTTCATGTAGTTAAACCGCTTGGGGGACCCCCACAGGCCAATGGTGAGGCACTGAATAGGAACCCCCCAGCACTGCATTCTGAGTTTGCCCCTTTAGAAACAACTGGAACCATTGTATAGCAATGCTCTCAAGTAGAGTGTCAGTCCAGAAGAATACCATGGTTGATCGTATTGAAAGCCACTAAGAGGTTCTACATGACCAATAAAGACATACTCACTTTGTCCAGTTCCCTGTGTAAGTTATCCACCATACTGGCAAAGTTATCTCTGTTCCCCAGAACCAGTACTGATTGAAATGGATCTAGATAATCCATTTCATCTAGAACCCCTTGGAGCTGGGAGGCCACCACATGCTCCAAAACCTTACCCAAAAATGAAATATTAGGGACTGGCCACTAATTATCCAGAATGGCAGGATCCAGGGAGGCTTTTTTTTTTTTTTTTTAGTAATAGCCTCACCATAGCCTCTTTTAGGCAGCATGGAAATGTCCCTTTCTGCAATAAGGTATTCACCATTCCCCTTTCAGAAGCTAAGAGGGGCAAGGATAGTGGTGGCTCTCACTTCTCCAAAGATCCTGCCCATATCCTCCAAAGATCCTGCATAAACTGAAATGAATCCAATAATACAGGACAAGCAGGTGCCAACATTACATGCACTGGACCTTTCTCAACTACAGCATCCAAGTCAGAGTGAATCCGAGCAATTTTGTCTTCAAAAAGTCTTGCAAATTCATCACAGCAGGCTCTATCTAGAATGGTCTTTATTTTCTTCTTGTGGGCCAGAATGTAAAAGGCCCCCGAACACTTGAGACAGCTTCACTGGATGGCACTGTGCAGGTGCAATGTTGGCAGAGAAGTATAATTTCGTTGCTGCCACCATTGCCATGGAATGGGCTCTAGTCCATGTTTGGTCAGATTTGCTCCAAGTTTTCCACCAACATTGGTCTAGTCTCTATCCCACTCATTTCATTACCATCAGCTCTCTAGTAAACCAGGGCACTAGCTTGGCTCCACTTTGTGGGAGGGGATGCTTAGAGGCAATCATGTCCACTGCCCTGGTCATTTCCCTGTTCAAGAGACCAGCCAGGGCTTTGAACAGGATCACCTACAAAGGTAATAGGAAATTCCTTAAAAGCCATCTGGATCCATAAGCCTCCCAGGGCAGACCATTTTAATCAGTCTCCCACTCCTACAGAGGCCCCAAGTCCACCATGTAATGGTCAGTCCATGACAATAGATCTACAGAAAGTTCCTCCACAACTAGCTCACTATCATCTTACCCAGAACAGAAAACCAGGTTCAGAGTGTGTCCTGAAGCATGAGTGGCACCAAATATTACTTGGAATAGACCCATGGTTGTCATGGTGGATATGAAGTCCTGAGCTATTCCTGACAGAGCAGTCTTCACATGGATGTTGGAAGTCCCCTAGTATAGCAAGAAGAGGGGACTCCAACACTTCTGCCAAGATCAACTTAGCCAGCTCAAGAAGGGAAATGAGTGACTGTACACCAACAGAATCCCTACTCTGTTCACCTTCAAAAATACACACTGGAACCCAGCAGACTGTGGGACATGACATCTGGTGATGGAGATGTAATCCCGATAGACCACTATCACCCTGCCTCATTAGCCCCCAGGTCTTGCCTGCTGCTGTACAAAGAACCCAGGTGGACAAAGCTGGGAGAGGTTAACCCCTGCTTCATCCAGCTAGGTTTTGATAATACAAGCCAGACTGATACACTCATCAAATCCTGGATCAAGGATGTTTTTCTATTTAGTGATCTGACACTGAGCAACAGAATTTTCAGCCCAGAGGGTCTGTTTCCAAAGTTTCCCAGGCTGCTTGAAGTGGGGGACAGCTTGGGAGTATTCAACGCCTTATAACTTTCTCTTCTACCATGATAACAGAATTTTCTCCCTGGCCATATCTCCCTCTGCCCATCATTTTCATAATGGCTGCTTCCTGGGGCTGCTTCCCTCCCTTGTTCTCCATGTAGCACATTTTCTTTTGCCAGCAGGCAGCTTATTTAAAGTGACAAAAATGGAAGAAGACCCAGTGCACTTCTCCCTGTCCCACCAAAGGGACTTGCCCTCCTCCATCCCCAAAGCAGCTCCTCCCAAAGAGGCGACCCTATCAGTGATGGGGCTGTCACAGCAGGCACTCAGCTTTTATCACTTTGCAAAAGGGGATGGGAATAGTTGTATGGAAGGTGTGCCCCCTTTAAGTTCCCCTGGAAGGCTAATGCAGGCCACCCTTGCACTAACAAGATGCTGGCCTATATTTGCTTACTGCTTGTGGACAGAGGCTAGCAAATTCATTTTTTCATGTTGCCAAGTATCTGTTAACACAGTTTCAGTGCCATAACTTGTAAATTTTCCCCAACAACCATTTAAACATATAATTTAAAGTGAACTTAAATGTTGTCAAGCTATCTTGGTGACCTGAAGCCTAATGAGGAGAAGCAGTATAAACTGTTTTGGAAGGCGGCGGGTGGCAGGGAGCAGATAATTAAAATCACAGGGAGCCTGAGATGTGAAGGAAGCATTGTAATGAGAGTTGGTTTGTGCCCTAGAACATTTTCATGCAGCATTGGGAAATGAAATGAAACAAGAAAAGTGCTGGGTTAGCTTTCAATAACTAAAGGTGCAAAAAAATAAAATAAAAACACATAATCAACAATGAGCATAAGTAGGGCTGCTGTTTTTCAGCACTGAAGCCAAATAGCGTGGCAGACAGCTCCAGGTAAAAATCCAAAGAAATCCCCACCTCAACCCAGCTGCGATGGACAGGGATGGACTCCAATCACAGGTCATGGAATGGTATGACAGAGGGCTGGAGTGAAATGGAAGTGATAGAAAAAAATAGCCTGGAGAGTTGATGAGGAAGCCAGCTAGCCAAGAGGAGGCTAGCTAGTTAATCAGTTAATTAGAGTTTTAACCACTTGAAAGGAGTCTCTTAAGGTCTTGGCCACCCAGAGGGAGGGAGGGAGGGAAGAATGCATTTTGAATTCAGAGAAAGGTTAGGAAAGGAGATGGATGTAACTAAATGGATTAGGACAGTGAACCATCCTAGCAATTTTGTGTTTAAAGAGAGGACTTGAAATACCCACCCCCTTTTTTAAAAATTTACATAATGAGGCTGTTTGTTGGGGAACTTCCTAAGTCTTGCCTATAAACCTAGGCAGACACAGGGACACACATACCAGCATATTTGTACACATTTGATTCTGCTGAAGATGAACCAATGGCAAGTAAAGAGGAAGGTTTGAGGTAGGACAGAGGCTACAGGGTAAAGAATAAGGGTTCTGGCACATCATCATTTCCAGGAGAGAGGGAGTCTTCTAAGGGAGACATGAGCTGAAAATGGATCAGTGTTCCTGGACTGGGAACTAAAGGGGCTAAATCTCCTCCTCCCCCTCAGCAATAGGGTGGTGAAGACCCAGAAACAGGGTGAAAGACAGCTTCTTTGACCAAGAAATCAAAGTGGCCAGAAAGAATTATGAAGATGGACCTGTATTTGAGGTGTCCATCCCGAGAGGAAAAATTGAGGGAGACTGTATATACCTTACATCATCTTTAGGTTCAGGATCAGCTAGATCATGTGTTGCAGGGATCTAGACATGGCTTCTGTTGTAGTGATACTGCATTTTCTCAGACGCTCAGCATATAAGGATTTGGTAGTGTGAAAAAGAACCATCCCACCTGAGATCATTTCCCCATTGTGATTGCATGGAGTGGAGTTGCATGGATGTCACAGCCATTTATTTTTAATGATGGGATATAAAAAGTTAAACAAAAATAAATATTTGATCATACCCATCAAATATCTAGTAATTCATGATACCATTCCTCTCTCTTTTGGCCATGCTGTTTTCTGAAATGCAATCTAAAGATAAAAAATCCACCTCTTCAGAGTCTGAACTGCTGCAGTGCCACTAGAAATTTAGATTAGTAATGTAGCCTCACTTTTAATGCTTAGCACTTTAGGCATTGTTGGGGTGGAGGTTTGTTTGCCTATTATATGTGCAATACTTTATTAACAAAATAAACCTGCCAAAATGGTCATGGCTCATATATTCTTTATTACTCTTTTCCCTTTATTAGAAGTTCAATGCAGTATTCTTTTCATTCAAATCATTGCCTTTCAACAGTTAGTTTTCCTGATTATTCTGTGTAAAACTTTTATTTAAAACAATTCTGTTTTATTTGTAACAGTTTCTAAAATTTCACTCATGTTACACTAGATCGAAATGCACAAATGTGCAAGGCCACTTGTGCAACCAATCTTTCCTCTCCTTTCCTTTCCCATACGACTTTGCACCTCACTTTGCTCCCTCGCGTGCTAAGCTGTTCTGGAGTATCAGAATCTTGAAGGGGTATCCAGCAGAGAGCATCTTAGCAAAACAGACCTCACACAGTATTTGGATCCAAGCCTTCATTTCATCAATTCCACTAGTGCTTTTTGAAAAACATATTTGTGTGCTTTATTGTCTATGCCTCACATTATGATAAACCATCTGAAAAGAGCTATAACTGTAATAGCATTTCTATTGTTAAAGCAGGGATGACAATTTTGGCCATCCAGTTATTTTTGGCTAGCAGTTCCTGTCAGATCTTGTTAGCATAATGAATAACGAGAGATTATAGTACCTGCAGTTTAAAAAATATCCAGAGGACCACCTTTGGCCATTCCTGTCCTGAACAGTTTTGCACTCAAGCACTTTGACTTGAATGAGATCCTGAGAGCATGGGGTACATTTTGCTTCTTCCCACTTTCCCCACTCATCTGTTTTGGATGGTTGAAAGAGATATTGGTAGGGCTGTCCAGTAATAAGCATGAATACCTTTCCCTTTTTCTTAGCTGAAGTGTTGGCTGGACTAAAGATCTTTTGATTCATATAAGTATTCTTTCCATAAATGGAAGGGCACTTGTGGATCTAATCCACTGTCTTTTGCTTTATTATGGTTCTTGCTTTCTTATACCCTGTTCTGGTATGCCCCTCCAGAAAGCAGTGTTTTAAATATATGGTTATTTTCCTTGCCAGTATGTCCCTAGCTTGATGTGGGGAGCTTGTGAGGGCACCTTTTCAGGCTTTTCAAGTTGCTTCTTATTTTCTACCAGTCTCTGATTTATACATTTTTGTCTCTCTCTGAGTTTATTCTATTATTATAATTGCTAGCTGTTCGTTTTTTGAACACAAGTGCTTTTACCTTCTAAGAGTTTATTATTGTGAATGAATTTCTATAGTTTTTAAGTAGATTGTTCTTTCTTTCACTAGCATAATCAATTTCCTCACAAAATTGCTAGTTATTTTTTGTCTGCGTTGTTTGCATTGCAGTCAACAGTTTTTATCCTCTCACAGGTTATCTACATTTGCTCTCAATTCAAAGCTTTCCTTTTTCCTTATTTAAGATTCTACAAATTGTTTTCAAACTGTTATCTACTGTTCAAATTTATCTATGTTTTTCTATCTATGAGTGTGTTGTTTTCTACTGTTACTTTATTTGTTATCTGTGAAATGCTTTTGTTTTTCTTCCTGTCACAGTTTGCCCCTATTGATTGTATAATGTTGCCTCTTCAGTTGCCTTTTTCATGTTATACTGACAGTATCCCTGTGCCCTGAATTCAGATGGTTGCCCCCACCCCAACCTTGAACTTTTATTTCAGTAAATCTGAATTGGATGGGAAGAATTGGCTGCAGTTTTTCAAATTTATATGCTTGTCAAATCATGTTCCCAGTGTTACTGATTTGCTAATTTTGGTCAAAATGTCTCTGCCATCATTTTTCTTTCTGTGCATCTCCTCGTATTTCTTTTGTCTGTGTTCACACTGTCACTTTCATTTATCACTGCACATATTCAAGAACGCACATTTTTGACCAAATATCTTCTTAACATCTGTATTGAAGTTACTGCCAATTAATTGGCTATGGTAAGTTATGTAGTATCTAGATAGAGAAGAATCCAAGCTGGAATACTACTGAAATCAACTCTGGGTAGTGCCTTAGTTCTCACTGATGGAATGGCAAGCTTAACTAACAAACTAAATTTGTGCTGGAGGGTTGAGAGACCACATGATGTTGATTTTGCCCATTAAGAACAGCATGGAATATTTCTGAGAGATGTATAAGAATTCTGATCAAAAAGATAAATGGAATACCAAAAGGAAGTGAGATGGCTACTTTTTATAGTCATGTGTCCAATTTTATTTCTATTAAGAAGATGCTTCTTATGATAGGCAACTCCTTGGTATGTGTGAAAAGATTTACACTCAGACATGAATTAATGTATCTGCCTTTCAGTATCAAAACTGAAAGGCAGATCATGCGTGGAATGAGAAGATGGCATAGCATGATGAAGCAGGAGAACGAGATAGTTTTGATGTCTTGGAAAAGGGAATAAAGAAAATTCAGAGAATAAATCTTATCCTTGACTATACTTTCCGATACTTCGGCAGAGAAACTATTTTCAGGCAATTGACTTTATTGCATATATTAAATAATATAGGCCATGAGAATGAAGTACAAGATGATCAATAATTTCTGGTTCATAATCTAGAACATTTTCTATCAAAAATGGCTAAGAGTACAAGGATGCTCACCTTTTTTTTTTAATGATGTGTCTGTTCAATTAATTTGTTTGTCTATTAAAGTTTTGTGACACCTCAGCAATAATTTAAGAGCTCAAAGAATTTTAATCAACTAAGATCTGTTGTAGAAGCCAGGATGGTATAGTGGTTTGAGCATTGGACTACAACTCTGGAGACCAGGGTTTGGATCCTTGATCAGCCATAGAAACCCACTGGATGACTTTGGGCAAGTTACCCCAGAGGAAGGCAAAGGCAAACCCCCTCTGAACAAATCTTGTCGAAGAAAACCCTGTTTACCATTTTGCACACAGTTTCTTATGCGAGAGGGCCCCTTGAGCGTCACGTAAACGGGAGGAGCAGTCCATATGACGCACTCCCATTTACGTGATGCTCAAGAGCCTAAAGCAGACCGTGCACACACCTTTTCATTTTCGGCTTCAAGCTGAAAATGCTGCATGGTCGCGCAAGGCTCCCGGGGCCCTTGCGCACTTACCTGCCCTGCGGTACGTCAGACGAGAGGGCTGGTCGCACTTCCTTCCCCAGCGCAGCCTATAGCTCCCAGGCTGCACTGTGGAAGGAAGGAAGGGGCGCCAGAGGAGCGATGCGAGTGCCTTGCACAAGAGGCTGCTTGCGCGAACGGCACCCCCCACCTCTGCGAGCAGGTAACGTGTGGAAAGGGCCTGTGATAGCTTCACCATAGGTCAGGAATGACTTGAAGGTTCACAACAACAACAAAACCTAATGTGGAATTGCTTTTTTCACTATAAACATGATTTCTTAACACATTTTTAATTCATAAAATGCTATTAGACAGACGAGCAAATGGGACTATGGAGAAAATGATCATGATGCACAAGCAATTACCAAAAAAAATCAAGTATGAAGTACATGGAATACAAAAGCATCTCTGCACACGACCTTCTTCTAGGTTCAAACTGACACTTCCAGGTCAAAGTGAAAGTTTGGAAAGGACACTATACAGTCTAAACAATGTGGTATGAATTTATTAGGGATCACTATACAAATATTTTCCTAGAAATATGTGGCTTTTACAACTTGACTATTGCCCCAGCTTCCATACAAACCTATAGGAAGGAATGCAACATATAGATCTGGGTTCAGGTATATTTTCCTGTGGAGCTGTTAATACAGAGTGGACATAGTTGAACTTCAAGTTAGGCCCATTACAGTAGCCAATAAGCCCCAAAGCATACAATTTTAATGTTTATAAGGCATTATGGGAAATAGCTATAGGAACTAGTCATGGCATTCTGTTCCCACTTGTGATCTCTTTGTCACCAGACTAAAAGTACTTGCAGGTTTAGAGTCTGAGTAGATTGACTAGACTGCTGAGTCCAGGGAGGAAATAATCGGAAGGCTTGAGGGGAGTACTAGTGCTCTTTTATGCTGCTGTGTGTCTCACAGTGAACATATAATAGATTATGTGTTTAGAATTCATTTTCCCAATAATGAAGGTATAACTAAATCTTACGGCGATTGTGACTTAACAGAAGAATATGTTACTTATTTTGCAGTGTAATCGAAACTCTTTAGTTACATGCATTGTTAGAGGAAGTTCCCTTTTGCAATCCTGTGGGTATTGAGGCAGAAGTGAGATACATGGAAGGGAAATGCTTTCCGTATCACAAACTAGCTACTTGCACCATTCAGATTTAAGTTTTAAAGAAAGCGGCTTTTGAGAAATGGGAAATAAAGAGATACTTTTAAAAAGCTGAAACTGTGATGGCAACTATTTCTGGCTACCTTGGAGGCATGACTGCAATTAATCATGGCCTATATTATTTAATATATGCAATTAATCAGTTTAAAAATGACATATGGAGTTCTGATATATTTTGAGTAAATATCATGTGTGTAGCATTCTGTATCCGAGCAAAATAAAGACTAGTTGCTAGGTTAGACTAACACTGAGCACAGTCTAGCTCTTTTGCCAAAATCCCCAAGCCAACCAACCTCCCTCCCTTCCCTGCCTCTCTCTTTCTCTCTCTCTCTGTGTGCACACACGTGTGTATGTGTTTGTTTCTTTGTTTCCTGTCCTTTAAGAATTAATCAGTTACTAATCTATGAAAGAACTTCTGTTTCTGTCTCATAAATGCTCAGTTTCCTTAGGAATCTTTATTGGACAATTTGTGAAGTTTTTAAAATTCAAAGCGAATTTCAACCTCATGCAGGGACTTGCCTGAATATGTGAGAAGGGCTAAAACTGATGATAGGAATGCTGGACTTGGTCTTTCAGTCTCCAACTTCCTCATGTTAAGTAAGGAAGATTGAAGGTGTGCTCTGCATTATGAGTAAAACACCATACAGTTGGGGACACTCCATTATCAGGGGTCTCAGCTGTATTCAGGTGAATATGAATAAATCATCTCTTCAGATGTTTGGGGATAGGGAGACAGTTGTGCATTGAGGTGTAACTAAACGACATAGTCCCTTGCCTCTGTCCACATATTGGTCTTGCATGTTTAGGCCAACGCTACAGCTGGGCTTAGATCACATTTGTTTACATGTTTGTTTATATCATCTATTAAAGTTAAGTCACACTTTTACTTAAACCATACAGTTTCTTTCTCTTTTCATCTTATTTATACAGTGCTGAACACTTTACAGTAATACAGATCACTCTCTTTCTCTCTCTTCCCCTCTCTGTCTCACTCCATCAATTGTGACTTTCAGGCTTAAAAACCTTCCTCCAGCCTCTGCACTTTCTACTAAATTACTTGAGATGCATCAAATGTTACAACGGCAATTCCTGGATTCCACCCATTGCCCTTGATCCTTTCTTAAATAATGGCCAGCTTCAAGTCCCCTGGCATGGAGATTGGTTTTAATCATATGTTACACATTTCAGCAATTTTTGATTTAATTCCCTTAAGAAGTTAACATCTAAACATAAAATGAGGCCTCTCAACTAAGCTTAATTGAACTTAGATGGGAAATTCAAATGACAACCAACTCGACATGTGGGGGAAAACATGACAGAGAGAAGTCTTGAAAGCTAGTCTTTAGAGTTTCCAGATCTTCCAGGCATGCAACATTCACATACGTATTCAGTGACATTGAATAAAACATTACAGGAACTTCCTGTTCATGTGATTTACATGGAGCTTAAAACACTAAAGAAATCTCCTCACTAAAAAGGAATCTTATGGAATATTTGTAGAGCTAAAATATTGTATATGTGCTTCTTGTGCTTAATGGAACAATTATTTGGTCATATGGACTTACTTCACAAACCTAAAAACCTCTTTAACATTTTTCATAAAACCTTTTCCTCAAAAAATTCATCACTTTTTTGCTTCTCTTAAGATTCCACACCATGGGTGCAAATCTTCATGGTAAGCCTAATGAATTTGAAGTATTGAAATTTGGATTACTCCTTTTGTTCCTTTTAACAATATAGCAATACCTGTGGACTTAATTACATAGTCTATAGAAACAGATACATACAACTGCCCATTGATTCAAGGTACCTGTAAATGATACATGCAGTGTTCTGGCAAGTGCTGCAATTGTTGAGATCTTGGCCAGTGCGGTAGAAGTTCCGCCTGCAATAAACAATAGCTGCTGTGATTTATTTATAAAACCAGCAATTCTACAACTAACTCCTTGGTCACAACATTTAATCTCTCAAAGTAACATTCTTTAAATGTTGAGGTATATTGTAAGGAATGCAGTTTTAATTTTGCAATGCAATCCTAAACAAACAAATAGGGAGTAACCTTCTGAAGATAGCTGGATTAATTCCAAATAAACCTGCATAGCATTGCACTGTTAAACATTAAATACGTTGAGTGAGTTTACCCAGTCCCTTTCCACTACCTGGAAGCAGTGCTGAGTTATACTCGGAGTGTCACTTATAGAGAGAAGTATAGGTGTGACCCAGTGGTACCTGTACTGATATAACAATGTTGAATCTTTTGTTTGTAATGATTGGGGGGGGGAAGCCCACTCCAATTATTTTGGATATCACTGTTTCTCAAACCTGTTGGTTACTTCGCATATTGCATTTTTAAGTGGGAACATCAGATATTTTGTGTGTGAATACAACTAGTGTGTATGCAAATATGTGCATCATACAGGTACACTTATCAATTGACTTAGCCTGCTAAGTCACTGAAGTGAACATATTAATGGCACACTTGTTTCTGAAATAGTCATGTGTGAAGCTTCATCGATTTCATTGTGGCATAGATGAATAAATAATTTCAAAATATTTTTCTGCACTGGGTGAGATTACAAGTTTCTGCGTATTTGCACAGAATTCATTTGCAAAACACAAATAAATAAATATCAACTCTGTGCAAGAAAACTCCTTGCTTATTGCATATAAATCATTTAAAAAGAGAGAGAGAAAACGATGTATTTTTAAACAATGCACTGTTTTCTGTGCAAATGAATTTTTCACAAGTGGTCCCAAAATGTAAACAAACTCATGGGTTCACTGTTTTCTTACAGTGTCCCAATATCACCCTCTCTCTATGAGAGGAAGAAAAAATAATATTATTTGCATTTCTAGTGCATGGCCAAGTTCACACTTACACACTTGTGATCAGGAGAGTATATGCAAGGTTAAGGACAGACAATGATAGTTTATGTGTAAAAGGAATTAACAGTGCCAGATTTAGGAAGATTGTTATACAAAAGCAGCAAAGCTTAATCCAGTTACTAGTTCCAACTGGAACAGTCCTACTAAATCAGTTAGAGATTGGTAAATCAATACTTGTATAATGTTATTGATGCAGTTAGCCTTTTGCAATTGGGGCTAGTAACTAGATTTTGACCAACTTTCTGGACATTACAAAAGATGTGACAAGAATAGGAAGTAAAGCTAAAAGAACACATTAATTATAAAGTTGTTTAGAATCCCCTTGTTTCTGTACTTCTGAATCCACATCATATTCCTGTGTAACTGTCCTCCTTGTTTCTTAGCAAAAATATGAACAATTTTCCTCAAAGGCAAATTATGATAGAAGATTTTGATTTTTAAGAATATGATTGGAGTTATCAGTTTCTCCAGTTGCTACGTGTCTGAGAAACAGTTAAGGATGACGCTCACAGTCATCTATCAGGAATGATTTAGAGACAACTGCACTGACTTAGGCCTATTTGCAGAAAAATTGCCTGGATATAACATTTTAGTGGGATTTTCATTCCCAAGGGTGAAAATCACCCATTAGTCACTGGCAGCTTGGACTGAAGATTCTTCAGCCGAAAATGAATCCCTGACAACTCTCAAAGGATCTAATCTTACTGCTTTTTTCAGTCTGATACTTATGTGACCATTAAAGTTCTCTCAAAATAGCAGACATTACAAATTTAATACCACAGTGATCATGTGACTCCAAGAGAATGGCTAGAAACCTGAGGCTTGATCCGTCATAGAATCTAGGACTACATCTATATTTCAGACACATACATGGAAATGTACAATTGCAAGCATGTCTTGGATAGTTCCCATATATTTTCTTTTTCATCTTCTGCAGATTTTGCGTGCACACACTCACATAAGGAGGAGTAGATTCTTTCCACTTCATTAAACAAAAGCACCAAGAATACTTGAGGGACTCAGTGTTAATTCTTAAATAGCTAGGATTAGTATATAATCCATGGGAACAAATTAGCATTGGAGGGGACCAGTGTGGAAAAATTTTAGTTTCCTGTTTTGTGTTCCCCTCCCCCTAGATTACTGGAACAAATCTATCTCTGTTCATATGGATTTATGAATATTTTTCTGACATTACTTTGTACAGAGCTGGATTTACTTAAGGGAAATTTAAAACTGCTGACATTGTGACTGCATCACTGCTGATAAGAGCATGTAAATATATTTTTAGAGCCACTTAGGAATTTCATTGGCTGGTGAAATGCACTGAAGCAGATCCAATCCTGACCATATACAACTAGAACTGAAATAAACCTTGCCTTTTGTATTAATTAATCACTTTATGAGTATTGAGTACTTTGGATAAACAGAAAAATTGGAACTTATACTGTTTGGGGGGAGTGTTAAGATTATTGTGTTGGCCTTTTTCTGGCAGGGGGGATCAAAGTGGATAAATTGTTCCGCTTCTAAATGGCATACGATCAACCAGACTCACTTTGCCATTACTTATTTCATGGTGATGAATTAACAGAAACCTACAAACTCATGAATAACAAAGGCCATTTCTGCACTACACTGTTATAGTGCTATTATTCCACTTTCAACATCCTGTGGAATTCTGGGGTTTGTAGTTTACCAAGGCTAGAGAACTCTCTGGCTGAGAATTCTAAATGCCCCTTCGTAAACTACAAACCCCAGAATTCCACAGGATCTTGAATGTGGAATAATAGCAATATAACAGGGTAGTGCAGAAATGGCCAAAGAAACATAGGTGCTACTCAAATGTTGGGTCCCACCCCAGGAGAAAGGAAAGGTATACATCCAATAAATAAATGGGTGGGGGGGATGTTTCAACTGACAATTACTCTATGCAAGTGATCAGGTGTGATATTGTTGCAAATCAACACAATATGGGTCACCTTAGCATAAATTAGAATGCTTTTGGAGTTCAGTGGAGAAATGAAGGGTCCTTGTTTTTCCTGTGATGGTAACATGGTTAATGGCCAGCTCACTACTCACTACTACTACTTTTTCTGGCATTTTTCTACTAACATATTATAACAGAAATTTTGAGCTGAAGGGACCTTAGAGTATAGTGTTAAGGGTGGGTGGGAATCAGCAAATAACAGCCAGAAGCTGCGTACTTCATTATGTTTAAAATGCTAACTCTTTAACTTACGAAAATAAGTTAAAATAATTAAATAAAATCAGTTCTTTGTGCTGATTGCCTTGAACCTTGAAAAGTCCAATTAGTTTTACTTCTTACTGAGAAGTTCGGTTGAATAGTTTGTGTCTGGTGTGGTAGAATCCCTTGTGTTTGCTGGGCCAAGCACACCTACCACACCAAGCAACAACACTGAGGGCAGAACCAGGAGGCTATTTAAAGTCACCTACCCACTAGCATATTTCTCCATTCTCAGGCCCGCCTGCTCACCCCATGGTGTTAGAGCAGGCATAGCTAGTCGGTTCTTGGGGCTGGATGCAAATTTTGGACCACTTCATCTGATTCGTATAGTGAACAAAAAGTGACTGAGGACATTTCTTCCCCCTATCCTGAACTAATCTCTTTTGGTCATCAGGGCAAATAAGGGTTGTAAATAAATCTAGGAGGAGTATGGAGACGTGAAATTGATGAACAGTCAGTGGGTACCATTGATGGAAGGGTTGTTTTCTAGACCAGATCTTTGGCTCATGGGTCTAAGGGGCTGGGCTGAAAGTGCAGCTTTGGGGCAGGTCTGCATTGCACCCACTCTTTTAAATCTTGTGGGTTGAGTGGTGTGGTGGGGCAGGCTGGCTTCCCTGAAAGTTGGGTGTTTGGTGTCTACTTTAGGAACGTGAACAGATGTGGAAAGTTTTTGGCTGATTATAGGGCAACAAGGCTGTTTTGGAATGACCCTGGTATCTGCATATTCTTCAACATCTCAAAGATGAAAACTGGGAAATGTGTGGCCAACCAGCTTCAGAATGTGGTCAAGATGGCACAATGTATTAATGAGGAAGAACACACAAGCTAGGAGAGACTGTAGCGGTTCGGTTTTGCCAGAATGTACAGGCAATGGAGGAGAAGTAACATGGTCTAATGGTCTGAAGGTTGGACTAGGACTCTGGGAATCTAGCAGATTTCTATTAACGCAACAGTGAATTTGAGCTGGCATATGTGGAAGGGGGATGGTGTGCTAGTGCCAGATTGTTCCTTGTCTAGTCATATCTTACTTGCTTTGTCACCAGGTAAAAAAACAAACAAACTCATAATTACCTTCAGACCACATCTTTACTGAATAGATTAAACCTGTTTCTAGTTATACAAATAACTAATTGGAAAATGTTCAACTTTTTGGCAGTGGAAGACAAAGAATTACTAGTTACTAATTACATGTTACTAGTGAATGGGATTCCCTGAATGTACAGGGAATGGAGGAGAAACAACATGGTCTAATGGTCTGAAGGTTGGACTAGGACTCTGGGAAACCAGCTTTCAAATCCCCACTCAGCCATGGAAGGCCACTGGGTGACCTTGGCACGTCCCACTCTCTCAGCCTCAGAAGAAAGCAGGGGTAAACCCACTCAACAAGTCTTGTTTGTGTCTCTAAAGTAGACACCAACCAGCCAATTTTCAGGGAGAAAACTCCATGAGTTTTGAAGACACACAACAATAACAACAACAACAACAATGGGGAAGGACAAGGGCCCCCTTCTCCCCCCACCCACTGCATTAGTTGAATGCAAATTCTTTTTGCACTTTGAATTCAGTTTGCAACAATTAAAGTAAGCTGAGGACAAACAGAGAAAGAAAGGATGGGAGAGAAACTGGGACCTTCTAAAAGCAGCTGAAAAAGGGCAACAACAGAGGATTAATTGGAACTGTCCCTGCCCAACTGGATAATGGGAGGATATGCACCTCCCTAATATTCTGCACTAAAGAACTCCCCCTCCTGTTGGTTTGTTAATGATAAATAAAAGCTGTGGTCTGAATTATAATTCCATCACAGTTTTCTTCATTTCTAGTGTGTGGGGATAATGTCTACACTTTGTTTTTAAAAAAATATCCCCATAGTGGAACAGATTAGAAGTTGTTTTTTAAAAAATGAAGATGAACGTCCAGGAAGGCAAGGAGGCCTATATAAATCCTACTGTGGTCATATTTTTGGGATTCAAATCTTTGTTCATTCTTTCATTGAAAAATCGAAACATCTGAAAAGCTTTCTTTCCATATAACTTTTTTGTGTACTTCAACTATGTCTTGTATTTCAGGAATTTTCTTTTTGCAAAAATTTCATATTAAATCTTTTTTTTTGGTACTAAAATGATGTTTCTTGACATTGCTGCTGCTGATTTTAAATGTACTAGTCTTTTCACTCTTGTGCAGTGAATTTTATGGCAGATAACAGGGTTTTTTTTAATGAGGTGCTTCATTGTTTCAAGATATACTTTTTTGCTGAGAATAAAACAAAACAAAAGACCCTCCCAAGATTATAACCCTGAATTTAAAGAGAATAATCTAGCCCTATAAAAACAATTTTTTAAAAAATGATCTTGTATAAATCTGGTTTAATGATGGAATTTGCCTGATCTGAACATCAGACTAAGTTGGCACCCACGTCATTTGGGCATAATTTTCTCCACTCTGGTGTCATGTATTTCATTTCTATTTAAATAATAATAACAATGTCTAAAGTTACATTTATGCATATAAAGTAGGATATAAAAATTACATGTAAAAACATATTTAGGGATGAGGTGTTTTCTCTTTTTTGATTTCCCATTTCTGAGGTACCATCCAATGTGTACCTAGGCTACCTGGTATAATTCCTGATGCAGGGTCATATTTTCAATATTTTTCAGTGTGATAAAAGAGACCTTTTGATTTCAGCATGCTTTAGGATATCTAAAATAGTCTTCAGCATTAGATGAAAGAGTTCTGTTCAACTTGAATGTTGCTATCTGAGATCATTGGGCTGTCATGGCGTTCTACATATTGAATAATACTTTGATGGATAACTTTTTAAAGATCTATAGTGTGAGTTCCCTTCTTTGATCCAGGATTCCAGCTTCCTTAGTTATTCTCTTTAAGAGAATGATTACATTATCTGTCAAACACAGAGAGATCTTCTTTATAGAAGTTCCATGCTGAGCCAAGCCATATAGTATAATTTCTAATAAAAGCCTGTGTCTCAAATGTGTTTGCTTTCTTGCTTGTAAACCAGCACTCATTCTTGATCAGTGAGCCAGTTTGCATGGCAAATCTGAGGAACTGACGAATTTCCAAGTTCACAGGTTAGCCAGTCTTCCTACCTCTACTGCTGACTATAATTTTTTATTGTCTATTTCATCGATGAAATATGACTATGATGGATATGGTTTAAACATTTTAAATTTCCAGATCAGTCAAGAGATTGTATTGGATTCTATGTATGAAGTTGACCCACTCTGGAAAGGCTGCGAAGTATCTTCAGTGTGGTCTAAGCCTTTAGCTGCACAAATCTTGATTCAAAAACCTCTGGACAGGCATTTGCTTGTTAACATGCAAAGGTAATTTAAGAGTAGGAATACGAGCATGCACTTAAGCCCCAATCCTTGCATGTGCAGAAGCAAGCTAGAACTCATAATGGCTCCTGATCACAATGTTCAACCAAAGTGGTTGCAGAGTCCTGTGAAAAAGCACAAAGGCATGGAATGTTACCAGAAATGTGGTAACATTTGATGGTGAGCCCCGGACCATGCAGTGCCTTAAATGCAAGCAAACACCTGCATTGGGTCAGAGTAAATAAGTAACCTGCAATTGTTGCATTAATCTCTGTTTGCTTACTAAGGTTACTCAGGCAATCAGCTGGATGTTGTAGAGTACAAATATGCAGAATTTAAAATGCTGCTGCTTTGATTTCTGCCTGCTTATGATACTCTAGTTTTTAAAAACCAAATGGTGTTAGAGGTCTAAGCATTCCCATCCTAGGACCTGCTGCAGTTGCCAAGAATACACAGAAAGCATTTTGTTAAATCTGGCCACTAAGAGCAATAATCCTCTGGAGCAGATTTCTGGGTGGCATGTTCAAATGTGGGGGAAAAGAAAGGGGGAGAAAGTCTGATTTTGATAGCAGATTTCTATTAATGCAACAGTGAATTTGACCCAGCATATGTGGAAGGGGGATGGTGTGCTAGTGCCAGATTGTAGCTTCTCTAGTCATATCTTACTTGCTTTGTCATCAGGTAAAAAAACAACTCATAATTACCTTCAGACCACATCTTTACTGAATATATTAAACCTATTTCTAGTTATACAAATAACTAATTGGAAAATGTTCAACGCTCAACTTTTTGGCAGAGGAAGACAAAGAATTACCAACATGTTACTAGTGACAGGGATTCCTACATCCTAAATTCCCATCAGATTTCTTAGTATTGTCAACAATTAGTGGCTAGTGGTTTCTACATATATAGAATGATAAATCTACTCTGGGTTTCAGTCTGAAATCAGAATAAACCCTGAAAATAGATTTACTGCCTCACTGATATGGGATATTTGCATATCCAATGAAAGCAATTCAGTGTTAGTAGGCAACACCTGCATTCAAATTTGCACTCATGGTTTCCAGTTCAGCAAGAGATGAATCCAGATAAGACGAGTTATGTACAGAAATCTGATTCTGTAAATGACTCTCCTTATCTGGATTAGGACATGGTACAACAGCCTTTCTCAACAAACCACATTTTACTAGGATGAATTAGTGATCCATTTGAAGCCATCCTTTCCCTTCCTTTTGCCTCCTTTTCTCATACATCTTAACAGCAGAGGAGACTTTTAGGTTACTTAAAACAATGAACATTAATCAAGTTTTTATTAATTTTTCTTATTTTTTTTGTTCTCAAATGAGGAAATACAAGTGCTTTATATAGTTTTGCTTTGTTAGCAAATTTTTCTCCCAAAACCAGAAATAAATTTCTTCTTATCCTTTGATATTCAAGTGTTATTTGATTTAGATAAATTTAACATTTGAAGTGTAGAGTAAAAGTCACATTATAAATGCAACAGAAATGATATTTTACCATATTTCTAACAGGAAAAATGTTGTCGATCCCAGGGAAAATGATTATGCAACAGCTGTTTCCTAAGAATGCTGTAACAAGCAAATTGTAAAATAAAGCAACTTGTCTGAAAGTCTGCCTCTATATTTTAATACAGTAATATTAAAGATCAAAACACATCATACCCTTCATTGAGGGCTCTGGCCTTTTCCATGTCTTGAATTACATTCAAAAGGACTTTAATCTTCTCCTGGTTTGACTGCAAAGATTCCTCAACAGACTGGAGCCTGTCTTGTAGGGCGCACAGCTCATTATGTGCCAAGTGCATTTGATTAATTTCTTTAATCTCTTTGTTCTGTGATTTTATATCAGTCCCTGGAAGATAGGCATTTATGTGAAAGCCTTCTAAGCAGCTGTCATACTGTGGCACTTTGGTATTGGTAGAAATGTTCTCTGTTACAATTTGACATGACGAAACAGGAGATGATGCATTGTCATTGGTGAATGATGTTGTTTGGTTATCATTAGTCAGTGTCTTATGGCCAGAGTCTGTTTTCTGCTGTATTGCCTGCTGATGTTCTCTGACAGAGCAGTATAATGGGCTGTGGTGTAACTGGGAAGATGACAAAATGGTTTCCTTAGTAGTGGTGTCATCCTCAGAAGCAAGTAGCTCAGTGTAGCTTTTTTCTTCACACAAACTCTGAGCCACATTGACCTCATTACAGTTATGACTTACACAAGGGAGAGATATCTCTGAGCTTGTATGCAGTGAGCAGTTCTCACTGGTTGGTCTCATAGCTGTAGTAGGATGAACAGAGCTGCTTAAATCCAGTTGTGTGTCTGGACAATAAATGGAAAAATTATCTTGTGCAGAATCCAGGTTGTTATATTCAGGAACCTGGGTACAAACAGTTACCTTCTCCTGTATTGCAATTCTATCTGACCCCAAATTGACAGGCCCATTGCTTTGTGCTTTAGGCACTGTTTGAAAGAGTGGCTTGGCTGCCGTGGTTACTTTCGGTCCATCGTCCAGATGCCGAGTGAGGCTTAAGTAAGAGAGACTAGAAGAGATAATGTCCTGCTCGGAGAGATTGCCGTTAACCTGAATGGAATATTCAGCCTCCTTTGGCATTTCTGTTAAGGATTTGCTTGTTGTAATTCTTTTCTTTTTAAATACTGGAAAGTGCTTCCTGAGGCTAGGGGAAGTCTGTATGGCAATATTTTGTAATCCTTTCTGAGATGGGGGGAAATTGAGGGAATCATTCACTAGGTTGTGGAACTGGGATGTTTGTATTTTACCCAACGCACATGAGTCTTGAGCAATTCCTGCCTCCAGTTCTGATTCTTCCACTGGCAGGTTGTCTGTTCCATCATCTTTGAAGCGAACTTGCTGAGATTTGCTCCTGCGATGGTGGGGCTGCCTTCTGAAATCCACTGAATCGAGGCTGTTCCGCTTGAGCAGAGCAGGGCGCACTTTGATGCCTTGTTGAGCCATTGAGTCGCAATTTAATGTATGCAGATAATATGTTTCTCTGCGACCCATTTCATTTGGTCATTTAAACAACATCTGGCTTGATGCCCACCCCCAATGGAAACATATTCTGTTATTATTGGGTGAAAAGCTTACTCTAACCATATATATATATGGGCTAGGGTTTTTTAAAATTATTCTTTTACTCTTAATAAAATCTTATTTTATAACTTCAGTAGTAAAATTAAAATTTAAATATCTGATCCCAGATATTTTGTATTTGCATAGAGTGTAAATAAGAAGCATAACAAGCATAATAACAGTTTGGGGCGCTTTCCTCCGGAATGCATAGTTTTGCTGGAATAATATATCCTTTTACAGCAAACCGAAACTTTTCCTTTAGGGGTTCTTTTTCTTCTTCTCCCATCTTCTTACTTTTACTGTTGAAACTAATCTTAAATAGCTGAACAGAAGCCAGTGAGTTATGTCCAAATGAAAGTAAAGCATCCAACAGGATTAACGGCAAGAAAAGTATTGAAATGCCTTCCTTGATCTTGTTCACACAAGTGTGAGTTTAAGAATGTCTTAGGAACTCGAATGACTAAGATGAGATCCAAAAAATATTTTTTGGTCACTGAAGACCAGCCTTTGTGGAATAGCATATAAGTTTTTTTTTTCTGAAATAAAAAGAAAATAGTTGCCAGTGAACAGTCTAATAAATGCTCTCAATCCATTTTGCCATATTACTTCTACATAATTTTGGTTATAGTTAGAATATTCTGAGATGGAGTAAGATTATAGAAAGAGATTGGAAAAGTAATTCTTACCATTCTGCAGCAGTCCAATATTTATCAACTGTAAAATCTCATCACCAGCCTAATCCTTTGATAATAGTTAATTAAAACAAACTCCCTGCGTCCTAAATAAGCATTATTGACACTACATTTATATCTAAAATTCCAATTTAGGGGCAGTGAGTGCTTCCATGCTAGGACTCTCTAAACCAGCTGAGACATTTCACAGTCATCTGGGAGAAGAATTTGAATGGCAATGCCATCCAGCGCTTCATATAATGTAATATTTCCTCATTAAAATCTGCAGTGCCTATTTGCATAGCAACAGGACAAAACGGCAGCTGCTGAAAAGAATCAGGTGGGAGGAACTATTTCCTCAGTCATTATTTTTAATGTTTAGGATTCTGGTTTATTCTAGTACATTAACAAAAAATTAAAATGGAATTGTTTTGCAACAGAGAGCAAAGCGAAGTCAGGAGGATCCTGCAGACCGCACAACTCAGCTTACAAGCATACTCAGTGGCACCAGAGATGCCAAGCTTGTTCTTTCTTTTTGTGAGCAATGGACACAGCATTGGTTCAACCTCTTTCGTTTCTTCACCACTTCAATGCAGTGGCTGCTGCTGTGGCATGTAGTGCTGAGAAATCCAATAATGGGATACAGGTAAAGAGGAGGAAGGTCCATTCCTTTCCCTTCCTCTTCACTTCCACACCATGCAGAATAATGATATGCCCCTTGAATCCATGGGAGACATTGCACTCTAGTACCTCTATGGTTGCCAAAATGAAAACTGGAGATAGCTCCTCTACCTTTAAGCGTTGTGTAGAAGAGGGCATTTCAGTCGTGTGATGAGGAAAACCTACCTTTTTATACAACCATTAAAGATCTGGGGCAGTTGCCAGTTTTCACTCTTGCAGCCTTAAGTACTTCTGGCTGAGCACAATGCTACTCAGCACCCTGGAGGGAAGGAAGAGGATAGGAAAAGAAGGGGCAATTTTTTCCTCTTTTCTCTTGTCCTCTCCTTGTGTCCCAATTGATGTGAAAAACTTTGAGGTATGGTGTAGTTTGGTGGAGATGAGGAGGAGAGGAACCATGGTTGTAATCTGAACAGCTGTAATCTCAGGTTGTAATCTGAATGGCTGAAATATTCAGGTTTTTAAAAACCTTCTTTTTCATTTGAGGTGTGGTTTTATGAATTCACAGAGGACCCTGTAGCTGACTTTGATGAATTATACCTACAATTTTATTCTGGATTCACTGATCCAGCCAGTTTCTTATGGTGCTAGGAGTGATTGGTTCAACCTAGTTAATGTGTTTAACAAATTCTGTCTAGATCCAAATGTTTATGTTAACAGACTCTAAATTCTGCTCTATGATGTGATTTGTTGCTTCAGATGAATACAAACTGGCCCCTATATTTGTTTTGTTCCTGATGGATTTAAATTACATATTAAACACTCTTCAGATGAAGCCTTTTACATTCAAAACAATTCAGTATCATAATGAAAAATATCACAATACAAGAGAACAAAATGCCAACATAAATGCATTGAGACATTTGGAAAAGCTGGGAAAACAAAAGATCTGAGAAGCCTGGATGCTGAAAAGGGCTCAGCAACAGCATCAACTCCGGCCAGTAGGCACTGCAGGACTGTGGGACAAATGGGCCTGATCCTGATCTCCTATCATGTGTTGGATCAAACGAGTGCAAAGGGTGTGTTTTATTTCACCTTTGTCTGATTGTGAAAAAGAATGAGAATCCTTTTTTTTTAAAACATGCATCCAAAATTACACTAGTTACTAGTTTCCTACACTATGTAGTTTCCACCTGGGATTCTGCATGTTTAAGATAAAATCAGAAGTTATAAAGTTACTTTTTCTTTAGGATATTCTTTTTGAATTAATTATATTCCTATTTTGATGTGATCAGTGTTAAATAACATTCACATTTTACCCTGAATTTAATTCTGCTTAAAAGCATAGTTTCAATAAAGAATTGATATTTTCTATAAAGAATGAGCCAAACTGCTTTTAGTCCATTTGATCTACAAGATTAATAAGACTAAGACTATAGAAATCTGTGACAGCTAAGTGAGGTGGGGAGGAAACTTATTCCTTCTCTTCACATTCAGTCCCCCCCCTTATTATTCTGGAAATTCTCTCAGACTAATGATTAAATAGTTTTAGTCTTTCTAGTATTTTCTGTCTACTGTGTGACATGTCAGATCAGATCAATAATTAAAACTGTACTGGTGCAGTCATAAATACAAAATTAATTTAAAAGTATGACACACTAAAATGACATCTCTGCACAGTATTAGAATTAATTCTGTTTATATAATTCCACCTTTTTTCTCCAAATAGGTGCATTCCTAATAACATTTCACTGTTGTTTCATTTTGGGATTGAATGGTAAAAGTTAAAACAGCAGTTTGCATTTGCTGGAAACTGTCTCTTGAAAAACAAAAATCTTGATCTCTGATCGGTGTGCATTTTCCTTCTATTTATTTTTTATTTTTTATTTTTGTTTGAGATGTAAATACTGAAACATTTATGCCAGCAAAATGCTAACACCAGCACAGAGTGCCAAAGTTTTCCCATGAGATAAAAGGCATTTTAGAGGTGGATTAAAAAAAAAACACCTTGCCACAGCTTGAGCAGGACTATATATTTTATATAGGGAGATATATCTTCCCAGTAAAAGTACTTAAGAATTCTGTGGTCATGTAGCATCATCAAAATGCATGAGCAAATTTCATATATCCTGTGACGGGTTCAAGAGAGCAATACAATCAAACACTCTTTTTTAAATAGTACACTTGAAGGAAATCCACAGCAAAACCATTCTGGTAAGCTATCCTCCTGGGATAGATTTTAATGCCCAGCATAAATTTGCATAATATAAGAAGCCCCATCAGAATCTGTGGATCTGTTTAGTACTACACTATATGTTCTTGGAAGTTAAAAAACAACAACACACAACTCATTACAGGGTGATGGTATACAGAACAAATGTTTAATAGCTTCACCTATAATTTATGTCAGTCAAGGTGACTGGCCATCTGGAAGCGTCTGGAAATTGTGCTCCAAAACCTAACATTTTTGAGCTATGAATTTGGGGGTAGGATTTTATTTATTCATTTAATTTATATCACACTTTTCCCTCTGCATGGAATTGTGTTTCCTCACCCTGCCTCCAATTTTCCCACATGTGCTAAAACTATCTCTACCCTTCCTGTAATGTGCAAAGAGAGGAGTTCTAAGTAATTTTTTTTTCATTGCATGTGCTCTGAATCCTTCCTGTGGTAAGGAGCAATGATTTTGAACCCTCCCTGTGGTAAGGAACCATGTCCGTGGTGGGTTCTAAGAATGACTACCTAAACACTCTTAAAACTACTCTTCCTATGGTCCTGCTCAGTATGACCCCCATTTCCTTCTTCTTCATAGAGCGAAGTTTTAATGCCTGACTAGGGCTACTATCTTTCACATGCCTGACAGCACACGAAGTAGAGCTTTCTCTGTAGCAATGTATTGTAGAACTCCACATCTGTGATGAATGTCCATCTAAAGGGAAACCAGGCTAGCTTCATCCTTGCTGAATTTCTAGCAGTTAGATCTATTTTATTCTGTCTAGCTTTTAGTTTAAAAAATTTATGAAGCTTTAAAAATGTTTATATATTTTATTGGACATCACATTTTGGGCTAGGATAGGCCAAAATACGTATATTTTTAGTATTTATTAATGTTATTACACTTCAAGCTCATTCATGTATACACTCTATATGGCTAGCTATTTCTTTCTTTTGAGATCAAATCTCTCTCTCTCTCTCTCTCTCCTCCCTTTCCCAATCTGGGTGACACATCCACAGTCCGAAATAGCTTCTCCACCTGAGCTTCAGTATGATATGATATTAATAAATATTTTAAGAAGAGGAAAAATGACAGTTTCCAAGCTTTCCCTCTGACTATTTTTAATGCATTCCCCTCATCAGTACAAACACCTAAGAATTACAGCAAAGATTATCTAAACTTTTTCAGTCTGAGGACTATTTGCTGCAGCTGAGTGGCAGACCACAAGTGTTTGCTTGTCCCAGATCTTATCCCTTGCATTTCCTTTGGAAAGACATTTGACATGAAGGCTGAATTGATTGCAATGAAATACTGAAATAATTTCTGATACCATTGAAATAGACCATCTGGAATCCATCTTGACCTCCTGATAAGTTCATAGCTGACATTTCTCAAAAACAAACACAAACAAATTCTACAAGTCATAATTCCTCCCCACCCCACTAGCCCTGCAGGCCAAACCTCTGCTTGCCTGGGCAAATACTGACCTTATTGATTCTTTGATGGTAGACAAGCAACGTTCATCAGTGACTGTACATTTATATCAATTGCTCTGCTTCTCCCACATCAGGAGTCTTATATCCCTGGTGAAGGAAGAGAATGAAGAAGGAGTGGATGGGGGTAAAGTAATAAACTGTGACTTGAGCTTTGTAATTATTTTTCCTTTGTTTGACATTTTTCAATATTCAAATTGAGATTACGTGCATAAAACTTTCCATATACGAATATTTTACAAAGTATTTTTTTTCCCCAAATGGATGTTTTCAGTTTAGGCACGTTAGAAATGATTACAATGTTGCTTTGGGGGGAACTGTGATTAAAAAAAATAATCATCACCACTACCACAACCACATGGGAGAGAAAAAAAACTTTTAAAAAACCAGAAAAGGTCAAGGCAAAGACAAAATATTCTGTAACTCAGGTTGTCTCTGTAGAACAACCGATAAATTGTACTGCTGATTTATTGCCTGTTCTTGCAACGTATCAAAAGAATCCACAGATTGATTGTGCCAAGTACAGACGTACTTGTCTTCAGTGCTGCATCACAAAAACAAAAACAAACAAACAAAAAAAATCATGACATATTTTCTGCTCTATGGTTTTTTTTCTTGATGGAGTTATCTTTACTGAAATTTATACAATCTATTTTTTTTAATCAAGTCTGTATATATTTACTGTTGGCCATGCAATACACACAGGTGACACAGATTACACCATGATTTAGGAAAAAACAGTTTAGCACTTTGTACCTTTCTTCTGCTTATATATAACTGACTTAAGTGAAAACTATAGATACGTGGTTCTTCTACAAGAGCTGAAGTCCACCACTGGCACTGAAAGACTTCTATAAGGTCAGGTCAAGGAGGAAGATCATCACATGGAGGATAAATCTTTCAATGGCTACTAGCAATGTTGACTATGTATTACCTCTAATATTAAAGACCAATTGTTTTTGAAGGAGAGTCACTGGGGAGTACAATCAGAAAGGGGGCTCAATTGTACTCACATGCTGCAGGCAGGCTTTGCAGAGGCTACTGTGGCGACAGAAGTGTACCTTTGGGAACTTCATATGTTCCTACTTTGGGATGAGTAGCTTTGTTAGTCTTTTGAATCGATACAACAGCAACAAAGGCCATTTCCGCACTAGACTGTTGTAGTGCTATTATTCCACTTTCAACATCCTATAGAATCCTGAGGTTTGCAGTTTAGGGAGAGGCCTTTGAGGCTACTTGGTTGCATACCTGGAGGTCATCATCTGACGAAGAGGTGAATGCATGGCTGATGCACATAAGCATCTGATAAATGGGCTGCAATCTGCTGGTGTTCATGCCCAATGAAACTTCTTAGTTTTAAAGGAGTCACAAGATACTTGGTGATGCTTCTGATGCTTCAGCTGGACTTGCCTCTTCAGAAAGCAGTCATGGAAAACAGCTTATGTGGGACAGTTGGGAAAGGAACGAGTAAAGATACCGTCACATGTTTCTTCCCATGACCACTTTAAGATGGGTATCTGGCTTGGTCCTCTTCCTTATTCAGAGTGACTTAACATTGTCTGTGGGGGTAGTGAGGCTTTCATCTATGTGTGGATTGCTTTTGTTTTAATTATGCATTTAATTTGGATTTTAATTGTGTTATCATTTTGTGCCTTCAAGTTGATTCTGACTTAGGGCATCCCTATCTTATAGTTTCCTTGGAAAGATTTATTCAAGGGAGGCTTGCCTTTTCTTTCCTCTTAGGAGCCTGAGAGTGAGATTTGCCCAAAGGCACCCTGTGGGTTTTCATGGTTGAGGAGAGAATCAAACCTTGATCCTTAGTCCAAAGAACTACATCATGCTGGCTTTCTAATTTTATTATTTCATGGATATTGTGATCAACTTTGATTAGGAAAAACGGGATACACTTTTAATTATAAAATCACATTGCACTTTGGCCTAGAGTGAAAGAGCCTGTAGCACTTAAACTGGTTTGGTTTTATTTCCTTTACAAAGAAGTTAATGAGGATTTGTGGACATTTTGTAGTATTTGAGTATATTTACTAATATATGTAGCCAGAATTGGGGGGAAAATTTAGAGAATTAGAATAAGGCCCTTTCCACACTTTACCTTTTTCTGGTGCTGGGGTGTGGGGATCACACACGCAGCCTCCATTGAGAGGCTCTCGCTTCAGCTCCACACGAGCTGCCTGCTTGCGCAAGGGCCCCACCTCTTCCTTCCGCAGTGCAGCCTGGGAGTTTCCCAGGCTGCGCTGGGGCAGGAAATGTGACCGGCGTGGCTCCAGAGGCTCCGCACGCCAGGTAAGAGTGTGCAGGGGCCAGGAGCAATGCAAGATTGTGCTCCATTTTCGGCTTCCAGCCCAAAATGAAAAGGTGTGTGATCGGTGCTTGCTGGCCCCTGGACCATCACGTGATTGTGAGTGCATCATGCAAATCGCTCCTCACAATTGCACAACGCTCCAGGCGCCCTTTCGCCTTAGTAATAAACCAAATCCACGGCCCCATGTCAACTTTTCAGCAGTACCAGTGTACTGTAATGACTAATGAATAAATCTTTCATGTTGAAATAGAATTTCAAATTACTTGAAAAATATAGAAACAGCCCAATTATTAGTCCCAAGTAGAGTAGACGTGCTGTATAAATAGGATACACAGAAGTATTTACATTATCCAGCAGTTGTTCTAGTGGGCCTATTTTAATTGGGACAAGCAATTGGATTTAGGCTTTTCAGTACTTAAGAGACTTTGTTATGTGCCTTCAAGTTGTTTGCAACTTATGGTGACCCTAAGATGACCTTATCATGGGGGTTTCTTGGGAAGATTTTTTTAAGGGGTGCGTTTCCCTTCCTCTGAACTAAGAGAACATGACTTGCCCAAGGTCACCCAGTGGGTTTCCACAGCCAAAAGGGGATCTGAACCTTGGACTTCAGCTAGCAGTAGAAAGACACAATTGTTCTGTTTTGAACTGTTTGACTTTATTAAATTTCCTGACTGTAAAGTGCAGACTTAACCTAATATTGTTAAATGGTAGGTAAAGCAGATGTTAAGGATTTCTTGTAGGATATAATCTTTTGCAAACAGCAAATGGTATTTTTTCTTCCATTTTTCAAAATAAAATTCAAGTAGCTGTGAGTGTGAGTCAAATCAACACACTTGAACAATTCTCCACAGGTTCTCCATTCCCCCAAGCTTCTTTAAAATGTAGTACCTGTACAGCAATTTAAAGTATTCCATGCTTAATTCATTAACTAAATAGGATAGATTTTTCACAGGTTGGCATAAGTGGTTTATTAGTAATTTAGTGACATTTGTCCTTGATAAGATATTCATTTTAATTGCCTTTCCATTATTTACAGCCACCAGGCAGTATAAATATTGTTGCTCATAAAAATGTGTATGCCAACCACACACTTGCTTATGTCCAGTATTTAAATGAGTTTCCCTCTTCTGAAGCATGCTGTTCTCTGAGTTGCTGCAAGTATATTAAAACATTATTACTAATATAACAAATAAAATTTGCTCTTTTTATCATCTGGGATTTCTGAATCACATAAAAGATAGACATTCTTTCAAGGAGTTTGAAATTAATGGAAATTTAGATGCAGTTGGATTCTCTTAAATGTTATCCCTAATCGTTAATATTTTTCTGGTGCAGCCATGAGTCCATTTTCCCTTGTGCCATACATTGTGAATGCACATGCTAAATTTTCAAAAATGGGGAAATGACCAATAATACTTTAAATTTTAAAATGTCTGTGAGTTATTTCATAATTTCCTGAATGTTACCAATAAACTTCAAAAATTCTGGTGCCCTTGTGTAATGAACAGGTAGCTACCGTATTTCTTTTTTCATGTCCATACCAAGGAAAGCAATTAAGTAATTGGCCTGAAGCTTGGTTGGGTAATTCCAACTGATATCCCAGTCTGTGCATATACATGTATACCTTGGCTTCTTATGCTAAGATATAAGTAAGCTTTCGGCATCTGCATCCTGTCTTGATGGCCTCCCTCCATCTTTCCCATGTTTCAACACTTGATTTAATTAATTAATCAGCCTGCAGTTCCATCCAAACTGAAGTACATCGATTAGCAGGGTATTCGGGTATACTTGTATCTCACCTTTCTCCTCTCATGGGGCTGAAGGGGGCTCACATCAGTTTTTAAAAAAGTGCACTAAAAAGGAAAAATATACTAACATTTGTTTGATATGAAAGCTGAAAAACATTAAATAGACATTTCTATTAAAAGCACTAAATTACAGTGATGTAGACTCGAATCTACTGACTTGGACTCAAGTCAGATTTAAGTTACTTCAGTGACTTGACTCAGACTTGACTCAACAATAGATGATGCACTGACTTGACTCGACTCGAGACTTGTATATTTTTAGTGACTGACTTGCTGCCCTTAACTCAGTAACATAACACATTCATCCAGAAATTGTATGACTTTGAAAATACTACCATCTCTTTTTGCCTACTGGTCACATGACAGTCTGTCTCAAGCCCAAAGTGTAGGTGCTTTTCTCAGAGGGGAACAGCAAATGGGTTAGGAAATGGGCTTGAGGTCTGCTCAGCAGCTGGTCCCTGCTACATATTGGAGGAGCCTTCTAAAACTTCACCTAAGACCAGAAAACAGGACTCGTCCAAAGAGTGCAGGGCATATTTCTCAGAGGGGAACAGCAAATGTGCTTGGCAACGGGCTTAAGGAGGAACTTCTAAAGCTTTTAAGGCTTCAGTAATGGGCAGTAAGAAGGATCCTATTCCTTCTTCTACAAAATCCTTCAGCTTTGGAAATGGGAAGGAAGAAGGATCCTATTCCCCAGTTTCGAAGCTGTAGATGACAAAATCACAAATATGGAGGGCTGACTCTGCTTCAGTTGGTAAAACTGGCTTTATTCTCCTCTATTCAGAAATTCTGGAATATAGATTGGGGTATAAAGTTGGCTTCCAGACTTAAGACTTAACTTGAAACTGTCTCCAAGGACTTGAGACTTGACTTGAGATTTGGAGTAAAAGACTTAAATACATCTCTGCTAAATTACAGCATTTTAAAAACATTAAAACAGAGAAAAATAATAATAAAAGCACAGTATATGCCATTCAAAAGATCCTTTTGCCACTTTAAATTAAATTGAGATGCCTGGTTAAACCAAAAAAAAAAAAAAAAGACTTCACGTGCTAGTGGAACAAAAGTAGACAGGCTGCCACTTGGGCCTTGTGTGCAAGGTGATTACACAGATTGGGAGCAGCCACTGAGAAGGCTCTTTCTCTCATCCTCACCACCCACACCTATGATTGTGGTGGGACAGAGAGAAAGCCTTCCTTGGGAGATCTTAAAAGTCAATCAGGCCCATAGAAGTGCATGCAACCTTCTCAATAATCTGGACACGAGCCATATACAGCTTTAAAGATCATGCCCAGCACTTTGAACTCTGCCCAGAAAAAAGGGAGAAGTGGAATCTGATGTCTGTGCTTGTTCTGTCTTGAGAACTTAGTTTCTCAGTGCAGACATAATGAGAAACTGTGATGAATTCATCCAGGACGTGTTGAATCAAGGTGTCCTGTCGAGGTAAACCATACCAGAAAGACTTGGGTGTGGTAACATAAAGCTTATGCAATAGTAATTCTGTTATATATAATGTTTACTCATTGTACCTTTTGCACATATACCATTAAAGTTGCCAAGTCACAGTAACAACAGACTTTCAAACAGTACAATTCTCTACAAAGTCTAGATTTTAAACCAGGAAGCAACCAGTTTCAGATGTAAAAAGTCCTGTTAAAGGGTCAAAATGCCCCCATTTCCTATGGGAAGTGATCTTCTAATTTATTTCCTAATTTTTTAAAAAATATATATTTCTTTGACCTAAGAGTGTTTTCTTTTTAATACCACAGGAAAATTGCCTCCTATGGCTGTTAGAAGTTGTGGGAACATTTATAATAAAAAAACCTAAATTAAAAATCCAGTGGATGTCCTAGGCCTATAAAAGTCTCCAAAAGACCTTGGGAGGGTGACTTATTGCCTGTGGATTATGCCGTGCCAGCTCCTGACCTAATTCATCTATCATAGCACTCAGCATTTTTGGTCTGAAGTGCTGTACCATTAGGGTTCTCCCTCCATTTTAGCCCCTTCTAGATTCAGTTCCCTGTTTCCTCAGCCTCAAGCCACCTACCCTTGGTTGAAGCTCCTCTTCTCCTCTCTCCTTTCCCTAGGTTGCTAGGGAAGTCTCTCCCTTCAGGAGACTTGGGCCATTTCTGCACATGGCTTTTAAAATGGTGCAGTCCATCTTCCAAGGAGGAGGTCTGCACCTGGGAGTGGACTGGGTCAGACCTACTTAACGTAGATCCACACCTCAGCCTGCTCTGGAACAACCCCAAGTGGTCATCCAGCGTGCTTTTGAAAGACCACTAAAAACAGGTCTTTCAAAAGCACGGAGCACACCACTGCGAGCCTGCTCCCTTATGCAGATTCGCAGGCTTGCCCCAATGCGAGCCTGTGATCTGCCGGGGGCAGGCTATAGACTGGCGAGCTTCAGCGGTTGGTCGAGACCCTTGACCTACCGGAAGCCACCATTTGGGACGCCGGAGCAGTGTGTATCGACGAGCATGCACTCTCCAGAGCGGCATGGACCGGACTAGGGAGCTGAAAAGTCCAGTAAGTAGTGGTGGGTAAAGTGTCAACTTTCAAGTTCACTGGTACAGAGGTCTATTTAAGGGACGAGTCACATATTTTGTTAGAAATCAGGTGATTTCTCATATGATTTATCTAAGCGGGGTACTGCCCATTTATCATTTTTTGTTTATTGGTAACGTCACAACTCATCACAAATAAATATTTTCTCCATGGCCATTTCAGACATCTGAATTGCCCTGTATCTTCTATAGTGAACACAGATGTAAATCATTCATCTTCTGTGTAATCTTGCTATCCTTCTTTAACATATCTTGATTTTTAATGATCCAACCACTTCTTTGCTGCTTCTGATGTAAATAATTTTTTTAATAAGTGACCTTAATGCTTTTAAGTAACAACTCCTTGAATTCTTCTGTCAACTTATTGTAGACTTTGTTTTGCCAGAGTTCTCTACATTTGAGCCAGATCTTCAAGGCCCTCCTTTCTGGCCTAGCATAGATGGAGGAAAGGTTAGCAAGGATGTCTCGGGGTGTATTTTCTGTGGTGGCATTGATTTGCAGTGTGCTTTTGTTTTACTTCACAAGATGATTAAGTATTGTTGTTGTTGTTGATGATGATGATGCCTATTTCCCTACAGTCAATTTGGGATCTGATCTTCTTCTTGTTGTTGTTAATTCTGGTTTTGTTACTTTTTCTCTCAATTCTTTTTTCTATGGTTTGGCTTTGAATCGCCTTCATAAGGCACAATACTGTCATTATGTTGCTTGTGTTTCCCTATTGAAAGAAGTCTCCTTTCCTTTCATGGCTTCTCTCTTTATTAGCTATGGTGACATGTTCTTGAACTTTTTGGTATTCTTCTTGATCTGTCAGTTTCTGTTTTTGTGGCTTTAAATAACCTTTAAGCATTTTGAAGACAAGTAATTGTCTTGACATCCTCCTTTCTCCTTCCTTTCAATTAATCCTGACTTGGGGGGGGAGAAATTTCCTTTTCTGAAGTATAATGTGGCTGTGCTGGATTTTACTGGCGGCTATTGCCCATTTTCAGTTATGTTGAATTTGATAGTGGTATTCCCCACAGCTTTAACAACATATCACGCACCAGGTCTTAGGTGCAATGTAGATAACATCCAGAGTCCTAAAGACAAGCTGGTAGCCAGCTTTGGAGGATAAGAAGGGTGTCAGACTGATCTTTAGAGAGACACAAGAAGATGAAACTGCAGAGGTGAAACAAGGTGCTTGTGATCAGTTTAGAGATCAAGGCGGTAGAGTTTGCTTGCTGCTCAGACCAAAGCATGACTTGGAAGCTTTGATGGGAGCCGAGTTACATCTCTCAACACACTCCAGAGGAATCCTTGCTAGTCTTCTTGTAAGTCTTTCTGTTTGATAGAACTAGATGGTGATACACAGGCTAAATCCCTGCCTGAAACCTCTTCATCCAGGTTCAAGACCCACCGTCAGCTTGTATTTGGGGGGGGGGGATAACACAGATAACACAGCATGATGCCCACTTTTGTAGTATTGGATGCTATTTTATAATTTATAGTGCCCAGTGCACAATAAATAAAAAACCTATTATGACAGAGTTTTTCTTTACTTCCCCCCCCCTTCACATCATACTTCCAAATTCTACACCATAGTTGTCCTTCAAATTCTGGCTTTTCCTTGTTTTCTCCACCAATCCAGAACAGGTGTTTTCTTAAGCCATTGTACAAATTAATATGTGTATAAGTGCAGACGTAAGCAAGAGGATCCCGATGATCACATTACCAAAGCATACTTCTTTTGGGAGATCTAAGGTGACCTTTTGTTCTATAGTTTCCTTATTTGTCAGTGACCTACAACAAAGACTTCCACTAACTCTATTTCCTTGTTAAAATAGTTAACATTTGTGTGCTGAAAATCCTCAGAGCATTGTGCCTCCATTTTACTAGTGGAAATGTGCCCTGAAAACAAAAGATTATCACTATACTAATACTGATTTTAGTTTTGATGCTTTAAGAGGCAAGACTGATGCTGAGTTAGAATGTATTTATTTCTTAGGAACTCCTTACAGTTAAGAGAAAATAACAATGTATATTGTGATATTTTTTTCACATATTTTCCACCTGAATAACTTGTTAAAATTTTAGAGTTTGCACTTAGAAATGGTTTATAAGAGGGGGAAAGAAACCTCAATCACTTACTGCAAGCTTATGTTTTCTGACACCATGTATACAACTTTGTCCTAAGTGGCAGAGCAGTACATTTTTATCTCCCTGGGGACCCATTTCTAAGGATAAATTTAGAAAGCTCTACAAGTCTGCTTTATTCAAAAACCTCTTCCCTCTTTTCTGCTGTTGCAAGATTTTCCAGTGCCTCATTAGTAGGTAACTGCAATAGTAAGGGCACTATAGGTTTACGTCACTTTCCCATGACCGCTGATCAGGAAATAGAAAACTTGGTAGGAGATACGTAGGTATCCACCTGTTTAACTCTTTTGGACTTGCCTCTGTTGTCTGCTGAGCTGAATAGCACATAGTTGTTTTTCCAGGACTTTCAGTATGCTGCAGTCTGAATAAAATAAGATACAGCAAAGGTCTGTTCTGAGCAGTGAGAGAGCCTTCTGTAAGGGATTTAACTATTCACTAATTTCATTCTTGAAGGAAGCAATGAGTAATTTTAGTAATTTTCTTCCAACTCCAAGGAAGTTCTTGAAACCTGTGCAATTTTGGAAGACTATTTGCCATTTGTGACTTGTTCTGCAGGGGGAAAAAATCACACATGACTTCTTTGTGTATAAAACATGATCTTCAAACAAAATAGTATTTCTGTGTATAAATATAATTTCCTGTGCAGAAAATGCTGCAGTTGGGGACTTGTTCTGTGGATGACTGGATAGTAGGTTTGTTGTACAGCAAATAACTTTTTGTGTGCTATTTCATGTGCAGAAAATGCTGTTTTGTGTGCAAAAACATATGAAGAAAAAAACCCTCCCACGTGTGAATTTTTCAGAGCACAGTTCCAAACTGTGAAGATTCTTGTCTGTCCAGGATTCACCTTATTGAGTTTTCCTAACACTTGAGGAACCCTATTTTGGTCCATTTTCCAAATATTTTTAATTATTATTTTCATCTCTACTTCAACTGTTGTCTCTACTCCAGTGAAAATGAGAGGTGATCTGACCTCTCATGTGTGCTGGAGCATATTCTCATGGCAGTCACAAGTAATGTCTTACTAGTGGTAAAAGCAGTCAATATATATAGATCATGGTATTTCCAGAGAATGCTTATCTTGTTGAGTTTCATCTTAAAGGTCCCTTATGCTGTCATCTACATCCAAGCTGTCATTTATTGGTGGTAGAATTTTAAATCACACAGTGTCCAAAGTTCCAGTGCTAGTTTGCTACAGTGTCCCTTTGCTTCTTGTCAGAAGAATACTTATAAGTTCCTGGCAGTAATTAACTCCAAGTGACCACTGTTTGGTTAACACTGGGTGCAGCTGCAAAAGCATTTGAACATTGTTTTATGTGAACTTGGAAGAGAGAGGATCAGTTTATTATAGAAAAAATGGCAATTGAAGCCCCTAGTGCTGCATAAGAAGGTGGTTACTGTGCATTTGAGAGATGCTGGTATTTAATTGAATGATAGGTTCCCTCTGGTGATGACCCAAATCCTGTCTTGTTCATCTTGAAATGTGATTCTCTCTTCTCAGTTCTTTTCCATATTTCAAACCATTTTCATATTGGAACAGTAATTTCCATTTTTTCCTTTTGTTTGAACATCAATCAATGTGCAAAGGAACATGATATGATGTTTTAGAAAATGGTCCCCTTGAATGAAGGAGCCAGATAAAGTTTTTCCTGACATACTGGCTTGCTAGTGCTGTGTTTGAAATTGGTAGAATAGTACTTTTTGTAACAGCAACCTTGACATTAGCCACAAGTAGTCTCCTTCTCACCTCCTTTCCAAGAGGCCTTTCTAATAATCATAGTTCATTGTATTCATACTAACACTGTATAAAGTTTTTAGCACTATATTATAAACCATGGGCACTGTAATATTTTATTGCATCTTCCACTAGCTGTCTAAAATGGATGAATCAGTCAATTTATAGTCCATGACTTTTGCAGATATTTTAGCATACATCTCTGACCTCTTTTTCCTGCGGTAATTTGCAAATTGTTCTTTAATCATCATGAAAATTTGGAATGTATTAATGTAAATCATCACATGCTAGTGAACAAATATTTATCAAATGCATATTATGTTTTTGAATGTACATTTTGAAAATGAATGAAGAAATACAGAAAGAAAAGATAGTAGAAAAGGCTGCATAAATTGACATTTCTAATGTATTTTCTTTACAACTGTATATTTTACATTACTTTTTCTCAAGATCTGCATTTGAAAAATTATTAGCTCTCTGTCCTAAAAATATTAAATGTACTTTAATTTCAAAATATGCAACTTTAAAGGTGTCTTTGCACTTTTTTGAACCAAGACTGTCCAAGCCTTTGGGCTGTCCAAAAGCTGGTGAAATTCTGAGTTCAAATCTGCATATTGGGAAGTGCAGATTAAGACTTAAATTTAGTCCCTAGTCCAAACTATAGTAGAGCTGCTGAATCTTTAGGAGCATGGTGAATCAATACTGAAGTTGGCTTCACTCTAGCTGGGACTAGCAATTGAATTTAGACTCATGTCAGTTCATACCAGATTCTGAGTATTTTAGTTACCCCTCTACATATTGCCTGATTGTTTGATCCATCTAGCCACTCATCTAGTAATAATGTGAAAATCCAAGACAGCTTTACTGTGCCAGGTTCGTTGTTAGGATACAATGTATTTATATCTTTTGAACAATTTTTAAATTATAAATTTTTAAAAATATATGCACATATAATATTTATCTGTTTGTTTACAGATACACAGGTGGAGAATATAAAATGCAAACTGACATAAGTTCAAGCAGTGCCGTCCTGAAGTAGCGTAATAACACTAGAATGTCCTCCAAAAATCCAGTCAGGATTTTCCTCTCTCTCTCTCTCTGTGTCCAGTTCAAACCTCCACTAATTTCCATTTTCTTTTCTGAGTTCATAACTCCAGGAATTAATTTATTTGAGTGTTCAACTTGGAAATAGTGCAATTCAGTCACTTTCCACAATGGGTTTTTACTTAAATACTGGGGTGATAGACCATTAAGGAACAAATAAATACTTGCTGTGCCATCTTCTAATGACAGGAAATACAAGAAGCTAGAAAGAGAGACTCATCAATTTTCTTTGCACAACAGAACAGCATGGCCATTACAATAAATAAAATATTCCCCTTTTAATAACATCCAGAATCTGCCGCTTAAGATAGCCACTTTATTTTTTTACTTCATGATGGGGCCAACTTTTGGGTTTTATTACATAGGCCCTTTTCACACATGGAGGAAGCCACGCCCGAAAACACGCCAAAACGGAGCTTACCTGGAGCCGTCGCAATGTGGAGCAGTGTGAGTTTGCTGCTCCACACGCGGCGGCATCCTGCGGAGTCCCGCGGCGTCCAAAATGGCAGCTTCCAGCTGGTGGAGGCTCTCTGCCAACCGGAGAAGCTCACCAGCCAGAAGCCCCCCTCCCCGGCCGGCTGCAGGCGCGCACTTGCATTCGCCTGAAGATCCACACCGGGCGCTGCGACAGGGCTGCACGGGGCTACACGCCCGTGCTTTTTAAAAACCACTTGAAAAGTGGTTTTCAAAAAGCACACGGTGCCACCACTTCCGGTCGCCCCTGCGCGGATAGGGGTGTGGAACTACACAAAAGTAGTCTATCCTAATCCACGTTACGGTGTAGATGACCTCCGTCAGAGGTCGCTCTACACCGTTTTTTAACCCCGTGTGAAAAGGGCCATAGATGTGATACAAAGGATGAGTGGATAAATCTAGACTTTATCCATAACCATGAGTATTGAAAGAGACCATTCATGTTACAGAAGTAATTGCCATTTTAACTGTTCTATCCCATGAATTGGCAGTTTAGGGGGGAGGAGTATATTTGGTATTCATAGCCCGGGAGCTCCTCTGGAGCCTCTGACCAAACTATAAACTCCAAGGTTCCACAGAATGAAAAGATGGCACGATGTGGAATAACACATGGAACAATGTTGGGAGTGCTTTGAGGGTGTTCCTGCATGGCAGGGGGTTGGACTGGCTGGCCCGTGTGGACTCTTCCAACTCTACATTTCTATGATTCTATTCTATGATTCTATCCTCTTTCTTTACACAATTACATTGTTTAATTTAGGCACCTTTAATATGAACAGCACTATAATTGTGCTGTGAATGGGCCCCCGGTAGTGTGTCTTCCAGTGTGAAGGAATTTATCATATTTATAAATATGCATTTCTATAGTATTAATGGAGGCATTATTATTAGTATTAGTAGTAGTGGTAGTATGCCACTTTTTACCCAAAATTGAGATTCAAAGCTGCTTACAATTTTGAAAAATAGCTAGAAACATACAAACATAGCTAAATTGCTAAAAACATACAAAACATACAAAAAGTGAACATTAAAATGGAATTAAATTATTCACAGTATTAAAACAATTTAAACATATACTAAATATATGTTAAGTTTAAACATCTATTTAAAAAGATCAGTTCAGTTAAAAAATACAGCACCCTAACTCCATTCTTTATAAATGAAGTCAGAATATAAAAAAAAAGCCTGTCAACAGAAGGAGGGAGACATTCTGGCCTCCCTCAGAAAGGAGTTCCAGAGTCTAGGGACAGTCATCTAGAAGGCTTGCATCTCCACCAACCCCTCCTGTGTGTGGTGGGACTGAGAGAAGGATGTGTCTTGAGGATCTCAAGCCCTAGATGGGCCTGTAAGGGGAGATAACGATGTGCCAGTTAGCCTAGACTTGAGCAATATAGGGCTTTATAGATCATAATGACAATTTTGAATTGTATCTGGAGACATCAATGCTGCTGATAGTTATTGTTGTTTTACCTATGCAAACAATTGCTTATCACCAGCCACTGTGCCAGATTCAATAGCATTTGAACTCTCTGTTATCAATGGTAGCTTGGCAGAGGTTGATTTGTAGCCCTGATCAAAACAAGTTTTCATTTTTAAAATATCAGTTGCTGTGTCTCTGTTATATTGGTATGGTTAGTGTTTTCGCATTGTCCTGTTTAAAACATTTCCCCAAAACATCCACCATTCCAGTTCTCACCAGTTCCTAAAACCTTCAGGTTAGAAGCATGTTACACTGCGATAACTTTCAAAGACTGTCTGACTTGGAGAAACATTTGGCAACTGTGTTTGGCATGCTGATGGGAAATTAAGGCAGGCTCTAGCTGTGTGTGCTTCATTATCCTGCATCCATTATACTGAATAATGATGTGTGTATGTGTTTTGTATATTGGTGGGTTTAATTTATAAAGTACTGTGAAATGTTTCCCCTAACTAGGCCACCAGGAAACCTGAGCCGCAAGCTGTTAAACACTTTGACAAGACTGCACTGAAGGGTTTCAAATGCTCATGGAAAAGACAGTACTATTCATCTTGAAAGAAGGCCCTTGATACTCTGTTACAAAGTTATTTTGAATCTCCATGAGCTTAAAAAGCAGCTTCTCATTATGTAGAAAAGGAAAGATAAAAGTTCTTGCTCAGAGTTCTCTAGTTATGGCCAATCCCACTCCTATCACAGTGAACTTTTATTTTTTTTTTATGGAGAAACCACTCATAAGAATATATGCAGAGTCTTGTGAAGAGGAACCAAGGGTCTTTCTTATCCAGCATCCATTTTCCTTTCTGTGGTAAGCAGCAGGACATGATATACATTTATCTTCTGTTCTTGCTCTCCACTGCAAGGTGTGCATAGACTTACTGCCTCTGCTCATGGAAGTGGCATGTAACTTCCAGTGGCTTTCCCATTAAGCAGCTGACTTCCAGGAAAGTCAAACTGGTTGCTATGATGTTCTGCAGTTTTACAGGTATTAAACTGTATGTAATATGAGGAAGTAATCTCATATGTATTGGTATTAATTTGAAGGCAAATTTATTAGCTTTAGAGCCAGTGTGGTGTGGTGGTTTGAGCATTGCACAACTACCCTTGCTCAGCCATGAAACCCACGGGGTGTCCTTGGGCATGTCACACACCTTCAGCTCCAGAAAACTCTGTGATAGATTTGCCTTAAGGTCACCATAAATCAGAAAGGACTTGAAGGCACACCACAATAGCAAGAAATGTATTAGCTAGATTAAGGTAAGCAGTTTGTTGGGAGAAGATGAGAGTATGGGGAATGTTGAAGGGTGATTTAAAAAGGCATTTTAAAAGTTTGCATGTCAATTAAGTCAATTTAGGACAGAGTTCAGCTTTTAAACAGTTTGTGGAGTAAGTTTATTGAATAAGGATTGTGGATAGAATGGGTATAGCAGGGAGTGGTGTGAAGTGTGGATTTGAGGGTGATTGTGGTTGGTTAATAATAGTAGGTATGAATGAATAACAATTAAGAAAGTACACATTCTGAAAGCATGCATTTCAGAACAATAAGTAATTATAAATACTTTATCATCTGTTTAATAAAATTTTGTTCACATACATGCCTCCTGAATGGCTGCAATACTGCTTGTGATACTAGTGAAACAAAGTCAGAAACATCTGTGCCTGTGATGGTACTGACAGAACAAGTTGGGATACTGCATTTGATGACCAGCAGTGGGATTTTAGAAGAAGAGTTCCACAGAAAGAATCCCAAAGGTAGTTGTCCTACCTTGGTACTACCTTTCTATGGTGGTGGGATTGCACGCTTTTGTGAGGCAAGCAGCTATGCTGATGATAACATTGCTGCTGATAGGGTCTCTCAAGTCAGACTGGCTTTTGCTGAGACTAAATGTGTTCTACATGAGAAGGTCTCCTCAGAAAAGCCAAAGGAAGATGTGAACTGAGAAAAGAGATTACAGTCAGAGCCAGAGAAGGCTGTGAGCCTTGTCTTGCAACCAGATCAGACTGGCAGTTATGCTCTTGAAACAGAGCATAAAACAGAGCATAAGCATGAAACCAACACATGTTGACCTTCGAGAGAAAGAGTTGGAGGCTGGAGGCTTCATCCTTTGGAGCATCACAAACTAATAAGACAGTAACAAAAGTGCAAGCAAGAGTGCAGCCTGCCTTCAAATGAAAATGTTAAAATGATTAGGTTAACTGTGCAGCTGGCTATAAATTAGCACAGCAAAGACCACTTCTGTGATGCAAAACAATAGCTCCACTCTCTGGCACTGTGATGTTCCTTGCTCTCTAATTTCCTGACCTTTGTCTTGCTCCTTGAACTTGTTTTCTCAGTGAGTTTGACCTTGCTTGGACTACTTCTTTTGTTCTTGCTTGTAAGCACCATGTAAAGTACAGATTTGCATAATCTAACCTAATTGACTTGGAACTGAAAAACTCTGGGTTTTACTAGGGATGTTACCAGGAAAGAATGCCAAACGACAGTATACATAGCCAAAAAGTAAGAAAACCTTCATGAATGGCTGCTAGCACCCTTCAAACAGATAAAGACAGATGAGAAGCAAGAACAAAAGATGACAGAAACCAAGTCAGAGTCCTGAACCCAACTGTTCAGCGATTTGTGCACAGGGACAAAGGGAACTATGATAATAATCATTGCAAAGAAATAGAAGACAACAAAAAAAAGTAGAAGAAACCTCTTTTACACAATCTGAAGAATCAAAGGAAAATTGAAACGAAAAGTACGAATGCTATGTATATCATGAAAAACTAAGGATATTTCTAAAAGAAATGGGTGTGCCATCATATCTAATTGTCCCGATGTGTAACTTATACCTTTGACAAGGGACCACTGCCAGGACAGGATAAACAGAATGTTTTCCAATTGGCGGGGCAGGGGAGGGGGGAGATGCAGTCAAGGCTGCACTTCCTCACCCTGCCTGTTTAATTTCATAGCAGAATAAATTGTATGGAAAGAGGGATTACACTCAGCAGAAAGAGGCATGAAAATTGGGGAAAGAAACTTCAACTAGTTCTTATATGCAGGTGACACAATACTAGCAGAAAATAAGTAAGGATTTGGAACAAATATTGATGAAAGTCAAGGGGAAAAATACAAAATTAAAGTTAGAGTTGAAAACAAAAAACAAAACAGAATAACCAGAGATGACTTACCTAACTTTAACAACTTTAATAGAGGTTTGAGTGTTGGACTAGGACATTGGAGACCAGGGTTTGAATTCCTGCCTGGCCATGGAAACCCACTAGATGTGGAACTTTGCGCAATTCACTTTCTGTGTAAGCCTCAGACAAGAGCAAAGACAAACCACTTCTGGACAAATACTGCCAAGGAAACCTCATGATAAGTTTGCCTCAGGGTTACCATCACAACAAACAAAATACGGGTGATGATGTTACCCACATTTTAAAAAAAAAATTAAAAAATTATTTTATTAAATTACAACATAATACAATGAATAAGAAAGCAAAACAAGGAGCAGAAGCATAGATCAGTGCAAATGAAATACTTTTCTGGGTCTATAAAATGTGATAAAAATTGTGAAATCAAAATGGATTTTTTCAGTATTTCATATGAGCTGAGGCATGACCAAATACTGAAGCTTCAGAGCGTGCAAAGATAATAAACAACCATTTTTGAGCAAACATGTCTGGATGGTTAACCCTTTAGAAGCATGAATTTGGTAAGATGATTTTTCCATGAGTGCCACAAACCAAACCCTACTTAATCAAGCCAAGATAGTGAGCCCTTCTGTGGTTGTCCAGTATTTTGCTATCTGCTGTCTTAAAATGCAACAAATTCCTTATGGTGCAGTTTTTCTTTTGCTCCCTTGAAGATGGATAGCAGGAGTAGAACCTCACAAAACAATGTATGTTGGTTTGTGATTTCAACTATGGGTTAAGATAACCACACATGAAGAAGAGGACCTGATTTATTACACTCCCCTCCAACAGTGCAGGGATAAAGAAGTGTTAATCTTTGAGAGTTGTCAAAGAGTTAAATACCATCTATGCAATGTTTTAATCCTCCGCTCCCTATGCAAGGCTGAGAGGAATTTAAACTGTGGGGACACCCAGGCTTTAGTTCATTCTGCTTCAGTAAATGTTGCATTTAATTCAGATTCCCATCACACTTTTAAACCTACATTCAGATTGTATGAAGGATCTAACAGCCAATGATTTATTTTGGACATGAGCCCTTTGGAAGCAAAATTGGAGGATACACATAATTCCTCAAAGTGTGCAATTGCTCTTTTCTGCTCTAGAGAGCAGGAAAGATACCGAGTAAGCTAAAAATCTGATATTATTGAAGACAAGAGATTGGTATGCCTGCTAACTTTTATTTTAGTAGACATGAGGAAATCAGGTAGCCTCTGTGGAATAAATCTTTAATCCTATAAATTCCTTTGTTCCTTCACTCCCTTACTATTTGTTCATTAACAACAGCATCAAACATTGGGTGGTCTATGAAGAAGCATATTGGAGATGGGGGAGGAACCAGAAATTTAACTCATGTGTTCCACACCCATAAAGTGGTAATGGGGAAAGCATTTTGTAGGTTAGACTGTGTGATTGAGCCCAGAATGAAAAATGGTAAAGAGGTTTGAAAGATACATATCTTATGTTTAAAAGTAATAAGTTCAAGAGAGGTAAGCTACAGTAGTTCCAGGACAATCAAATCTAGACATGTTATAAAAAGTGTTTAATGAGCGCCTGTTCCTTTCACTACAATATGAAGCTTCAATCAGCTCCATGAACCACCAAAACCATTGGCGAAGGCTTTCCTAACAAATGTTTTCCTGCTGACATACATACTCTACAACATTTCACAGAGCAAAGATGGAACAAATGTGGCCAAGTAACATCAAAGTCTGGTCAGGAGCTCAAAAGTAATGACAGAAGACACGCAAGGTAGGATAGGTTGCAGAAGTTAGCTTTTGCGCCAGTCTGTGGAGAATGAAGAGATCTTGCCCTCTCCTCTTCTCTCCCCCTGCTGATTTAACTGAATGCAAACTACTTTTGCAGTTTGAACTTACTTTGCAGCAACTGAACTAAACTGGGAACAAAGAGGGGAAGTGGGAGAAGGAGAGAAAAACAGAGGCACTTGAAAGGACAGAATGACAGAGGATTAATAGGGACTGTTCCTATCAAATCAGGACAGTTGCAGAGTATAAGCATGCAGTTCAGGGAAGACTTACTGCTCAGCTTATTTCTCCTTGGGATGTATTTGAAAGAAACACTACAAAGATTCTGTACATAACCACATTCAGTTCTTTTTATGTGTACAAATTCATAATAACATGAAGAACATTAACTGACTGCTACTGATCATTACTCCAAAGTATTTAGGAGTGGACTTGTCTTTGTATGAAATTTGTATTTCAGTTAACGAACCTCTTTGTAGAGGTAACAGATGAACATTATTCAGGAAACAAACCATCCATCTTCCTTCCATTTATTTTATTGAAAATGTCCAGGGAACATAAGACTGCCAAATCTCCATTTAGAAATTGTGCTTGCCCTTGTAAAAGATCTAAGTAAGTGGAAAGAGGCTGGAGCACTGTATTTTTCTAGGCCCCTGCTCTGTTGGTTGCTTTGCCAACTCCTTCTCTTACTTGTTGAAGAGTAAGTCCTTAACTCTTGCTCACTGTGAGTCAGCATAAGAATAGATAATAGAAGCTTCATTTTGCCTTGACACCTCAGACTTTTTAAAGGATCAGGAATTATGCATATGTGATGACCTTGCAACTTTAACCATAATTTCTGTATCATCCCACAGTACAACAAAGGGCAGTGATAATATTATGAAAGAGATTATAACAGACTTTGTTGTGAAAAATGTGTCTCAGATGCCCCTAGCAGTTCATAGAACCAGTGTGGTTTAGTGGTTTGAGCATTGGAGACTAGGGTTTCATTCCCTGCTTGGCCATGATGACCTTGGATGCATTACATAACTCTCAGCCCCAGAAAACCCCATGACAGGTTTGCCTTAGTGTTGCCATAAGTGGGAAATGGCTTGAATGCACACAACAGCAACAACAATTTCAAGGAAAGGGGCAAGCACAAGAAATTTAAAAATCTTACAAAGGTTTAAGGAAAGACACAGGAAAGAATCAAGACTCTGCATTTCAAGGAGAACAGGGCATTACAGAGCCCCCACAAGGCTTTCTATTCCAATTCAGAAGAAGAAGAGAGATATAACCCCATCCCACCCACCCACCCAAAATAAGGTCCCGGAGAGGGCTTTCTGGGAGGTTGCTTCTAAATCTTGTGAGTCTATAGGCCTACAGTACAGAATTCTGAGCTGGGCTGAGCTTTGGCTGCCCTTGCTTTTGGAAGCGATGTGAAGGCATAACATTTGATAGCACCACTTAGAATCCTAATTAAAACAAAGTAGCAGTGTTCCAATGAGGGCTAGTGCATACTTCTTTTAAGTGCACAGTCATCAACTTTAAGATGTAATTGATTTTTTAAAAAAGAATGAGCTCGGCAAGAATACCACCTTTCTTGATTTCCTATACTTCACTTTCCATGCTGCAGTTGTTTCCATTCAAACATTTCTTTAAACAAACAAACAAACAAACAAACAAAAACTTGTGTTTTCAAAATATAAGTGTGAAACCAACAATCAAGTTATACATCTTTGTGATGACAGATGGTTAAGGCTCAAATACAATCTCCATATCCAGAAAAGATTCTGACTTTACATGTTATATTATTGGATATGACAAAGATATTGGAATCAGTAATCTTGTTCCCTATGTACAAGTAGCAAGCGAGTCCTAGAACTGGGTGTTAAATATACTTGGGCCATTTCTGCATTACACAATTATAGTGCTATTATTCTGCTTGCAACATCCTGTGGAATTATGGGCTTTGTAGTTTACTGAGGCCAAAGAGCTCTCTGGCTGAGAATTCAAAATGCCCCTCCCTAAACTGCAAACCCCAGAATTCCATAGGATGTTGAAAGTGGAATAATAGCATTATAACAGTATATTGTGGAAATGGCCTGATAATAATAATGATACACTGAGGAGCCAGAACATAACAAAATACCCAGATTTGGGTTCAGTGGTTCTAAACCATGGCATAGGGAGGGCACAATACTTGCTCAAAGGTGGGGTGATGCAAGAAAAAGTCAGCCTGCAAATATGCCAAGTGTGGAAAAGAAGCGCAAGCCTCTGTGTGTTTGCTTTCATGCACCAATGAGGATTGACTGGTCTCTGCTAAAGAACAACTCAAAGCATCTTCTATTGTTGTGCATTTCTCCAAAAATCAGCCTTCCCTTTTGTACACTTTTCCCACTCAGCTTCTTTGCCCATTCCAGGCTTGGTGCAGCAGACATGTGTCCCTTAGTGACCATGGGGAAGTTCCTGAGTGGAGAGAAGGAAGTGAAGAGAGGAGACAGAGATCTCAAGAACTCGGTGTTAGGAGGGAGGATGCATCCAACACAAGGGGCCTGGGAGAGAGAGGAAGAGAGAGGAGTAAGATGGGATATGGGGAGAACTGAGTGGGGAGTGCAGTGGCCTCATGTAGATGCAAAGGGGGTCATGGGGTAAAAAGTTTGAGAACCACTCGTGTAGTTCTCTTCCTCTTGGTATCTAAACTTAGAAACCTGCTTATAAATTTTTTGCTTTCAGATGCAGAAGAAACAGACCAGCTGTAGCTGAATGTGTGGGTTGTACCAGAACTTTTCTATTGGTCTCTGGTGAATTTATTTAACCTCTGCTTGAGACCTAACTTTCACTCCATGCCTGAAGCAGAGTAAATACCCTTTTGCATTTTTAAAACCACATTTAGGGTTATAGGGTCTTTCTGCAAATTTAAACTCTAGCGGATAAATATTTTATACAGAAGAATTCATTCCAAAACAAATCCTTGGTCATTCTCTCATTTATTAGGATTTAAAGGGCAGTTGATTAATCAAGTTAAGCTTCAGTTTTGCAAGGGAAGTAAAAGATTTACTTGGATTTTCTTTAACCTTGTTTATCTAGACTGCTTTAAAAATTACTATTACAGGAGTTTCTGTGTGCTACTTAATCTCCCTTTTTTGTTCTCTCAAGAAACCATTTTGAAAATCTTCCTTGAGATTTTGCCTCTGAATGAAGGCCAAAATACATGTTTATCTTTTAATCTGAAACTAATATCCACATTCTTGGTAGCTTCATGCACCAAGTTGGTAAGTAATAGCATTCACAACTGCAAATTGTGTTTGTTTTCACTGATATTAGACATCTACAGCTGCCATTGTTTAGGATATTATTTAATGGTATGGTAATCTCATTCACCCATGTAGTGGCTTTTCTTTTCTGCTTCCTTCCTTTCTTTAAGCCTCCTTGTGCTGCCATACTATCAGCCTTCCAGTAAATATCATTCCACCACCATGGCAATGCCCTGCAATATTCATCAAGTAATGTTGTTGGAGGAGTATTTTTGAAATGATAGTCCTACTAGGGTTTCCGATTCCTTCCTTTCAGAAACAATAGAATGTTTTCATTGTTTTGATGAAACAAGAAGGAAAGAGAGAAAGACCATTTTTGTACGCTGTTATAGTGCTATGATTCTACTTTCAACCTCCTGCGGAATTCTGGGGTTTGTAGTTTACTGAGGCCAAAGAGCTCTCTAGCTGAGAATTCTAGAGGCCCCTCCCTATACTGCAAATCCCAGGATTCCACAGGATGTTGAAAATGGAATAATAGCACTATTACAGTGTAGTGCCAACATGGCCAGAGAGAGAGAGAAAGAAAGAAAGAAAGAAAGAAAGAAAGAAAGAAAGAAAGAAAGAAAGAAAGAAAAGAAAAGAAAAGAAAAGAAAAGAAAAGAAAAGAAAAGAAAAGAAAAGAAATGAGAGAGATAAAGAGAGAGGAAGAAAGATTGATTTATATTCTTAATAAAGATGTGCACTCTAGCCCTCTGGCTAACAGAAGAAAGGCTTCCCTGGATTGATCTTAATCTCTAGCATTGCAGTGATGACGCTGTTTGTATGTTTGTTTATCTCTTTTCCCAGAACAGATTAATCTCACCATTGACTTATTTAATGTTTTCACTATTAAGATTGTCAGTACAATCTTAAGAAAACAGGGAGAAGCCTAATATCAATGGTACAATCAGTACTTTACCAAACGTCTTTAAAAGTGAATACACAAATCCCTTCCTTTTGTATAATTTCAGTATGATATAGAGTGCAGGTTTTACAGTAGGACCCAGCAAAGCATTATCGTCTGAAAGGAACTGATTCCAAAGTGCTGCTGCCATTGAGACAGGGGACGGGTGAATTTGGAGGAGTACAAGAATAGGGATGAAAGATAACAGAGTTCTCACTTGTGCCAGTGTAATATTGGCCGACCATTATGGTGGTCAAAGTGCCACCTTCCAGATCATGTCACTTTTTAGTTTTGGTTCCTAGCATTCCTGAAAATTGGCTGTGCTGGCGAGGGTGGAAACAAATTGTAGTTCAGCAGACAGTGCCTATGTCTGAAGCAGAATGGTATAGACAGCTTCTGTCTAAGAAAGGACTTGCTGAATAAAAGAAAAGAAATGTATCAGAGTAGGGTCTTGTTGATTAATAATAACATTTCTGAGAAGCTGATGGGAGGGGAACACAATGGAGCCCTCTAGAGCACAATTTCCTCACCCTTGTGATATCTAATAGGGAAGCTTAGAATTAGGATATTAAAAGAACTGACAGAGGTCATTTTGGAACCGCTTCCTATAATCTTTGAGAAATCTTGGAGGACAGGAGAAGTTCCAGCAGACTGGAAGAGAGCAAGTGTTGTCCCCATCTTCAAGAAGGGAAAAAAAGAGGACCCAAATAATTATTGCCCAGTCAGCCTGACATCAGTGCCTGGAAAGATCCTGGAGCAGATCATTAAGAGTCAGTTTCTAATCACTTAGAAAGCAACATGGTAATCACGAGAAGTCAACATGGATTTCTCAAAAATAAGTCATGCCAGACTAATCTTATCTCTTTTTATGACAGAGTTACTAGCTTGATAGATGAAAGGAATGCTGTGGATGTAGCATATCTCGATTTCAGTAAGGCCTTTGACAAAGTTCCCCATGACATTCTTGCAAAGAAGCTGGTAAAATGCGGGCTGGACAGGGCTACTGTTAGTTGGATTTGCAATTGGTTGACTGACCGAACCCAAAGGGTGATCACGAATGGCTGCTTTTCATCCTGGAGAGAAGTGACTAGTGGGGTGCCACAGGGTTCTGTCCTGGGCCCAGTGCTGTTCAATATTTTTATCAACGACTTGGATGAAGGAATAGAAGGCATGCTCATCAAATTTGCAGATGACACCAAATTGGGAGGGGTTGCTAATACGCCAGAGGACAGGATCAAAATTCAAAATGACCTGGATAGATTGGAGAGCTGGGCCAAGGCTAACAAAATGAAATTCAACAGAGAGCAGTGTAAGGTCCTACACTTAGGTAGAAAAAATGGAATACAGAAATATAGGATGGGGGACACGTGGCTGGACAGCAGTACATGTGAAAGGGATCTAGGAGTCTTACTAGACCACAAGCTGAACATGAGTCAGCAGTGTGATGTGGCAGCCAAGAAAGCCAATGCAATTCTTGGCTGCATCAATAGGAGTATAGTGTCTAGATCGAGGGAGGTACTGGTACCACTCTACTCTGCTTTGGTTAGACCTCATCTTGAATACTGTGTCCAGTTCTGGGCACCCCAATTCAAGAAGGACATGGTCAAGTTGGAGCAAATCCAGAGGAGGGCGACCAAAATGGTGAGAGGCCTGGAAGCCATGCCCTATGGGGATAGACTTAGAGAGTTGGGTGTGTTTAGTCTGCAAAAGAGAAGGTTAAGAGGGGACATGATAGCCATGTTTAAATATTTGAAGGGATGTCATGTAGAGGAAGGAGAGGGCTTGTTTTCTGCTGCTCCAGAGACCAGGACAAGGAACAATGGATTCAAGCTGCAGGAAAGGAGATTCCACCTGAACCTCAGGAAGAACTTCCTGACAGTCAGGGCTGTCCGGCAGTGGAATCTGCTGCCTCAAAGTGTAGTGGAGTCTCCTTCCTTGGAGGTTTTTAAGCAGACACTTGATGGCCATCTGTCGGGAGTGCTTTGAGGGTGTTCCTGAATGGCAGGGGGTTGGACTGGATGGCCTGTGTGGTCTCTTCCGACTCTACATTTCTATGATTCTATTCTATGATTCTATCCTCTTTCTTTACACAATTACATTGTGTAATTTAGGCACCTTTAATACTGCTTCATTACACGCGTGTACAAAAGTTGATTGAGATTTATTCCGCAAGGAAGGCAGCCTTTTCTGTGGCTGTAAAATTCCCTTCATAGGTAGGCAAAGGTCATTAATGATGCAAGCTATTCTATTTGCTCTACTAATGGTTATCTTACTTGAAAAAGAAAAATAAATATCAGTATTTGTTTCACCATAATAGATCGAGGGTTTTTTTCTTCAAACATTTTGTCTAGATAATAAAGCCATGCCAAAGGCAAAGTGGGAATGTGTGTTTTGCTGTTCTTGAAAGAACAGAATATTTCAAAAAGTTAGTTTCTTGATTTTATTCTAGCAAATTTTACCTTATTGTGTTTGATAGATATTGAGAATTTTATGTGTGGTGGCACCTACCAGGTTTTTGATATAAAACCTTTGTTTTATATCAAACTCCATGCAAAGTGGACCAAACCCAGATGTTCTTTGTCTCTACTCTTTATCAATTGCTTGTGAGTTTGCACAAAAATGTTTGGGATGTTAGCCTAGCTGTAAATACTGAGTCTGATCCAAATTGGTTCATAAATGTGCATTCTAAAGGAAGGGGGAACAGAAACCTGATATATTTGCTCAAGTAGCAACTGAAGGAGTTGAGAGATTGGTTCCAAAACCTTGTTGCCATCTTTGTTTTGATCCCATTAGACAGCACTCCGATTTGTGTGGCTGTGTGAGTAAGTATATAGTGTCAAACACAGGCCCTTTCCACACGTGGGCGAAGAAATGGGGGAAACCACGCTGAAACAGACCTTACCTGAGTCCATCGCCACGTGGAACAGTGCGTTTTCGCTGCTCCACACTCCTCGGTGTCCCACAGCATCCTGCGGGGCCCAAAATGGCGGCTTACGACTGGTGGAGGCTCTCCACCAACCGGAGAAGCTCGCCAGCCGGAAAGCGCGCCTCTGGCAGATCTGCAGGCGCGCCCTTGCGCACGCCTGCAAATCCACACCGGGCATTGCGATGGGGCTGCATGTGGCTGCACGATCGTGCTTTTTAAAAACCACTTGAAAAATGGTTTTCAAAAAGCATGCAGCGCCGCCACTTCCGGGCGCCCTAGCATGGATTGGGGTGTGCAACTATGCAAAAGTAGTCCGCCCCAATCCACTTTACGGTGTAGACGACCTCCATCAGAGGTCGCTCTACACCGTTTTTAAACCCCCGTGTGGAAAGGGCCATAAAGACACTTTAATACTAATAATGTAGTATGTGCTGTACAAATAAATGGTACGCTTTATAATCTAAAGAGAAATCAATACCAGGCCATTTTGGCCTACTGGAAGTTGTAAAAGAAGTGACTAATTAGGAAATTATGAACTCGTTTCACTTTGATCTGTTGTAGAATATGTTTTGCAAAGCCTTCATATATTTTTAATTTCCTTTATAAACAGCTTCTTGACTATATGATCTTAATACTCTTAACACACTCTAGAAGAAAACCAAATAAAAGTATTATTTGCAGCTTGGACTTTTTTTTGAGGGGCATTCCAAGGTCTGTATTCTGTGATACAAAAGGTGAAAAAAGTAATTTGTGCACGGGAAATACTGTAGGACTCAAGCTATATGTGCTACCTAATGCTGTTCCCAAGAGAACTCTGCAAACACTAATAAAAATTCAGTTGTGGATTGTTTATTTTGCCTCCTTCTAAAGCCTGGCTAATATTTCTTTTCTTATGCTTTTTCATGTATCTATATATAGATATATATATATAGATGTGTGTGTGTGTGTGTGAAGTTCAGTTACTGATGGCTTCATCTTTTGTTTTAGCTCCAAATAATCATATAGCTGGATATCATATTTTCTCCTGTTAATTCTATATATTTTCTAAATGACAGAGTTAACATTCTATGGGTAAAAATGACTATGCCTTCAGTGTATAACATTTTGGCTGTTATTCTAATTCATTTGTATTTTGCCTTTTTATAGCTATCCATCTTGATATACAATCTTGTTTTGAATAATAGTGTGTTCAGTTGTGCTTTCTTACTTTTGCAGAACTCACTAGTATTCATTTTCCAGTTCATTATATGATTTTTTCCCCCTTTTTCAAAAAATCTACTAAACATCACTTTTTCTTCTGTTAACTCCAGATTTGGTTTACATACTTCTTCCTGTCCATAAAATGTGTGCCACTTTATCAGATCAATTTAACAAGCCCTGGCCTTGTTTGCAATTTGTCAGATGTCAAACACAAGGCAATACATTTTAACTGTTAAGCTAAGCATGGGAACTGCACCCCGAAGTATCATTCTGATCTAGCATGGTTCCGTTATAAATTATTAGCTTTGTCAAATACTGTACTTTGCATTTTAAAAGCAAAAACAAAACTTCAACAATTTGAGCATCATAATGTGAACTGACAGAACAGTTGAATTTTCCTCCACCCCCTTTCGTCTCTCCCTTGATAAAAAATACTAAGCTGAAGCAATGCAAAGATTTAATCAGAAAGTAATCTTTGAGAGCGGGATCACACAAGCTGCCAGAAGCAAACCCCAGACAAATGTCCATTCTCTGCCTCTAGATTGATCTCTGCCTTTTTGCCTGTAGAAATTTTCTCCATATTTTAAGAAGCCAGGCTTCTCTCAGAAGACAGGATAAAAATAGTCTTCTGTAGTCTTATTTGATGAGTGATCTAAAGGTTTCCACTATACATTACGCTACTCTTACAAGGATCTTCATAGCTTTTTGTGCTTCTGTTCTGGGGAAATCAAGAGGGAGAGAATTATATGTCAAAGAAGTGAATGAACTTCTTCTACCTGTATTTATCTGAATTTTTGAACTTAAGACATTTTCCAGTACTGCAATGTAATTAGCATTGTTGTAGCTTTGTTGTTTTGGCAGCTTTGGTTTTTTTTTGGGGGGGGGTTGGATTTTTTTTATAACATTGAAGTGCAGATTATATTTCCCCCCTACACACATACCACAAGACTATAGTATACGATATATAGTTACAAACAAGTGAGCTATGGTTCTTAAAACAGATGCTAATGTCATTTTTGATTGCCACACAGGTGCTGCTGCTCCAACATTTTACAAACAAGATTGCCTTTTTCTGTGAAAATGCAACAAGTACAAGGATCATTGTCTTTATTTAATGATCCTTGAAGGTTTCTGTACTGTAGGTAGGAATACTGTTTGAAAATTTGGACTGTACATTTAAAACACTGGTAAGTCTTATGCAACTTTCAGACTGCATGTGGCCTTTTGAGATGTTGCCTACAGCTCTTGGGACCCACACCCAAGGTCCTAGAACCCTTTTTTTTCCAGACATAAGAATTTTCTTTTTGCTTATAAGCCTTTTTGTGCAGTTTACGTGCTTTTTGGGGTGCTTCCCATCCCAAATGCCCCCATACAGGCAGTGGTGATCAGAAGTGACTTATAGTTACCCAGATGGCTGTTACAACAGCATAGCTATGGCCCTATGGAGCCTCAGAAGATTCCTATTGGTTATAGCAACTCAGCATTCCCAACAACTAGCAGCTGCCAAGACTATTGTGCTTGCAGTGAATGGGATAGCAAGAACCCACAAAAGGCAGAAAGTCACCTCCCATCTGCCTGTTTCCCACTTCCTAATTGTACTTCTTTTGCCCAGTCCATTTATATGCCCAAATACTATAATAACAATTGCCCTCAGTCCCTCCACACTCCCCATAAAATATTGTAATAAGCATTCCCTGTAGATGGAGAGCACAGGAAATATGTGGCATTTCTGCTGAGTTTCCTCTTTTGCACTCATGTCCATATCTGGAAAAGATATGGACCTGGTAGAAGCAAAGATGTCACTGCTGCTGCTGCTGCCGCCGCCGCCTCTTCCCACTGCCATTGCTATCCAGTGGACTTTGATTTTTTTCCCAGCACAATTTTTTTGGAAAAAAAGTGAAGCAGGAAGTTGATTCTTGGCACTGAGAGGAAAGATAAAGCTCCCTCAAAAGGATGGACAGTGGCAGTGTGGTTGCTTCCTCTGTTTCTTGATGGAGGCTATTCTGTGCATTGTGCAAGGGAATGTGATGGAAGGAAGATACGAAGGAAAAACCCAGCCAGCTCTTGTAGTGGTGACAAACCACTCAGCCATGAGATTGTGCCTCTGAAATTTGCAGCACTTTTGTTTGCTCATTGGCGGTATTGTGAAGCCTTGAACGGCTTAAGAAAAGGGTTGTGTAGTCCATGGGCTATACTTTCATCACGCCTGATTTGAGTCTTACTTTAGTTGGGACTAACAACTGGATTCTTACCTTCCAATTGGCCCAATTTGGCAGGAACTGTTCTGATTAATCCTCTGTCCCCTCACTTTTCCAGCTGCTTTTGAAATGTTCCAGTTTTCTTCTCCTCTTCCCACTTTTCCCCTTTGTCCTCAGTTGACTTCAGTTGCTGCAAACTGAGACCAAAGTGCAGAAGAACTTTGTATTCAATTAGTACAGCATGAGGCAGGGAAAGAAGAGTAGGGGCACAGAATCTTGCCCTTCCCAGTAGGCTCAGCCAAAAGCAAACTGCTGCATCTTCTCCTAATTTGCCTCTTCTTCCTCAGTAACTTTTGCCATCATGAACATACATGTCCCAGTTTTCATCTATGAAAGGTAGGAGGATATGCTGGATTTGGGCCATGGACTGCAGTTTCCACCATGTCCTACCATTGACCATGCTAGCTTGGATTTCTGGGAGCTGATGTTTAAAACATCTGGGAGGTGAAAAATTTCCCCACTGCGTATGTAGATGATCAGAAACCTCCCTGCTGGTAATGCTCTTTCCAACAAATTATTCTCCTTTTAGTTTTATGGGAGCCTTTGGTTGTATAAACAGCTAGTTGTAGAACTTCCATTTTCTATGCTACATTTTTTATGTTTCATGCACTCTCTTTCCCCCCACCCCAGCAAGTTCATTTTAAACTCAGCTTTCTCATTAGCACCCTCATTCTGCTAATGTATGATCCGAAGCTCCAGGGAACAGCACAGTTTAGAATGAGTCTCCTTAACAATATTGTATTCAAATTGGTGGTTACAGATTTATTTAGCAAAGTTTCCCTGAAGGAGGTAATCTTTGGCTTTTCAAACAGTGCAAAATATATAATGTGGAAAGGGGGAGAATGTTGACTGAAAGCTGCAAGTACCACATGAGCGGTTCAAAAGAGGCTTTAAGGCAATTCAAGATAAAGAGTGGCTCTTGCCTGTTCTTCTCTAAGCATTAGGTTACCCCCAAAGGCAATGAGTTTTTAAGGACTGTGAACTAGCCAAGAAGAAACAGTATAAGGTTTTAAGTATGTGTAGTGAATGCAAAGGTGTATTCTGCACCAGTGTGCATATTTTCGGCACACTTACATATTCAGCACTTTTAGACGATATATCGAATTTCAAATTGTTATTAAAACCACAGGAATTTTCTGCACTGGGGCTTTTGAAATCCATCTCCATTGTGCATAAATGAGCTCCAGTTTTGAGCTTGCAGATTTATAACATTGTGGCTGGCATATATTACCACTTTAGTACAGTGTAGAATTAAAGTACAAGTTCATATCCAATTTAATTAGCTCCTGGGAATTAAACAATCTGTTTATCATAATGAGAGAAGCCTTACAAAAGCATCATTATTTAGCTGCTCTCTTCTTTAAGTAAAAAAAAAAAAATTACCCACTTCCTCCCATAGACCTTTCTGGGTTGCAAATATTTGATAGTCATTTTAGCCTATACTGAATCAAGCCTGATAAGGGAGAGTAAGAATAAACACATTTTTAAAAATGACATAATTTTTATTCTGATGATGGATGTGTGACCCAGGACAAATAGTACTGATTATTTGGATCCTTAAGCAGAATAGCAGGATTACTTTTTCAAGATTTATTAAAACTTATCGCTGGCACACAGTTAAGTCACTGAAGGAATTAAAATGCCATTTTTAGCATGATTTCTAACAGAGCTCCTGCATTCCAAACAGTGAGGGCTCTTATTTAAAGCTCAGTAACTTTGGCTGACACTTACACTGCCTGTTGAGGGGAGGAGTCCTGCATTTATAATTTGGTTTTAAAGTGAGCGCCTTCTAGCTTTTGTACAGCAGTCGAGAGGGTGGGGAAACCACGGGCAGAGTCATTCGTGGGAACACTTTCAATTCCATGATAGAGATGCTTCCAGATAAGGTCTTATTGTGGAACTGCTGTGCCACATTCACGGAATTTTATTGCAATAGGTGGATCCAGGCACAATCAGCATTAGTTGTCCTGAATTTTTCCTCTCATTTCTTTCCTATCAATTTCCTACCACTTCTTCCATCTTTTTTTTTTCCTTACCAGAAAAATCTATCTGTTAAGAAAGAAAAGCTGGAATAGGTGCACTGTGTCTTTTAATTGGTAGCACTCGGAGCCTTCCACCTGGAATCTGCTGGGATTACTTCTGTGGTGACAAAACAGGGTAAATAACTACATTCCCCACTCCCCAAAAGCAGAACAGTACAGGGAACAATTTAAGAACATTTTATATGTACATACATAACAACATAAACCTATGTCTGTTTACTCCATAGTAAGTTGCACTGACTCCCAGGAAGGTAAATCAGGGTTGCAGGCTGAAAAGCTCAATTGTGTAAAAAATCTGTAAAGGTGAAATGTATTGACTGTTCTCCATCCTTTGAGATAACCCTTTCTGTCCTGGTCCTCCAGTTGTCTTCTGAAGAAGATGATTTCGGTAGGAAATAGCAGCTGCAGAAATCCTAAATCCTATCAGGAGCTGCAGATAACCCTGAATCCTCATAGAGGATAAGGAACTCAAAGAGCCCTGTTGGTTCAGTACACACCTCTGTTATGTCCAATGTTCTATTCACACAGTGGCCAATCAGTTGTCTGTGTGAATCCCACCAGCAGAATATAAGGGCAACCTCTCTCTCCAACTCATGCTCCTGGCAAATGATATATAGAAGCAAATCTGTCTCTGATAGAGGAGGTCACATGCACCCATCTTGAATGGTAGCCGTTGATGTCTCCATTCTCCCAGAATGTAACCTGCCTTTCAAGGCCATCCAAATTTGCATTTATCCTTATGTCTTGTGGCATGCAGTTCCACATTTTAACTGTGTGAACACTCTGTGAAGTAGTTCCTTTTATTTGTTCAGCTTCAGTGATAACTTTGGGTTCTGTTATAAGAGGGGAAGAAAAGCTTCCCTCTGTCTAGTTTCCCCACACCATTCATAGAGGACCAAGAATTTAATGCTCCTCCCCACCCTGGACTATTTGCATGGAGGGAAGCACATATAGATATTCACATAATATCTACAGATGTTTCTCTGGAGGGCTAATAGCAGAAGGTGAGGCAATATTCCTATTTAAAGAAAGATTTTACTCCAGCTGCTATTCTTCTAAATGTGGGCATTTAGATTTTCTTTCTTTATGTGCAACACCCAACATATCTTGAGCAGGCTGCTTACACAACAGGATTTCTTCCTCACCTCATCTGTGCACTCTCATAGCCTTCAGCTTCTTCAGAACATCCTCTAAACTTCCAGAACAGATTTAGAGGGTGTGTGGGCAGGCAAAGGAGGGATGGAAACCATTCCACCAGTGGTGTCTATTGATAGATGGACACAGCTGGATGCAATCCCAAGACTAGTTTGGCCAGACTGCGACACCAAAGTGTCACAGTATGAGCAGAGAAATATGATCTTTTGTACTTTTAATGCGTCCTAATTCTCTATGGAAACTTAATTGTCACTCCACATATACCTTATATGGAGAATGGCTACTGCCCTGTTTAGCAAAGTCTGACTTACGACTATATAAAATGATACCCCCCCACCAACTTCCTTAGAGCACTGAAACCCATCATTACTTTCACTTCAGGTGTACATATTTTTCTGTTTGTTTATTTGAAGTATTTATACTCTTCGCTTGACTAAAATTCTCAGCATGCTGTACAAAATATTACAAAATCGATAAACCAATGTTTAAACTAAGCAATTAAGATATGTTAAAAAGAACAGTAAAATCACCAGGAGCAGCATAAATACAACAAATCCAACCAACCTGAAACAGATCTAATAGAACTGAAAGGAGCCAAGAAAATAAAAAGGCCTTTGTCTGGCTTCAGAATAGTATCAGGATAAGGGCAAGGCCTGGTGGGAGAAAGTGGAAGCTGGATGGAACTAAAATCCAGGACAGCTTTGCACAACACGTATATAAACAATAGAAATTGCTGTCAGCGTGCATTATTGATCATTTCCATTTTGAGCTGGGTGATCTTAAGGAGGCTTCTACTTGCATTCTCATAATAGGAGCCTTTATGTAGTGGGGACCTCTGCTTCTATAAAGATGTCTCATTGTATGGAGGCTTCTGCTCATTTCAAGTGTATGCAGATCTAACATTTTTTCAGATCTCTTGCCTCCATGCAGATAGGTCACAGGGTGAGTGAATGGGGATTTTAGGGAGGGACTTGCATGCACATTCATCCTCGTAGCCTATATGTTAGGATATGCATCCTTGTAGCCTACATGTGAACATCTTTATAGGCTTCTGCTAATCTGGGGTAGAACTGTAGTGACAATGCTTTATGACACTGAGCTTCTCCTCATGTTTTTAGTGTGGCTTGATCTTGTTGACAAGTTCACATAAATATTTGCTGTCATGCTAACTTTGGATAGCATTTTAATTAATAATAATTCTCCTTGGTTACAGAGAAGAAAAGAATGGTAATGCTTTTTTAAAAAAGTGAATCTTCCTAAAAAGAAGAACTGAAAATGTAGAAATAACATTTTCTTCCTTAAGAATTTTTACCAAGAGGTTCTGTTACACCCCCTGCCAAAGAGCACTGTGTGTGTGTGTGAGAGAGAAAAGAGACAGAGAGAGAGAAAGAGAGAGAATAAATAAATTGTCTCTAAGGAGTATTTTCTTCTCGGAGGGTCAATTTAAGTACTACATACAATATATTTATACATTACATAGCATATAAATGTAGTAGTAGTAGCCGTATCAGAAACAGAATCTCATCGGCAGAGGAGCTTCCCTACTACGCCACAGTCCACTGGCATGCCAATCATTTTGGCAACAAGCAAGGGTGGACCACTGCCACAGAGGGCCTAAAGCCACTCTGGAGTTTACCACTTTCTTATGCTCCAAGTTCAGTGAAAGCTCTGCTGGTTCTGGACCAGAATTTCAACATGGACAAAGCTCGGGTTCAACTTGGAACAGTTGCAGAAGGAATGCCAGGACAGTAGCAAGTTTGCTGGCCTGCCGCCCCATGGAACCTGGCTGTTTAGTCAAGGTTTTGGAAGCATACTGGGCATGGCTTGCTTTGGGACAGTTGGCTTGTAGATGTTTATTCTCTTGATTTTTTAAAGCAATAGGCTAAGATCCTATGCTGGGAGACATAACTATGGCACAAGAGCTACATCTGTATAGCTACATTTCCTGCTGCTACCCCTCCAAAACCTGCTTTTTAAGCCATGCAACTGAAAGTGCCTCTCAAAGACCTACCTTTTAAGCTAGCACCCACTCCAACAGAGGTGTTTGCAAGGTGCTAGAGAGTTGGGCAGCGAGTGATGATGCATCAAGCCTGGTCCTGGTGGTGGGGTGTGCTGCAATAAGAAACAGCAGGGCTCCCTGTGAGATGTGTTCATGGCTTCCTTTTCATTACTGGCAGAGAACAGGATGTGTCATTGCTAACCACTCCACTTTCCAGCACCTTGGAAATTGCTCTGTTGAAGGGACTGCATGGCTTAAAAGGTAGGTTCTGAGGGGCAATTTCAGTTGCTGTAGTGGTGCAATAGCTGTAATAATAATAATAATAATAATAATAATAATAATAATAATATCCCGCCTCTCCCCATGGATCGAGGCGCTACTACAACAATACATTAAAAGTAAATTAATGTAATAACAATGTTGTAAATTAGGCTTTGTTGTTGTATGCCTTCAAGTTGTTTGAGTTATGGCGACCGTATGGCAATCCTATCACAGATGTTCCTGGAGCTGAAAGTGTGTCACATGCCCAAGGTTACCCCGTGGGTTTCCATGGTAAAGTAGGAAATCAAACCCTGGTCTCCAGAGTTGTAATCCAGCGCTCAAATCACTGTACCACACTGGCTCTACAACATCATAATTATTGAACAGGATGCAAGCCAATTGTTTTTAAAGTTACTTTTATTTCTTTTACTTCCCCCTGAAGTCTATGAGATACAAATATTTTAATAAATGATTAAATAAATCAGAACTATCCATGTGCCCACAAGTGGTCATCTGCATGTTATATGTAGGAGTTGCCCCTTCACTCATTAACCAAAAGCACAAGTGATTTATATCTATGATTATGCCATTTATATGTAGTGTGTGAAGCCTGATTAGGTCTGGCTATGACTATAGGCATTTCCGCCTATATGGTTCTTAAAACGGGGCAGAGCGTCCTCCCGTGAGGACATTTGCATTTGGGGGTGAACTGAGTTCGGACTACTTACCGTATGTCCGGACTTCAGCCCGCTCCAGAATGCCCATAACTGGACGTTCACCGTGCTATTGAAAGTCCGATTTAAAGGGGGCTTTCAATAGCCCGGCGCGCCCCAGTCCATCGCTGCACAAAAGTATAGATTTGCAGGCTCGCGCCAGCGTGAGCCTACAGATCTTCTGGGGGCGGGCTTCTGGCTGGCGAGCTTCTCCGGTTGGTGGAGAGCCTCCACCAACCGGAAACCTCCATTTTCGTCCCCGGAGAATGCATAGCGTGGGGACGCGCTGCTCCGGATCGACGTGGGTCATTGGGGGGGCAGTCTGATGAGTAATGGACTGCCCCGTTATCCCCCCAAAGTGTAGAAAAGCCCTATGTGTGCTTCTGTGTGCTTTGTTGAAGCCTGTAGACAAAATCAGGGCTGCATACTTTCCACAGCAAATATGATTGCTGTTGCTAACCCAGTGTTTTCTGAAGTGAACAAACAAAGACATTCACACATCTTTTAAAAATCCATCTATACATAACTGGCCCTGCCAATATCCTTTACATTTCGACAAAGGAGTTGGGAGCTGTACACATGTAGGTAGGCCCCATAAATCAGGGATGCAAATCATTCAGTCCTCCAGCATTCCTCAGTATGGCTTAAACTGGCTAGGACTGCTGAGACTTCATGGACCACATTGTTTCTCAACCCTGTTTTAAATAATTGTTGCAGGAAATAATAATGAAATACTAGTATATAGCTAGTGATTATGTTTTCCCTATAGTATGGGGAGGAACCCTAAGTATTTAGTAGTTATTTTCCAAGGCATTAACCTTTTCACCCTTAAATATTCTTCCTTAATTTCAGTGCCTTTTTGAGAATCATCCTGCCCAGCCAATAAGCTAGACCTCAAGAGATAACAGTTACTTTTCTGCCCATTATCTGTGGCTTGATAACTGCTGTCAATTCAGAATGAGGGCCTTTCTGTACTACACTGTTACAGTGCTATTATTTGGCTTTCAACTTCCTATGGAATCCTGGGGTTTGCAGTTTGGGGAGAGGCATTTAGAATTTTCAGCCAGAGAGCTCCTTGGCCTCAGCAAAGCCCAGGATTCCACAGGATGTTGAAAGCTGAATAATAGCACTATAACAGTGTAGTGCAGAAAGGTCCTTAGTATCTCATTGACATCTCTTGATGGGTGTGGACCACGAAAAACTTTAAGACTATTTTATATTATGGAAGAAAGAGAAAGCAACCTGGTGCTTAAGATGAATGGGATAAATGGAAAGGGATTATATCAGGAAAAGTGGTTGTTCTTCTACCTGGGATGATTAGTTTACAGATTTTGTACATTGTTTTATCCTGATGTTAATCAGTTGGAAATTCCATTAAAATGCAAGAAAGCAGGAAAAGGTACGATGACAGTATGCAATTCTAGTGTAATTATTACCTCGAAGATTGCATAGCATTGTGATGATAACAAAAGAGATTAATCAAACAGTGTCATTCTGTGATGCATCACATTGATTGTGGACTTCCAAACATATTGTAAAAAAGTCTTCCAAACAGGTAGTAATGAGAATTCAAGGTAGAAGTGAAATGATTTTGCATTTCATGCTTATATTTCTCATCACCTCTTGTTAATCGGTTTGGTTTTAAAGGCTGTCAAACCATGCTGAAAACAACACAGATTTTGAGAGACAAAACCCACATGTTTTCTAAAAATATTAAAGAGGCAGGTATTTCTACTCGGCTTTCATTAAAATTCAAATGTGCTCCAGATAAACAGCAATTAGGAATGCCATTTGCTCAGCAGAACCACAAAGCTAAAGATTGCTTGCCATTTTATGTCTTTTGTGCATTCATGTTTTCAAGTCTAAACACAACTAAGTAATAATGGTCAAAAAGATGAGCGTGGCTTTCTGAGAATTATAATAACACCAATTTTCTGCAACAACTTGCTTTAAAATCTTTTAGAAGATTTTTTTTTTAAAAAAAGAAGTACCATTTCAATAAGCTATGTTCTAAATTATATGCCATATTCAGACTATGGTTAGAAAAGTATAGAAAAATGTACTACAGCTCTCTCAATATGAAATGGAAGCTTTCAAATTAATCTAGATGAGCTATTAGGAATGTGTTTAAGCATGTGGTTTGAATGGTTAAGGAGTTTTTGATGTGGTTTAAAATGGTGCAGTGTTTTAGTGTTGTTTGTTGTTTTTTGTTTGAACTATGAAAGAAAGTCCCAATGGCTGAGCTGTCAAAGTTATAGTAGAACCAGAGGCTTTGTTAGACATGAAAATGCGGGACGGAATGATGGAGAGAAAGAGAGGTTTTAGGGAAGAGTTAATTTGCCCATATCACACTTTTTAATGGTGTACTGTTCAGTACTGGAGATTATTGTATTGTTGGCTGTGTATTATTTTAGTGCATAGATACACAGAAGACTCCCTACGCTGAGAGAAGAGTAACTCCCTGATTTTAAATAAATGATGGGAACAAAATGATTCATTGATCCCTATTGTAGAGATATTTTTTAAATTATTTATGTTTGTTGTTTTGATCATTTATCTGAATTGTGGGACATGTAAAAGATATATGACCTCTGAATATTCAAATTTGGTTATCCTGAACAAGTGAAATGTGGTAAGAGGTAGAAGAAGACAGGAAGGACAAGTCCTTCTTAATTTTTTTTTTGGCATCCTCCTTGTCTCCTGGAACTGGCTTTGTTTCCAGATTGCATTGTCTATATCTCTGCCAAGATTTAGCTGAGATGAAGGAATGGGTTAACTGTGTCACCCATTATTTTATTTGCTTGCTTCTATTTGCAGATCTGTGCATTGTTGCTTGGCAGCTGTACATACTCTTGAACTTCTGTTTTTAAGTTTGCCAATGGCCTTGTGACTTCAATTATAGTGTATATCTCAATAGTCTCTGTATGATTCTTTTCTGTTTCATATGTTTCCAATGATATTTCCTGCTTTAGATTAAATTATAATGTGATTACATTTGTACTACTTTCAGCTAAGATATGTTGGCTTCTTGGGGGGGGGTGTAATTGGAACTGTGCAATTTTCATCAGTTTGAAATCACTTGTAAGAAATTACATATTTTTTGCTGTGTAATCAGGAAAGAGGCACACTTTAAGGGACACATGCCTGGACACACTCAGCATGGAAGTCCAGAAGACCTGGCAAGGGTTGCAAATCTATCACCTTGATGAGGAAAGATAGAATAAAGACATCGAACTCTTATTTCACACATAGAATGCATATTTTACTGTAGCTATGATAATCCAGATCTTCTGAAATTTACTGGAGCAGGGCAGAAGCAGCACTGCAAAAACAAAAAAGCAATGGTCTTAGCAGCTGCCAGCCCAAACCTTTGTCTAAGGAAGGAAATGTAAATTTATAATTTCAGAGACAGAAGCCCAGTTTCCAGTCTCTCTGCGCCTTACCTTCTTCGAGGGCTGGGGTGCGGGGGTCGCACGAGCAGCCTCTGGAGAGAGGCTCTCACATCCAGGGTCCTTCGGCTCCACATGAACTGCCTGCTCACATGAGAGCCCCACCTCTTCCTTCCGCAGTGCAGCCTGGGAGTTTCCCAGGCTGCGCTGGGGCAGGAAGCGCGACTGGCGCGGCTCCGGAGGCTCCGCGCGCCAGGTAAGTGTGCGCGGGACCCAGGAGCAATGTGCGATCATGCACCATTTTTAGCTTCTAGCCGAAAATGAAAAGGTGCACAATTGGTGCCTGCCAGCCCCTGGAGCGTCGTGTGATTGTGAGTGCATCGTGCAGATCACTCCTAACAATTGCGTGATGCTCCAGGCCCTCTTTTGCATGGAAAATGCCATGTGAAAAGGACCTTAGTCTTGACTGTGCTTCTTTTGTGGGGCACACAACACTTGCTTCCTCCTGGAGTAATACTGGATCTTTTCATTACTTGAGGGTTATAGCTCAGAATAAAATAAATGCAGTTTTGGCCAGAACTTTTAAAAATAGACCAGGTTTTTCTGTGTGTGTGTGTGTGTGTGTGTGTGTGTGGTCTTTTTAAATAATCCATGCATTTCTTTATCATAAAAAATGTTTTCTGTTCCCTGGTTTAGAACTGGGATTGAGCAAAGGGAGGGGGTTGGTGCATTATGCATGTGTATACAAAATATACAGACAGGACATTCTTCCCTGTTGTTGGGCTATAAAGACAAATCTTGTTGTCAGAAATGTAAAAAGCTAGAGGACATTAGTCTTCCAATTTTTAAGCAAACAAAGCCTTTGGGGGAAAATGTTATGTATTTGTGCTATGCAAAGAGAAATGACACATACTCAGTGTCCAAACAAAACAGGATGGCAGCCTTAATAAATAATAAGGATAAGGAAAATTCCTTCATTGACTTTTGACTTGGATATATTCTATTTAAATGATTTACCTACATTGCATAGCCATGACATGACTTTAGTTTTATGACAACAGCTGTATGATGAATGTAAGTTTTGTATTTCTTTAGTTCCACACAAGATGATTTCAAAATATTTCAAAAGAAAATCACAAGCAACTGAGAGAGAAATTAGTCTTCTTTTTCTTCTCTCAAAGAAAGTCCTTTTCTTCATTTTTTTTTTAAAAGAAAGGCCTAATATTTCTCTTCTCATGTTGGGTGAGTCACTTCCATAGTCTGTCCTTTTTGTTAAGATGTTAAGCTTTTTTTGTGTGTTCTGCTACCATAGACGTTTCCCCTCAGATTAATTTCACAAGAGTGAATGTAAAAAGAGCTGATATTGTTATGGTGGGGTACATCGTAATCAGTTTTATGGCCATACTATTTTTCTGTTGCTAACTGCTCTTTTTACACTATTAGAAACTGTACGTACGAGTTAAATGAATGGTGGTGTGATAAGCAAACTTGAAACTGCAGATATGCATCATACTGAAAACTCCTAAAAGCTCACCAGTCCTTTTTTCACCTGCTTTATCTGTACATGATTTAACTGTCTTATCTCATGGCTATATCTGTTACAAGAGGTACAGACTGTATGTAACTAGTTAACAAAGGCCCTTTTCACACGCGGGGAGCCAAAACGGGGTGGCGCACACAGGGGCGGAGATTACCTGCGTGCGGTTTTCTCCACCCCTGCTCCGTCCCTGTGGGGAGCGTGGCTCCGCCGCTCCACACGCCGCTGAATTTCGGCGGCGTTCGGCGGCGCCCAAAATGGCGGCTTGCGGCTTCCGGTGGCGCTCCGCCAATCAGGGCAGCGCACCAGCCGGAAGCCCGCCCCCGGGCAGATCTGCAGAGACGCACTAATGCGTCTCTGCAGATTCACACCGGGAGCAGCTGCGGATTAGTGCGGGCGAGTTTCATAAAAACCACCTAGGAAGGTGGTTTTTAAAAAACTCGCAGCGCCACCCTTGCGGTGGCACTCGAGTGGCACTAGAGCGGTTGGAGGTGTGGAGCCTCACCTTTTCCAACCGCACTAGATCGCCCGGCGGTGTGAACGACCTCCGTCTCCCATCGTCTGGAGGCGGAGTTTTACCCCCGTGTGGAAATGGCCAAAACTTTATATACTTTAATTTATTTTTATTTCAGGACAGATGTGTAGTTTTAAAAAGCCCATCCCATTCAAACTGTGATTTTGTTTTGTGAAATGTCTTAGGTGGATGGTGCTAAAAACAAACATCATCTTACTTTTGCTGATGCAATAACCAAACATATGAATCTTCACAAAAACAATAATGAAATTGCAGAATAACCTGTCCTTGAAGTCTGCCTTCCTATCTGTGCATGGAAATTCTCTTTTTCTGCTTGTTAGAGGAATGATAAATTTATCCTTAGTGCATCAAGCATTTAATACATTGAAATGTGAGGCTAGATGTATTACAAAGTTAAAACAAACAAACACAGGGATTACCCCAGTTTTCACTGGAAACAATGAGGGACAGTATAATGGCTGCACTGAACATGACTATACTGTGGAAGAAATTCACAAACCTTCAGATCTGTGTTACACTTTCTGGGGCTTGAGGGGAGAATCTTTAATGCCACTTTTGTGCGTACTTCTTCAGAGTGTAGTTCAGACTCAGACCAGTCCCAAATCAAGAACTAAATCTAACTGATCCAGTGCAGATATGAGAGATATCTGATTTGAAGTGAGGCTTCTCTGAAACTGAGCAAATCCAAATTCTTATATTTCCAACTATTTGCTAGCAATTTGGTTTCAGAACACAGAGGCACAGACAACATGTCTTAAAAACCAATACATTACTCAAGCCCTTCTATATGGAAATCACCAGGGTAGAGTGTAGTTTTGTGGTCAACAGGTCCATTTTCTAATCAGAGTGAATATTTTCACTAGGGCATTTTTTCCAGTCCCAGTGCTTTTGCAGGGGAGAGATGTCAAAGAAATCTATCACAGGAATTTGGCAATTTTCTTACACAGAAATTAAAAAAAAAATACTTGTGGAGTTTGTACGACCTGAAAAGGGTAGCAATTGCACCCATCTTTCTAAAATTCTTCAGGTTTCTTCTTAGGATCACCTTTATATCAAACACCATTTTTATACACATCCCCCATCCCATTCTGTAATCTCCTTCATAAGAGGCTACTCTGTCTGCAAATTTTATTGACTTCTAATAAATAGGCAGAGTAGAGTTATAGGCAATGGTGGATTTGCAATGGAGTCAGTGGAAGACAAGATAATTCAGACTGCAATGCATTGGGGTATTTTGCAAAATGCCAAACTGGTCTGCAGATCAGATCTTATGATCAGTGCACACCCTTTAGACTATATGTATGCTCAGCACTTTTTAATTATCTTTGAATACTGGAAGTGAAAACTCTCCAGTGTTAGGTAGGAGAGAGCATGATATACAGGCTTTTGAAAAATGAGCTGGCACTTCGTTAAAGATTATTTATCACACCAACTCAGGTCTAAATTTATTCTAAACATGAGAGGTGCTAAGTGGGGAAAGCTGTTCTGATCTGAAAAAATGGTGCTGTAGATATGTTGCTGTATATGTGATACAGATAGTGCCACCATTCATTTGATCCACACAGTATAGAAATTCATCTTTACTGGAAAGGGTATAATATTCAAAAAATCAAAATACATAGAACCTTGGGGACATTAAATCCAAACTAGACTTTAAAAATACAGTGTCCTGTACAGACCATATCTCATGCATAAATGATCTAGCAGCAAATGGATAAGACGGGTCTAAAGGATCTTGGCAGATTTTCTCATCCTCAACAAGAAATGAGCCCTGGCATGCTGAGACAGCCTGTTGGGGAAAAAACTGTTCACCACTATAAGATTTTTCATATTTTGACAAAACCACAAGGTTTTCAAACAAAAACCCCATCAATATTTTGTGCAAAAACTCTGAATTTTGTATGAATACAATTTTTTGTGTGTAGAGTACGATTCATGAAATGTTTTCCAAAAAGTCCCAAATCTTTTTCTTTTTTTAATGAAAAATATGCATTAATTCTTATAATTTTGCCCAGCAGAAGTTGGAAACATTTTTTTTTTTTTTGCTTTGCTCTTGGATTTGAGAATGAAATAAGTTCTGGTTGATACACAAAATCATGAACAGCATTCATTACTCTTTTTAATCACTTTGCTCTGCTCTGCCTCCCACAAAGTATCTGATGCTCACACTAATCAAGCTGTTGATATTCTAAATTTTCATACATAACCTTTGAATGCCCTAAAACTGAGGGCTTTTACATGTCTCAGGTGTGTTCATTCTCAATTGGTGTATGCTCAAGAATATATATCCCAAGATAGTTTTGTCACAGGGATTTTTTCTACCATTTCTTTAACATAAATAATAATACTTGCCTGTAAATAACATGTTTGGTGAGAATATTTCTACACCAGCACCATTATATTAAGTTTAGAAAGCTCTTGGAATTGCTAGGTGCTGTAAAATAATAATTGAGGAGAAACAGATTACAGCTTTTTAAAATAAATTGAAAATTTGTTGCAATACATTGGGGAAAAAAAGGCTGGAATGTGTTGGTGATCTATATGTGTGTATGTCTGGTTTTAGTAGTTGGATAAGGAGCTATTTACTAGCTCCTCACACAACACCCAAACCTACCCCAGCAGCTTGCATGCTCTGATGGCACTGCCATAGCCCTTTACTAGCTAAGGGAGAAAATCAGATTCCACTGGTTCTGGACACAGTTCAGCAGCTGGAAAAGAGAAATGAGATTGCTGTCCTGGATATCCAGTGAGTCATTGGATTTCATTTCTCTTTCCTTGACCACAGAACTGCAGCTAGATATTGCCTAGTTGCCTCCTTCTCCTTCCCTCAGGCAGTCAGAGGCTGGGACAGCATGCCTAGATCATGATGTGTGTGTGTGTGTGTGTAATGCACAGCTGAGTTTTTAGACCATTGAACTCCACACATTCTGCGGTAGGATCTTGCAAATAGCCTGATGGGCAGCAGAATGTCACAGTGCTCAGCTTCTCTGAAATAGTACATAATACAACAAAGTTTGGCTAAAATTAAAAGCTGGCACCTCAATCTCAAAAGAGTTCAGGTGTCTAGCTGCTTATGGCAACTGCTGTTTAACTGTTAATCATCTTTCTCACTTTATGCCAAGCACCAGAATACTGGGAAAAAGTTTCATCGACTTAAAGAATCTCCATGTGTCCAGTAATTATATACACAGCATTTTCTTAAAGTAAGGTAACCTTCCCTGGTGGAACAGTGGCTAAATGACAGTACTGCAGGCACAAGGTTGTGAGTTTGATCCTGCCAGGCTCCAAGGTTGACTCAGCCTTCCATCTTTCCGCAGGTCGGTAAAATAAGTACCCAGCTTGTTGGGGGCAATTAGCTAAATACATTGTAAACTGCTTAGAGAGCACTTAGCTGATAAGCGGTATAGAAATACAGATGCTATTGCTATTGTTATTCCCTCTTCCAATGTTTTTTTATAACAGCTGTCCTTAATCTCAGCCAAGATGGCAACTGGTTAGGAATGATGGAGCTGTAAATCAAACTTATCTGGTGGGCACCAGGTTGGGGAGGATGCTATGAACTCCTTTTGAGTTGATATGTTAAATAACACAAATCACATAACGACTTCAAAATTTGAAGCTCAGGAAAAAAACAGGAGCATGAAAAGGCATATCAGAGTCTGCAGAGATAACTTTTTTGGCATCTCTGCAGTTGCTCTGCATGACTGTATCACTTCTCTGTCCTTAACTCATGCATAATATATATTGACTCAACTTTTACAAAGGAAATAAAAAACGCTACTCTAATTCACTGATTCCCCCCCCCTTTTCTAAAGTGAACATACCTGTAAGTTAATATCTTCAAGTTGTATTCAAAATGAATGAGGCAATCTGATTTTTAAGAGAAGGTGCAACATTTAGCTTTAGCCTTTAAATTTCTACACTAACAAAATATACTACATCCTTAGAGCCACCCTTTAATTTGAACAGTTGTGGGAGTGCATTCATCTAGTTCCACACAGTGGCAAGTTTTAGTCCAAATTTTAAAGGAGCTATCTGAGGTGCCATACATATCCTGGATCTCCATTTCAGCACTTTAGATCGCCCCTGTAAAGTTGAATCCAAAACCAGGAGCAGATTCATCATGTCTGTTGACATGGGAGCCATAAGCCCTCGCTAGTTCTCCCATTTATTTTTGTAGGGAATAAAACAACAGCTTTTGGCATGCCCCCCTCTTAAACACCACTGGAAGCATGAGTACGTCTGTCTTTCCTACCAACCCACCAATCAAGACAGGCAGTTCAAATCCTCTTCCCATTGGCTGATCAAGTCCATTTCCTTTCTGCCAAGTTCCCTTTCATACATGGACTGACTTCATATTTGGAATCCACGGAGGAGCTATGAAAGAAGAACAGTGCAGCAGCTCAAAAAATCAGTGTCCAGAATAATACTGGAAGGTTTATCGGAAATATTTCACCTCAGTGGGGATTTGCTGAAATTTTTGAAACATATCTAAATGCAGTTGAGGAAGATTGCCTGGGGCCCCAAGGAAATAATAGTTTGAATGATCCTTGTAGAGATAAATTTTAATTTATCTTTCATATTAGCTTTGAACTGATAACACATCAGAATAGGACATGATATTTTGGGTTGTCAGAAACATGGGATACATGATCTGCAACCTGTATCAATGACAACGGCCCCAGAGTGGGCCCTTCTAGTGATCATGATCTTGTTCCAAGTCCAAAGATTCAGGTAATCCTGTTGTCCCAGGATCTGTCCTTGAGTCTGCTATCATGAATTCTTTTCTTACATATAATCATAAAGGAAGCTTTGTTCCATGTAAAACCTGAAATAAAATCTTGGGCAGCTATTCTGTCCTTGAAGGCAATATTTTAAGATTCTAGATCCAAGATTCTGTCTTTTGCATACATTCAGCCTAATGTCTGATGATTTGTTCTTCCTTAAGGAACTGCTTTTCCATGGTTGCTGACATTTCATTGCTATGGTGATTCTACCCAGCTCTCATATCCATCCTGACTCTGAAAAGCAATTTCTTTGACCTAGGAACTGAATTATGGTAACTGAAGCACTGCATTACAAGAAAATGACTGAAAATAAATTCTGAAGGAATTATATAATAAACTAATTGCTTCATACAGCAGATATGTGTAAAATGATTTTGGATTAGCAGACAATGAAAGAAGTATGAGCTCTTCCTTCTGACTGCTGAACAAAACAGCCTGAAAATCAGTACAGTTCTTCAGATAAATGGTATAAGATTTTTGTGGGTTCAGATCCCACTTCATTGCCTTTGAATGGTGTCTCAGGGTCCATTCTACAGCTGTCAGATGGGGCTAACTAACGGGCATGTTTCTGCTCAGTCTTTTAGTTGCATGGTAAAAGTAGGTCTTTAGGAGAGCTAGCATACTGTAGTGTTTTGAGCCTTGGACTATGACTCTGCAGTCCAGGGTCTGAATCCCTCCCCAGCCATGGAAACTCACTGGGTGACTGAGCAAATCACACTCTCCCAGCCTCAGAGGGAGGCAAAGGCAAACTCCTTCTTTTTGTAAATCTTTCCAAAAACCTGAAATAGATTTCCCTTAGGGGCACCATCAGTCAGAAATGACATAAAGGGATACAACAACACAGATACGTTTTTGTATCCAGAAATGGATATTTATGGCTCAGTTATCAGCAACCATCTTGGATAGTCAGTTTAAAATCTATAGCTGTAAAACTGCCCTGAGATTAAAATCCAGAGAAAAATTAGGAAAAGAAGACATAATATGTAATTGGTTCCCTTATCGGCAGCTGTTGGAATGTTTTAAAATGGACATCAAAGTAGAGACCTTTGCTAAAGAAAATGACCAGAATGAATTCAAGAAAATAATCTTCAACGATGAAGCTAAACAAATGTCGAAATTCTACAAGAGCTTGCTTCTCCATGACAAAAAAGAAATAACGATAAAATACACTATGATTAAATGGGCCAGGAACATAAGCGAAACAATTTAGCTACAACATTGGGAGCAGAGCTGAAAACATTCATATAAATTCACCACTGCACAAAATCTAAAAGAAAATTACATGAAAATGCTGCACAGATGGCATTTAACCCCGGCCAAACTATCTAAGATTTACAAAACTGTTTCTGGAATGTGCTGGAAATGCAAGAATGATCTGGGTACCTTTTACCATGTATGGTGGACGTGTCAAAGCACAAAAAAGTTCTGGATTAGCATACACAATAAGATTTCACAAATATTCAACTGTAAATTTCCTATGACTCCTAAACTCTATTTGTTAAATATGACACAAGACCTGCCATCTAACCTCTCTAAAGATAGGAGGATTCTATTATACTTGATAACGGCAGCCAGATTAGTTTGCGCAAGAAAATGGAAAACCTGTGAGACCCCTCATGTGAAGATTGGTGTTATAAAGTCCTTGAAATGAAGACAATGGACATTCTTTCACATATTGTTAAGGGAAGAGATGAAGCAGAAATAAAAAAGGAATGGACTCTGGTCTCAGAAAACTTATGTAGATTGCTACCCAGTGACAATTACACCAACAATGTTGGTGTAACGCTTTTAGGACCATTATGACACTCCTTCAATTTGTATAACACTACACTACTGTTTGGAATATTCTAATATTATGCGTAGATCTCTTTGTGTTTATAGAGATACAGGTTAGTTAGTATAGTCATTCACATTATTAGCAGTAATTGCTGTATCTCTCAGTTGAAGGCATAAACTGTATGTGCCCAAGTGAGCCCTAGTAACAGAAAGAACTCTGACATGCTGGGAGGATTTCTCTTGTTGATAGCTGAATAGAAAATTAGGTACAGATTATGTTAAAGACCATGGAGTTATTACTAAAGTTGAACCGTCTCTTAAAGAATAGAAACTTCTGGGTATAAATGCTGATATGGTAATGGACTGGATAACCCACAAAAGTGTAACAGAAGACCGGTAACCCACAATCTATGTTTCTTGTTCTTTTTGATTCTGTCTTCTATTCTTTCTTTTTTTTCTTAAAAATTGCAGACTTTTGACAAAAAAATACTATTTTCATATTTACGCATAGTTTTATTTTATTGTATGGAAAGTTAAAGCTTATAGTGGATTAAATATCATCTTGATTAAAACCTTCAAAATTTAACAACGAGGAGGGGAATCATAGAGATATTTGATTCCCTCATGTTTATTATATGCCATCCCATTAATATTATATCTGCAACGTTGTCTATTTTGTAATGGAATGCATATGAAGAAGACAGTTGTACGTCACGAGGAAAGTATCTTATGTGCAGACAAATTCAATAAAGATTATTAAAAAAAAATCTGCAGCTGTAAAACGATGATGATTGTAAAAGTGCAAATCCAGATGCAAGATAAGTTCATAGAATCATGTTGGAAGGGGAATTTTGCTCCAACACCCTACCAGTGCAAGAATCCACCACAAAAGCCTCCCTGATAGTTAGTCATCTAACCTCTGTTTAATAACCTGCAGTGAAGGTAGTCCACTCCATTGCCAAACAGCTCTTACTATTAAGAGCTTCTTGCTAATGTTTAGTTAGAAGTTCCTTTATTGCTACTTGAACCCACTGGTTTGAGTTCTGTCTTGTGGAGCAGCAGAACACAAGCTTGACAGACATCCCCCCCCCAATATTTAAATATGGCTATCATTTCACCTCTCAGTCTTCTCTTATTCAGCCTAAGTATACACAGTTCTCTCAACTGTTTTTCATAGGGCTTGGCTGTTATACTCTTTACCACCTATGTTATCCTTCTCAGGTCAGTAGCCTTGTTAAACTATGGTGCCCAGAAATGGATGCAGTTTTCCAGGTGGCATGTGATCAAAGCAGAATATAGTGGTACTATTACTTCCCTTGGGGTAGGCACTATACCTGAATTGCATTGGTTTTTGTACAGTTGACTCATCCTAAGCTTGTCAGTTACCTCTAGAGAAACAAGACCTCTAGTTCCTTTTCAAATGTTCTGTTGTCAAGCCAGGTGTTGGTGTAAGTCATCCTCTGGAGTTGGATGATTCAGACACAGTTGAAGTCTCAGGAATGCCAGGAATGTACAACTCCTGCTGTCGATGACCTCTCTGAGTCAGAGGTGCCAGGGGCTGAGGTAGAGGAGTCTGAAGATGAGGTCCAGCCATTTACCACCCAAAAGAGGGAGAAAGAAAAATTACAATGCTCCCAATGGCTCTTAAGTAATAGGCACTGATTAATTAAGCACTCGCTGCCTTGAGACACTTGGCTATAAATCTCCACAGTTTGCTGAAGGCTTTGTTGCTTACAACCATCTGTCTTGATGACTGGCATTTAGTGTTCCATGGGCCTTGGACTGGCTGCTATTTACAACTCTGCTTTACTTCTTGCTGGCTTTGTTTATTTGGACTTTTGACTTGCTGTGGACTTCCGGATGAGCTGACAACCAATCTCTTGTTTCTTCCTTTATCCTGCCGGATAACCTGAGACTGACCTGGACTGGCTTAACTACCCAACAGCTCTTGCATTCCAGCCACCTGTTTCCTGGGACAATTGCTGACTGGAACATAGAACAGAGGTCACCTATCCTATATTTGTGCATCTGACTATTCATGCCTGTAAACAGGATCTTACATCTACCTGGCTTGAACTTGTTTTGTTAGTTTTGGCCCAGTTCAAGGTAATCTTGAATCCTGACTTTGTCTTCTGAGGGCTTTAGTTATCCCTCCCAGTTTGGTGACATCTTCATATCTGATGAGCAACTTCCTCTCCTTTCATTCAAATCATTTATAAAGATGTTAAACACCATTGGATGCACACCTGAATCTTCTTGCACCCTACTTATCACTTCTCTCAATGATACCAAGGAATCATTGGTGAGGATTCTTTGCTCCATCAACTACCTACAAATCCATCTAATGGTAATATCTAACTCAGATTTTACAAGCTTGTCTGCAACAATACAATGAAGATCTTGTCAAAGGCCTTACTGAACTTGAGATGAAATACACCCACAGTATTCACCTGATCTATCTAGCTTGTAATTCTATGAAAAAGAGGTAAGATTACCATGCTGCACATAAAGTATTTTTTAGGAATCCCATGCTGGTTCTTAGTGATCACAGCATTTCAGTCATTGTAGTCTTACAGCCAGTTCACAGATTGGTTGTTTTTCTCATCTAGAAATTATCTTTGTATTGACATCCAGCTGACCAGTTAGTAGTTGTCTAGTCCATCTCCAGTCTTCAGGGGCCATACCTGTTCTGTAAGACTTTGCAAAGATATAGAGAGGCTCTGAAATTGCATCAGCATATTCCTCCTTTGGTACATTTAGATGAATTTCATCTGACCCCGGAGATCTGAATTTGCTTAAAGTAGTATTGTTTGTTTTTATTTTATAAAAAAAATGTTTTTTCAGTCTTAAAACCATACATAAAACTCCAAACGTCAATGGATTTTACCCTCTAAAGGGAGAGAAAAGTTTTTACACAGCACCAAAAAATTAAAATAGTAAAAGAGAATAAAAGACAGACTGAACTCCAGGAAAGCCTCCCTGGTGAGAATATTCTGAAATCAGGACAACACAGCTGAAGAGGGACTAAAATGGGTCACTGACCAATTCAGTTCTGAAGGCAGGGGGGCCTGAAGAAGAATCTCAGAGGAGGTATTAAAAATAAATAAATCTGCAACTCTTGGAACATGCAGCATATGATTCTTGTTTTATTGTGCATATCTTTTATGTACATAAAATGCACTCACATGCACAAATAAAGGCATGTGCAGAACGTGCATACACATGTATGCATTTGTATATATATAAAATATGCACATGACAAATAAGCATATGTGTAGAAATACATGTCTGAACATCTCTGTGCACATTGGGGAAAAGAGGGAAGCACATTATGATAGGCTTTCACAATTGCTTTGGTGGAAGATGGTGGCCTGCAGTTTTAACAACATAAGAAGCATTCATGCCATCCCTCTGTGAAAGACAATGGGTTGAAGCAATTGCCACAGTCCCTACACATTTGCCTGGGAGTTAGTGTCTCTAAATTCAGTGAGACTTATTTCTGAGAAGACATGCCTAGAATCGTAAAAAAATTATTTTATTTCAAAGTAATTTCTGCTGGTACTTTGATTTAAAATTAATTCAGAATAATCTTATAGTGTACACTTTGAGTTGTCTTACCCACTTTGTGTCTTAATGAATCTTTCGTGATTTACAAAGAATCTGGACTATTGTGCCAGCAATAGGAAGGGCCGCTGTTGACTTAGGTCAAGATGTCTTCAGTTTAGTTAGGTGAGATCTTTCATTCCCCAAATAGGTATTCCATTTGCATACATTTTGACTAGCCTTGGAAGAGAAGGAACACTTTTAGTACAATGTTACACATATCTGTTCACAAGTAAGTCCCCCAAGTTCAGTGGAACTTATTCCACACAAGACTGTATATAATTGCAGCTTGAAAGATGTATCTTACCCAGGAACCCTAAAGTCTATTTATATTATCCTGAGACAACTCCTGCATTTATGTTGATTTGCCAGTTGTTATTAAAGGTGACTTGTATCTCTTACGTATGTATGCATACTATTACTTTGATAGAAGAGGACCACATACATGGGTAGACAGACTGGTGTCCAGGAACAGTGTGGCTTGTAGGGCTACTACAAGTATCAGGGCATTTTCAGTGGTAGCACCTCCAGTTATGAAACTTTCTTGCATTAGTGAGCCAACTGTTCTCCCCCACAATGTTTATCTTTCAGGTACCAATTAAAAACATACCTATTTGTACAGGCTTACAGGGAATAAAATAGTGATGCCCTGAATGCCCAAATTATCTGGTTTGACAAAAGGAGAACAAGTCTGACTTTTGATACATAACAGTTTTAGCTAATCATATGGCATTTCACCCCAAGTGCTTTTTCTTGCTGGGAGTGAGATTCTACATACATGTAATGCAAATTGAGCAAATGCTAGGTGCTTTTGCTTGTGCACAAAACTTCTCTGATATTAACCCTTTTGTAAGAAGCAACCCAGGCTAGGACACAAGGGAGGAAAAATAGACTTGGATGAAGGTGTGCAGTCTCCCTGGGGCAAAGGTCCATAATATAACAGAGTAGCTGACAAAACTCATCATGCCAACTGACTATTACTTCTTCCTTTGGTCCTTGTGGGAACCAATGTCATTGCAAGGCACAACCTTCAGGAGATCATAAGGGATAATAAGGTAGGAAGGTAAAGGGCCTTGATACGTATCTCTTCTCCCATTGAAGGACATGGCCCAGAAAGGGAGAGAAAAACAGTAGAGGTGAACAACTGCCTCTACAGATGGTGACACTCAGAATGCTTTGGCTTCTTGGACTATTGTCTGTGGTTTTGTGAAGATGGACTTCTGACAAGTGATGGGTTGCACCTTCAGCAGTTGGCAGGAACTTTTTCTGCTAAGAGTCTCACAAACCTGATAAGGAAGGCTTTAAACTGAGTTATGCAGAGGAGGGAGACAGCATTTGTGAGAACAGGAATTGATCTAGTGCTAGAGATAATGGGTCGAATGTTATAGGGGAACTGGGCAAATAGTACAAGAGTCCAATAGGTTGTGGGGAGACCGTAAGCAGTTAGAGGGAATGACCCATAGTCTCAGATGTCTCTATACTAGTGTACAAAGCACGGAAAATAAATGAAAAGAGCTTGAACTCTTAACACAGCAAAACAAATATGATATAATAGGCATCACAGAAACCTAGTGTGATGAGTCTCATGATTGGAATGTAGCAATAGAGGGGTGCAATCTATTTCAGAGAAATAGACCAAATAGGAAAGGAGGAGGAATAGCACTGTATGTCAAAGATGTTTGCACCAGTGAAGACATCCATGACCTAAATCCTTCGTTAAGAGCGCATCTCAGTTAAAATTAAGATATAGAGAAACAAAAGCAATGTAATTGTGGGGGGGTCTACTACAAACCAAGACTTGGATGATGCCTTCTTTGAACAGATGAACAAATATTGTGAAAAGAGAAATATAGTAGTAATGAGAGATTTCAGCTATACTAATCTTTGTCACAGGTCAAACTCTGCAAAGAATATGAGGTCCAGCAAGTTCCTCACTTGCCTTGCAGACAATTTCATTGTCCAGAAGGTGGAAGAGGCAACAAGCTATTTCATATCTGATCCTAACCAACAGAGATGATCTGCTTAATGGGGTGGAAATGGTGGGAAGCTTAGGTGGGAGTGACCATGTTCTCCTAGAGTTTGTTACACAGCAGAAAATGGAAACCAAGCATAGTCAGACACACATTCTAGACTTTAAGAAAGCTGATTTTAGTTAACTTAGGGAAATACTGGGTGTGGTCAGGAATACTAAAAGAGAAGGGAGTTCATGATGAATGGGAGCTCAAAAGTGAGATACTGAAGGCACAACTGCAAAAAAATTCCAATGAGGAAGAAAAATAGGAGGTGTGAAAAGAATTTGGAATGGATGTTTAAAGAATTTTCAACAGAGCTAAGATTTTAAAAGGGCATGTACAAGAAGTGGGGAAAAAGGAGAAATCACCAAAGAGGAATTAAAACAAATAGCCAGCATGCATGGCCCTTTCCGCACGAGGTGAGGGAACAGCTCCATGCCGTTACCTACTGCTTCTTTTGGGGTCTGAAGCAACGTGGACTGTGCCTAAAGCATTTCTGCAGGGCTCCTCCTTGGTTCAGGGCGAATTGGAACAGTGCGAGGTCTGCAGCTCCGCACTGCTCCAGCTTCCAAAATGGTGGCTTTCGGCTTCCAAAATGGCAGCTTCCAGTTTCTAAAATGGCGGCTTCCAGTTGGTCACGGGGCCCGACCAACCGTTGAAGCTTGCCATGCCGAAAGCCCACCCTCTGCATATTGCAGGCTCACATTGGTGCGAGCCTGCAAATCTACACAAGACAGCAGGAACGCAATGGTGTGTTCCAGGGAAATAAAGACCTGTCTTTTGCGGTCTTTAGAAAACACACTGGAGGACCACTTGAGGTCATTTTGGAGCAGACTGAGGTGCAGATCTCCAGTAAGTAGTCCACTCCTAGTCCGCTCCAAGGTGCAGACGACCTCCGTGAGAGGACGCATTGCCCTGTTCTAACTACCTGGTGCGGAAAGGGAGAAAAATTAGAAAAGCTAAGGTGCAGAATGAGCTCAGGCTTGCTAGAGAAGTTAAAAACAATAAAAAGGACTTTTTTGTCCATAGCAAAAGGAAGTAAGGCAATGCTTCTCCTAAGTGGATTTGTATTGGTTGTCTGACCAAACCAAAGGGTGCTCACCAGTAGTAACTCTTTATTCTGGAGAGAAGTTACTAATGGGATGCCACAGAGTACTGCCCTGGGTCCAGTGCTATTCAACATCTTTATAAATGACTTGGATGATGGAATAGAGAGCACGCTTGTCAAATTTGAAGATGACACCAAATTAAGAGGGGTAGCTAATATCCCAGAGGACAGAATTAGAATCCAAAATGACTGTAACAGATTAGATTGCTGGGCCAATCTAACCAAATGATTTTCAATAGGAAGAAATATAAGGTACTACACTTACTCAGAAAATGAAAATGAAATATACTGATACAGGATAGTGACAGCTGGCTTGACCATAGTACATTTGAAAGAGATCTAAGAGTCTTGGTTGACCACAGGCTGAACATGAGTAAACAGTGTTATGTGGCAGCTAAAATAACCAATGTGATTATAGTCTGCATCAATAGGAGTGGTATAGTTCCACTCTATTCTGCTTTATTCAGACCTCACCTGGAATACTGTGTCCAGTTCTGGGCACCAAAATTCAAGAAGAACAAGCTGGAACATGTCCAGTGGTAAAAGGCTTGGCAACCGTAGCCTATGAGTAGCGGCCTAGGGAGCTGGGTATGTCTAGTCTGGAGGTTAAGAGGTGACATGACAGCCATGTTTAAATATGTAAAGGGATGTCATATGGAGGATGGAGTGAGCTTGTTTTCTGCAGCTGGATCATTGGCTTCAAAGCATTAGGAAGAACTTCCTGGTGGTAAGAGCAGACTGATAGTAGAATACTCTACCTCAGAGTGAGGTGGAGTCTCCTTCCTTGAAGATTTTTAAACATCTCTTGAGAGTGTTTTGTTGTGTATTCCTGCACTGAGGGGCTTGTATTCAATGGCTGTTGTTGTTTCTTCCAGCTCTAGGAGTCTATGATTCTATATTTTTTAAATTAAAATGACTGACTTAAATCAGACTGTTCACAAGAATGTTCAGTCAGAATTTCAATTACAGGGTTAAGATTTTTAAACTGTTATTAATTCATTAAGTGAGTTCTAAAGCTACAACAAATTTTACATTTCCCAGATGGGTTCTTTACCTGATGGGCCTTGTTATCTTGGAAGTTTTTCTTGCTTTTTGTTAGTCCATCTGCAGCATGGTAATTATAATGCTTAAGTCTCAAGATTCAAAACAATTACTCAAGTATAGTTCCAGTAGATTGAATTGAATTTTCAGGAGTAATTGATTCTCTCCCATTTCTAAAAATAATAAAGGATCTGTATACCTGAAAGCAAATAAATCTATAAATCTGATGGACTTCAGAAGGTTGCAGAAACACTTGAAACCCATGTGAAACAAAGATAATGAAAATAAATTACTATTGTTTCAGATTATATACATGATACATGATTTCAGACAGCTTCCTTCTCTGCTTTATGAAACACTTCTGGCATAAAAACAATTGCTAGTCTCAAAGAGAATATCAATGGAATCATTTGCTGAATACTAAATTTTATTTATTGTACTTATCTCATACAAATTCCATAGATTCAATGGGTCTGTTCTAGTTGGTCCAATACTTGAATTCAGGCCACAGTCTGAAAGACACATCTGACCAAATATTATGTCACTAAGATTTATTTTTTAGTCTTTACTCAAGTTGAAGCAAAGAGTCATTGAGATATGCTGGTATGACTCTACAAAGGTCTTTGTTAAGCTTCAAATTGCAATAAAGAAGGATAAATCATCATAATCCTGACTTAATAAACCATAAAACAGATTGTTATCAATTTTATTTGTAAATGCGTTTATTTGGTATACAACAAAAATCTTGTTAGAGTGTTAGATTGAGTCATAGGAGATTCAGATTCAAGACCCCAAAATTAGGAAGCTCATTGCCTTATTTCAGGCCACTTCTTATCTCTTAGCTTGCTCTGTCTCAGGAAGTGGTTGTGAACATTATGTGTGCTCGCATGCATGCATGTGTTCATGCATGTACATGCGTGTGTGTGTCTTCAAGTCACTTGATGACTTATGGAGACCCTATGAATTCCACAGGGTTTTCTTAGACAAAAAATACTCGAAAGCATTTTTGCCAGTTCCTTTCTCTGAAGTATAGCCTACAGCACCCAGTATTCATTGGCAGTCTTCCATCCAAGTACTAACCAGAAGTGACCTTGTTTAGCTTGTAGGGAGGTATTAAAGAATGAATAGTTACTTGGTATTTTAGGAGAAGGTCCTGAAAAGTGAAAAACCATTGGAAAACGTATAAAAATGTAGCACTGAGAAACTTTTGAAAATTTCTGTTCTTGCATGTGAACATAATGTAAGTGAAGATTTACATCCTTGTGCCTGACCAAAGGCCCTTCATGTCTTCAAAGGCTTTTTTGGATGTGCTGCATGGTTTCAGTAGCACTGATCTTGCTTCCAGCTAACAGTGGTTATGAAAAAATTACTGTATATTGCACTGTCAAATGTTAAGGGTCATTTGGTAGTAATGTGTGCTGTGCTTCCTTCTACCTCCCTTGCACTGAAAGAATAAAAATGAACTCTGTCTATCCAAGTGAACTAAATACAATTTGAACAAATGATCAGAGACTAGACCTAATGCTTGCATTTCAAATGATGTCTTTATAGTTGTCAAGAGAAGAGCTAGAATTGGTTACTGTCTTTTTCTCAGACAGTTCCTGTAAAGCAGTAGATTATTTCCATAGTTGATTCGTCAGATTCTCTCTTTCATTCTCCCTATGTGCATACGTATATTTTTATATTTACATATATAAACATTTACAAATATATTTACATATAAATTACATATTTATACTTGTTTACTTATGTAGGTCAACTTTAAAAATGCTACAAAAAGCCTTTATATAAGCCATGCCTCTGATCACAAGATTTATGTGCAGTCAAAATGTACTAGAATTATAAAAAAATAAGGTGTCACAAATCTAAGATGGTCCCTTAAGCATACATGACAAGATATAAAATCAATAATGTATTTAAATGGAAGCCAAAGCAAAGTTGGTGAGATATGACTCCATATTTTATTTTGTGTGAAAACTTTCAGGACAATATACTTAGGAATCAATAGATGTTTGTGCATTGCTTTCTCTGGATACTTTCCAGAAGAGAGAGCTGAAATAATCTAGTAAAGGGATCACAAAAAAGCAGCAATAAGCATTTCATTGTCCTCTTTGGAAAGGCAATACTATAACCTTGTGTATAACGACACCTGTCAAGTGAGATGTTATTAAAAATTACATTAAAATCATGATCATATCAAGGATTTGAACCCTGCTGAGAGAACCCTGCTTTCTCTCTCACATGACTTCAGTAGTTTATTGGAAAGATATCTCAAATATCTTTTGTATTTGCATAGGTCAGCTTTTAAAATAAAATCAGCAGTCATAGAATGAGCCTGAACACACACACACACATGTAATACAAAACCAGCATAATTAGAATTGAGGAAATTCAGCCAAGTTTAATAGTGGAATACACATATTAATTACCTAGAAAGGAAAAGCCAATTTAAGCAGATTTATATTGAAAGCTTTGTTAAAGTCTTGCACCAGATGTTTGAAGTGCAAAGCAACAGGAAGAGAGTACTATATCTGATGGGCAACCACTAAGAAACTTCTGCTCGTATTTCCCTGTCTAAATGATCTAAGCAGGAGTAGAGTTCCTCACAAAGACCTAAGTCTGGGGTGTGCAATTTCTGAGACTCAATTCACTCCCATTCAGAAATCCAAAGATTTCATGCACCCATCCCAACCTCTCTTTTTTTGGCCCTACTTGGCCAATTGTATCCAATCAATCTTCCTCCTTTCTTGATGCTGAAAATTGAAATTGAAAATACTGAAAATATTTATAATCTTCCATTAAAGGTGAAGACCCTTCCAAAGTGGTTTTGACTGTCACTATATAATATAAATAACAATAAAAATCAAAACAACGAAACTGCAATATCTAAGCAATCAATCAATCAATCAATTAACACCAGTATTAACACTAAAAATAACAACTCAATACTTACCCAGACTCATGTGACAAACTCAGTGCAGAGGAGGGTAAGCTCTTGATGGTCTCCAGGGAGTAAGGCCAGAGGGTGATGTTTGGCACTAAGCACCAGATCAAGGCACAGAATAGGGGCAAATGAGACAGTAAATAGTCTGCCCCGTACAGGTGCCATTTGGCTTTCAGCACTGATCCACTCTCCCACTCTCAATGCAGCGTGAGTTAACCTGGTTGCTTTGGGCCCGGATGGGAATTCCTTCCCCCAGAGGGTTTTTCATCAGAGGGTTTTTCCCCTATCCCATACTGTATTTGATGGAATTGGGAAAATTAGCTCTGGGTGGTGTCATTAAATAGGTTGTCTTCTGGCAGGTAATAGAGGAGAATGAGATTTTGGTGATCACCTCTTGGCGATCCCTTTGGTGTAGGGTAGGGATTTGCAACCCCCCTCTTTAGGACCCTGCATCCCAGTGGGTTGGTGAAGGAGACTACCCTTGAGATTAACCTGGGAATAAGTCTCTCACTTTTAAAGCCCTGTGACTTGTGTAGGAGTCCTGGGTTTCCCTTCAAGATGCTGGACTAGGGAGCAACCAAAGCAATTAAGATTGTCCCTGAGGCTGAGGTATTATCACCCATGGTTGTCACATAGTAACCCTGGCATCAGCTGGACCAGTATCAGGTTGCTCCCCCGCCTCCTATATTTCAGGCCAATGTAATTTTAAATAGGACAGGTCAAAACAAAGTGGCCCTTGGTTAACCCAACTTTGCATCTGGTCTCTTTATTCCATGGTTGAACATAAAATACTAAAAACCAACAAAATAATTCTAGTCAAAATGATTTCACAATTTCAACAGTAGCCAAATGAACCTACCCAAAGGTTCATTTCAGAAAAAGTCTCTAATGGGAAACTATCTATTTAGAAGCTAAGGTGCAGTCATCATGATTTGTCTTATTACAAAAGTGATCAGAGAGTGTCTCTGAGTCATCAACACTCATTACATGAGTTCCACTCAAGTTACCAAAGCCAACTTTTCAATTATTGCTAGGCCTGCCTCTTCCAGATCAATCATCATGTTGTATACATGGGTACCATGAATCCCATTTTGAGAGAAAGGTGGGATTTAAATTAAAAAAATAAGTAAATAAGTAAATAGAAGCAAGTCTGGGGTGCACCTGAATGCACACTTTGCTTGCACATTACATGTTTTCAAGCACATCTGTCACCTCTGTATATATTCCAAAATGTACAGTATGCGTACTCAGTATAATATGTAAATAAGACAGACACTGTAACATATCGATGGCACAGAAGATATAGTCTGAGCTCTGGCTCAGTCCAAACCATTTGTTGGAAGATCATAAATGAGTCACAGACTTACAAATTTTCTGTCTTTTACTTCCCTCCTGTGCGTGGCCACAGTTTCAGTTTCATGTTTAGTGCTCACGATTGGTTGTTCGGAAGTACATATTGGCACTCTGTGATTTGTTCCTGGTCTCCATCCACACTGATATGAAAGCAAGCACAAACCATGGTTTGCCAGTGCAGGCTTATGGAAAGTGATGGCTCATGCTAAACGTGCTCCTACGAAACTGAATATGGGCAATGCATCCCCTTTCAATGTTACTGAAAATGAATAGGCTTCATTAGTGTGTTGGGTATGCTGCAGCTTCCTCTACAGCATAGCAAAATGTGAAAATGTTAGAACTGGCCCTGAGAATGATGAAAATAATAGATTTAATTAACATTCCATATTCAGAACTTGCTAAAATGAGTGTCCCGTGTGCTGTACATTATAGGAAATTAAAGCCGTTTCCTCAGTGATGAAAACTGATTTTGCTTTCTGTCAACCATTCTGCAAGATAATATTTTTGGGAAGGGCATCCTGCTAAATCATAGAAGGAAATCACAGAAGAATTGTAAGGGAACACTGCTCAATAAATTTAAATTTCTGTAGTATTTCTGTAGTATTCTGTAGTTATTGCAAGGTCTATCCTCTTTTCCAAAGATTAAATGAAGAGAGTTGCCCTACCAGTTCTATTTGTGTAATGCATATAGTGTGCCAGAGTATACATCATTCTTTTGATATATTTTTATTTCTATTTTTCCTGCAAAGTAAGACCCATTTTCCTCCATCAATTTATGATGGTTCTTCTATCTCACTACTGTCGATGTTGACTAAAATAGCCTAGCACTGATAATTTTCAGTTTGATTGATATAATTGTTGAGATTTACAGTGTAAAAATAAATGTGGTTGTTAGCATACATTTGGGCATAATGTATGTGAAAAAATATTGAAGGATCTTAATTAGATGGTCACGTGGTCACTAGTGGCAAACCATCATAAAACCTTCTGGAAGTTTTAGAAACCATAGCATTGTGTATTCTTTTACTCAGTTAAAACATTATAAAAATCACTTTCTTTCAACAGACCAGTTTGCATCTCCATATAAAGGGAACAATCCAATAATAGGTGTTCTATAGAACATGAGTTAACAAAGTTCTTGCTCAGTATTATAAATACCAGTTTTAAATTCTCTGAAGTTAAACATTTCATTATAGTAACTACTTAATGTAATGATCCTAGTTTTATACTTTGCAAGAAGTTCCCTTAGATTGTAGTAGAACATTTTTATTTTTCTGAATAGAAATATCCTGAAGAACACTCATGTGGTGCATTATATATAAAATCACTTGGTTCCCTTATGAAATCTAACTATGGGCTCTGAAACCTCTAAGTCACTGAAATGGCATCTAAACTGCAGGTGCTTGTCATTGTCACCCAGGGAATCCATTAAGAGTGGGGTGCATTTTCCCCCTCCTTGACTGCATTTTCTTAGCACAAAATTGTGTAAACAGTCTGTGTTTGCTTCTGTCTTGAAGCTACTGGAGAAATATGTAGGGACAGATGGCATGTACAAGGAGAGGGAAAAAGAAGCATTAATGATGAGGTTAGACCCCTTCTTTCTAGCCAGGTACACCCTTGAACCTCCTCCTGTTGTTTGCCTGATTGAATTCAATGCTTTCCAGCCTCTGGCTCCTTCCTTCTCTTCTATCTACAGAAGAAAAAAAAATTGCCAAAAACTATTTTAAGGCTTGAAGGTCAAACCCGGTCACAGCTGTCCTTATATGATTGTGTAAGTGTTGATGCTTTCCTGTCAGAAGCATCTTGGAATATGCAAATAGCTGTAATCCTGCATGCTAAATTTATTTTCTCTAGGTATTTTTTGGGAAGGCGGGTTGTCTGTCTTCATCACTGGTGTTACACCAGTGAGCACAAAGTCTGGCTTTCTTCCAGGGCATTTCTGTTCTTTTAGAATAGTTAAGAGTTTATGGAAACAAAAGGCTATTGAGCCCCATTCCTTGCCACATGTTACAACTATTCAGATTTCCACACATGATTTTATGCAATCCAGGCAATAATATTCAAAAACCATGGAGTACGTGTTTCTCATAAGGATGCCTTTGCAGGGCATATGGCTTTAACCTCATTTAAATAAGCCAAACCTCATACTGCAAAGAAGGCAAAAGCAAATGAGCCAATAACAAAGGGAAACAACAACATCCCAGAATGACAAACCTCTTGATTCTCAAATATTAAGCATAAGCAAAGCACACTCATTCCTTCTTCAAAAGGTATGCAGTGTGGGGGCTGTTTCTGGTTAATTTAAAATGGTTTTTAGGCCATATTTAAGGGTAGCTGTTTGAGGAAAAATAAACTGGTTGAAAGCCCCCTTTAAGTTCACAGCAATAGTTCTGCTGTTCTTTTGATCTTGGCTGTGAATAGTGTGAGCGAAAAGATGTGAAATGGCATATATTTGACACCAGACAGTTCCACTTGAAAGTAAATGAAAGTATTTATCCAATTAAGAGCATTTTACGCTGCTTTGTATTTTTGTTTGTTTGGGTTTTAGCTCCACAGTACCATTTCCTCATCAGGATAGCTATACTGGCTTGTCACTATTGATCGTTAGAAAACTTCAGAGGCTTAAGCTATACTTGCCTGAAATTTATTAAAAATAAATACATATTGTTTATTTAAACAGATCTCTAATTACTTTAGCACATCCTCATGATCATTATAGGAATGTTAAAATAAACTATTAATTGTAGAAATACTTGCGGTAATGACTAGAAGCAAAGATGACTTCTATAAAAGAGTAGACCCAACTAGAGTAGACCCATTAAATCAGTGGTGTTTATAAAAGTGGTAGTCTATCATTTAGGAATTGGTTTAATAGGTCCATTCTATTCTAGTTGGCATGAGCTACTGGATATCTGCAGCACAAATGAACATGGTTCTGCAAAGAGTTGGTGCCAAATCAGTATCTCTGGAGAAAATGGTCAATTGTTTGGGCATCACAAGAAAGGAGGCTCATCACACTTCAGATGCCAGAGGAACCTGTATGAGGACTCTAGCACCTGTAGTTGGCAACAGTGTAGAAAGCCATTTTGCAACATGGTTGGAAATCTTTGTGAATGCTCTTCTTAGGAAGAAAAGTCTAATCAGAGAGGACATGCTTTTCTTTGCTCTTATCTATTATTACCATCTCCATGGCAATTGTTTCCCCTTGTCTTCACTGTTAAATGAACTAATCCTGCAGACACTCTGTGGAGAAAATATATTGGATAAGTACCACATTTACAGAGGAATTTTTCAGAAAGGCAATAATCTGCGTAGGCTTTGAGTTTTGCCTCAACTGTAACCTCTCATTTGGGGGACACAATACAAGAAATTAAAATTAAATTAAGTATCTATTAACCTTTGACCTTGAACAAGCAACAAGATGGTTATATTGTATTTTGATACTGTGATTTAGTAAAGGTTGTCTAGTTTGGGATAGACATCTGTATTATACCAAAAAGAAAACAGAAAGCAAGCTAGCTTTTACCACAAGACAGGCAGCAAACGCATATATTTTGTATTGCTAACAGTTATTTCTCGGATGTTTTCTACCTGGTTTCTTTGTAAAACTTAATTAAAGTTTGTAATAATCATGGACAGACTTGTGCTAGGGAGATGAAAATATGTTAACACAAAACAAAACAACCTTCCCCAAATAAATGAATGGGGAAAGTTGAATTTAATCTTGCACCATAAATATCTGGCAAAGGAAATAACCTACTTGGGCTGCAATAGTATTGCAGTGTTCCTGCAGGCTGCAAGGCAACACTTATCTAGAAGCCTCTCCTACAGAATTTAATACAGTGTACTTCAGAACAGAATAGGCTAAGAGTGCAATCTTACAGTGTACGATTGCACTGTTAGCCTGTAAACCTATGCCCATTTATTTGGAAAGTAAGGCTGTATTCTGTGCATTCTTAACAAGGAGTAAGACTCCTTTAAATCAATGGGACTTGCTTCTGAATAGACATGCATCAAAATTTTTTGTAAGTCCCATTCAAATTGGGGTTTTGAATAAATGTACATAGGATTGGGGTACTTTATTCTACTGATATTATTTCTGTGAAATATTGAATCTGTATATTACTAGCTTTTTGTTTTCCTAATATAAGCAAAAGCCTAAATAAACATGGGAAGTTAACATCCTAAATCTAGTGCTACTCATATAATGTAGAGATGAAGAGTATTTTTAAGTGATATAGTGGAAAACTCAGTTTACATAGCTGAACCTGAAATTCAAAATACAATGAATTTGAGGTAAAAGATTTTTTTTTAAAAAAAGTAGATTATGCCCTTTCAAAAATATTGTCTATCTAAAGCTCCCTCACCCTTTTTTTGACATACAGAAAACCTTTGTGCCATTTCATTCAAGTAAATGAGTACCCTCCAGCCACAAAGATACTCACAAATGCCATATTTCACCAGAGAAAAACAACTAAAATTATGTAACACAATTTACTGTGTTTCCTTTGAAAGATTCTGTTTCCTGTTAAGTATTGTACTGGTTTAAACTATAAAGCTGAGTTCACTTCAAGACGCAGCATCCATAGGATTTAGGGGAAAGGAAACCTAGTTGAAACAGCACCAGATACTGAAATTTGCTTGTTTGTTAAATACGAGCAACACTTCTCAGTGGTGACCCTCCCCATCAAGTGCTTACTTCAGTGACTTTTCTATGCCTGGTGAAAGGCAAAGTTGTAATTTGCTAATTTGCAACATGCTATACTGTAGGACTGTGGACGCATACTAGTGTTAATGTTGTGTGAAATGAATCACATTCTACCATTATAACCAGCAATCAGGCCATGGCAGGGTGAGACAGGGCAAACAGGGTCTATGGGATATTCTGAGAAAATGGCTCAAAAGATTGATTTGAAACCTGGCAGGGCAGGAGAGGTGAATGTGAGGTTGGTCCACTGGTTTATAAGGCTTAAAATTTATCAAATGATTTTTCCATTTGTGCCTTCACTTTTGAGAAATGGCTTGTCGTGCAAGGTTATGGGGATGTCTTAGAACATGCTTTGCTTTAATAGTAGGGAAACAAGTTTGTAGAGTTGTTAAAAAAGAATAAAACTGTGTTTTGGACCCAGCAGGGAGCTGACTTGGGTGACCTATAAAGTCATTTGCAACTCTGTCCTTTGGTAGTATTGGTTGCCAGCTGAGTAACTGCCATGTAGAACAATAACTTCTGCTGCATAGACTCCATGTGTATATTTCAGTGAACAGGTAAATCAAGAACTGGGACAGAAGTCCATGACATTGCCACAGACAGCCATCTCCAAGGCAGTGGTAAAGCTAGAGCTACCTGCAGTTTTTCCCAACTAATGGACCTGTTGTGGCCCTTTACAGCTGGAATTAGTGGCATTTTGGATATTGAGTGAACGTGAGAATCCTCCCATATGCTATGCTTAATGGAATGTATCTTAAAATTGTGTTTTAGATGGATATAGCCCCCTTCCCCCCGGCATCAATCTTTTACATATTTTCAATTTGGTGTTTTCATGGTCCCTAGTTAAAATTTCTTTATAGCTGTTCTTCGCTGATAATTTTATAAGTGCAGTAGATAAATAAAGATGGATTGTATTGTGTTTTAGTCTGTATTTAGTGATGTTCCCCTGAGCTTTGACTACGGAGAAATTCAGTTAAATGAATAAAGTTTGTAGAGAGAACAGAAGATGCTTTCAAGGCCATTGTTTCTGCACTGAACATTCATCTGATCCTTAGATCAGCCCAGTCCATTAAATGTGAAGTGATTGTAATTAGGGCCATATTCACTTAGATGAGTTTAGGTCTGCCTGGACTAATTTTTAGCTTTATGGCCCCAAGGTAAAAGGTCCTCAGTGTAAGATCTGGTGCGTGAAATGCAAGATCTGGTAGCTAATTTCTGATCGTCCTATGAATCTGATACAGCAGTCTGTCTCTTCTTTATGGGGATTGGTAAGGACAGGATTTCTGAAGCATTCCTAGTTGTGCTCAAGATGAACTGATTCCAGTTGCAACTTATAATAAGGACATAGTAAGCATTCCATCTGTTTCAGTGGAATCACACAGAGATGGTCTTTGGTCCAATCTGCTCTGTGCGTATTTGCCTTGTCTTGCTTCTCTGGGGTGATGAGCCTTTCCTTCTACAAAGGAACATGTGTCACCAGTGGCAACATACCACAGTATCTATGATTGCTATTGATTCATATGGAAACCCTTCTTTAACAGTGTCTCCTGTGAATGATTTGAAGAGGAATTAGTTTCCCAACACAATACACGACCCCAATTACATACAAAATGCATTTATCTAGAAGATACGCATAATGTAAAACTGTACAAGTAAAACACAAAAATATATTCAATAATGGTTCCAACTACTGAAGAAGAATTCAGCACAGGCCAAGTAATGATTGATTGTTAAGAGTTGAAAACATGACCCAGTGAGTACAACAACAATTGCTTGTCTTAATGCTTTGGTTACTAGGGAGATATAACATTGGAGAAAAGCACCATAATTTTACAACTCATTGTAGGCTTTTAAACCCCAGAACTCAATCTGCTGTTACTCCGTTTTTATGTTTATTCCAATTTATGTATCTTACATTTCCCATTAAATGAATCCAGAAGGTAGATTTTATCCTCTTAAATTCTGCTAAACCCCAGATGTTGCTAGAATGCACAGCAAATGGTTGGCCAAGAAGAGCAAAGCAGACATGTGATTCAATCTTAAGCCAGAAATTGACAGTAAAATGTGCAAATGGGGCAACCTAGGCTACTCTTCAGTCACCTATGAAAGACAAGAAGACATCTCTAGTGAACTATAGCACATGAAGCATACACAGGCAAATAAATAAATAAATAAATAAATAAATAAATCTTAAAATCACTCAAAGGTGATAGAGTTGGTTATTATGGACTGTGTGCGCTGGCAGACTGTGACAAATATGAGATAGCTCAGATCATCCTTTAGAGCAATTTGATGAGCACAAACTAGGTTACTGCATAATAGCCTATTGCCAACATTTGTACTGTATGAATGTTATTGGTTTCTAGAGCCAAGTCATTGCATAGACAAAGAGATGTACAGCCTTTGGTGATTTAGATCCAGTCTAAGCCAGTTACACTTAGTTCCCACTGAAATTTACAGGACTTTAGTTAAGATGTGACCCAATAGCACATCCATATGCTGGTTTACTCTGAAGGAAGTGGCACTGTCTTCTATTTGCTCCTAAGAAAAGGTGTCAAGTAAATCATCTCACTGACTTCATTGGAAACAAAGTGCAATTTAGCTGTAAGCCTATACTTACCTGAGAGTAAATCCCTTTTAGTTCAGTGGGACTTATATCTGAATAAATACATATAGGACTGCACTTCAGTTCTATATCTAATACATTTTTAGTATTATTATTTATTATTATTTAGTATTTAGTAGTAATAGTTTTTATTTAGTTCTAAAACTGCCAGTTAAGGAAATGATTATTCCAAATTCTTTTCACAGCTTTTCCCACATATATCCCACAGATTTATGCATATGTATTTATGGATGAGGTTATAATAAGTTGGAAAATAGTACACCTACCTCCTGTTTTACAATCTTAGCCCCCAATCTAGGCATACTTAGCTTTATAGGAATTTATTATATTTTAAATCATTCCTGATAATTTACAGAGGTCTTTCTAAAGTAAGTATACGTTTGTCAGAAGAAGAGAAAGCACTGCATATTCATGAGCACAAACTAGGTTAGTCATCATCACTGTAACTGTCATCATCATCATCATCATCGTCGTCGTCATCATCACCACTACCAGCAGCCCCATTTTCTCAAAGCCATATACCTGAAAATGCAGGCTGTGGGCTCTAATGGACCTTACCTCTGGTTTAACTTTTTACTCTGATTGGTGTATATTCTAGAGTCCTCTAAACAGTGTCTATCTGGTAGTAGAACAATGATTGTTAGTGGAATGGATTCTCACATTTCCCTTCACATCCCAAACATGATCTGCAAGGTTGAAGAGCACTCTAGAAGAATTTTTATGGCCTATAGGGGCTTAAAAGAGCCAGCATGTTATAGTGGGTTGAGTGCTCATGCTTTCTTAAAGAAAAAAATGCGGTGAGAAAACATGGGAGAGCCGTATATGAAATGCAGCTTACTCTGGGCTTCCTGCAAAGATCGCATGTCTGAAGCAGCGGTGACTGGTGGCTTCCATGTCAATGGGATGGTGAATCTGCTCCACATTTTAGCTTGAGCTTTACAGGAACTATCTATGGTGCTCAACCAAATGTCCCAAATAGATTCAGAGCCAGCATGGTGTAGTGGTTTGAGCATTGGACCCTGGAGACCAGGGTTCAACTCCCCACTTGGCCGTGGAAATGCCCTGGGTGACCTTGGGCACATCACACACACTCAGCCCCAGAAAACGCCATGAGAGGTTTGCCTTAGGTTCACCAAAAAGCTTGAAGGCACATGACAACAACATGGGAGCATAAGCAGGAGGAAGGAAAGGAAAGAAAGTCTTGTTGTTTGCAGATCCACTCACAAAATACCAAATTTAAGATGTTTCTTAGCTTGCACTGCTGGGTTATTTTGCACAGGTAAATTGACCTAGCACCGCCCTGTATGCATGTGAGAGATGAGACATCCAGTATTCAGGATTAGTTCTGCTCCAGGTTCACAAATCAATGAACTTGCTGCCCATTTTTGGAATGTGCCTTCCCATGACTACTTGCCTATAGAGAAAAAAAAAGTAACTTTTTTCTTTTATTCTACTGATTGTGTGTATGTCAAGAATATAAACAGGACATATACAACACTACTGCTGTTGCAAATGTTGGAATAAGAGCACTGAAGCTAAATCATGTTAGTGATCAACCAGTATGGACCAGTGTTAACAAATAGCTTTATTATGCACATACTTTCCTGACTCCCCCGACTCTCCCCATTTTCTTTTAGATCTTTTCTTTTATTTATGTGGCTCTTGTATGTTATTTGAAGTTACTACGGCAACCTGTCACCATCTGGTGTTGTAAAGTATGATGAGATTTTGGTTGCTAGGTGCTGAAGTTTGCCATCTCTTTTTGTGTAGCCCTATGGTATTCTCCCCAGTCTGTTAGAGCTGCATGTCAAACTCCTAGGGATTATAGCGTACAAATTTAGTAATTTGTTCTTATAGTTTATCAAGCTGTGTTCACTTTCATCATTTTGATAAGCTGTTAGGACTATTTTTTTTATTTTAAATTCTAAACATTTTTTTTTAAAAAAATGTAGCTGATAACTTTGCAAATATTAAGGCCAGCCAGTGTTTTTTTCTTTTCTTTTTTACAATTTTTCAGAGTGTAATGAATCATAATATCATAATTTCTTTGCTGTCAAAGGGCTTTGAACATATACAAAAAGAATATCTAATTTTCTTTTGATACCCTCTTTCACCTTTTATATCACGCTAATAGACATAAACGCAGTAACATCTACCTTGTCACTTCCCTGCAGTCTGGCAGTATTTCACCTTTCAAGCATTGTCAGCCAATTTAGTTAATGGACATTGTATTGCTTACAGTTTATAGTCTCAATTGAGATGATGAGACATTGTTGTGCATGTAATCATCAAATTTATGCACACTGTCAATTGCATATACTGGGAATAACGTTGTGTCCTCCAAACAGACTTCTTCCTCTTAACATGCTGCCAAATACTCCCTCATCAGTCAAGTGTTTGCTGTGATTACACTTATTTTTACACATGTTTGACCTAGTTTCAATCATGCATATCAGCATGGTGATTCATTAGACACATTTTTAACAAGGCTGAGCCCTGCTGAAATGACATGTCAAGATTCCACTTGAATAACTTCATCTCTTGAAGTCCTCTTTATTTATTTATTTATTTATTTATTTTTCAGGCATCAAAATTCATCTAAGGGGATTTAAAAATAAAAGACAATGCATCATTACTGGTTGACGTCTGTGTCTGTGGAAGTCCCTTCACCTTAGCTTACAGATATTTAAAGGAGACTGAAAAGTTGTCTGTAGCAGAGGGGTTTGCTGTAATTTGTGTGTCCAGTTATTAGTTTCTGATATTCCTGTACTTTTGTTCACTTATTTGAATTGTGCAGTACGGATGCTCAAAGTTTTGATTTGCGGGGGGGGCATATTTCAGAGGTCCAGGTAGGCAGGGCACAACTGATGTTACTTGGATGCTTGTTCAGTTGTTTGACTGAATGGAGGTAAGGGGATTGAGGTGAATTTCAGAGCTAAATGGCTATTTGTAACCATAAGAAGCAGACTGGGGTGTTGGAGGAGGATCAATTGCCTATAAAAGTTATAATACAGCCCTGGTATGATGAAGTAAGAATTTTCTGCAGCAAACCTGCTACTAATTTGTCTCATCTCAAGCACCCATTAATCAGCGACTCAAAATTAAGAAGAAGAGGCATAATTTTAGCCTACCGACAGCACAACTGTTTCCATGAAACAAAGCATGTCAGCTCTTAGTTCACACAGTTCCCACTTCTAAGTAGGTAAGGCTGGGCACACAACATACAGGGCTAAATGCATGTAGAAAGCTGCAGTCCCCCACTAGCTAGATTTTAAGAGTTAGCTTTCACATAGAGATTAACATTTCTAAAATAGTTTGAATTCTCTTGAATGGTACCCACAGCAGACTATTAAAGATGCAGCTTATGCCACGAGGGTTTACTCAAAAAATGACAGAGAGAGACCGACATTCTGAAAAGCTTTCAACACCGTTAAAGAATTCAAAATGATTTTAAAAGCATTCCTGTGTATATAAGGTATCCCATTTTCTAGAATCAATTATTCACCCTCCCCTTCTCAGTTTATATTAGCAATAAAATCAGGACATTGGAATAACAAAGCCAGTAGCAAAATAATTACAATTTTAGGTGGTTTTAGCTAGGCAGCTGACTTTCTAGCTCACACACAAGCACTCTCAAACGTTTGTCCTTTAAAGTAAACTACTACAATAGCAAACACAAAACTAAACATAAGCATTTTTAACTGAGAAGAGCATCAGTGACAAAAGCCACACAAATCCTTACCTGAAAGCTCTGGGATTACCTGCTGGAAATATCTCCTTTTAAACTCCCACAGATAGCCAAAGCTCTGAGTAGCACAAATGTTACTCCAAAACCAGGAATAAGTTGTTATTTATGTTGTAAATTTCACTGTGAATATGCCAGAAGTGTACTGGGTCTGCTCACGTAGGAATAAATAATAAAAAAAAAGCAGCACCATCTGAATAGAAGCTACCATATGAAAGTAAAAAAGACCTCTAGTGGCTGTAACCTGAAGTTGAAGAGGCTTCTTTTCTTGCTTTAAGCGGTAGACAAAATGGTTGGGTAGGTCAAACTGCAGATAGTTTACAGTGATGTGTGACCTTGCTCTCTTTGACATCATCAACAAATCATGAAGTCAAATCAGATTTCTCCAGCCTCATTGTATATGTGAATAAAACTCGGGCTGGAAGGATTGAAAATATGTTGGAAGGACCAAAATATGAGCGAGTGTGATATTAATCTCAGATGATTGACAGATGCTCCTCCTGTCTTGATTTTGAGTGTTGCGTGCATGCACAAATGCATTATTTCCTACACTTATCAAAAAGCTGATTATTAAAACAAAATTCAAATTCTATCAAA